>OU015759.1:218772-240826 GCA_907169655.1 Acomys percivali
GCCTCGAACTCACAGAGATCCACCTGCCTCTGCCTCCCAGAGTACTGGGATTACAGGTATGCCCATGGTATCTAGCTTTTTCAGAAGGTCTTTTTTTTGCCAGCGGCTGTTTTTCTGTGCGTCTCTCTCACTAGCCCCCATGGACCTCCGCCACCATGTTTTCTGTTTTTTGTTTTGTTTTTGATTTTATATTATTTGCTAAACATGAGGGAAGTGACTCTTTTGGTCCAGGCCCTATGCCCAAAACTCAACACTGAATAAAATAGAGGAGGGATTTCAGGGCGGTGGTGGGATTATGCCTGTAATCCCAGCACTCAGGGAGTTAGAGGCCCACGGATCTCTGTGAGTTGGAACCCTCCCTGGTCTACAAAGTGAGTCTGAAACCCTGCTGGGGGGCGCGGGGGAGGGGGGGTCGCGAGATCAAGGAGGGACAAGCAGGCAAGAAAACAGAATGAACAGGGGTTCAAGGAAACAAGTGCTTTGCCACAGGGTCCTGGGGAAAGATGTGGTCACCAAAGACCTTCCAGTTTTCTGGAAGCACGCACAGCTGGAGTCGGTCAGAAGAGAGTACAGCAAGCTCCGAGGCCCTGGGGTGAAGAAGGGCACGGGCTGCTGGATCCAGCAGCTCAGGCGGAAGGCTGAAGGTCAGGTCTGGGCCGGTGAGGGTCACTTCACGTCGTGAGAGCATGTGCTTATTCTCAAGTTGATGGAAACATCAACTTGAGTAAAGTTTTAGGCTGGAGACCGCCTCACTCCACGTGTATCAGAGGGTTAGAGTCCTAACTGCACGCAGCGTGGGCACATGTGAGCTAAAGGCACAGGAAGGTGCATGGATAGTTGAACGAATGGATGGATGGATGGATGGAGAGGCACTGACAGATTAAAGGACCGGCTGCTGGTCCACAGGAGACCTCACATCAGGAACCTGAATCCTGGTTCTGGTCCCAAGAGCCACGCGCTGCTGTGACCTTGGAGCCACACAGGACCGGGACTCCGGGCCCGGAACTCCTGCGTCTCAGGGGCGGGGAGGACGAGCCAGGAGGGACTGTGCGCGCGCGCGCGCGGGAGACCAGCGGACGGCGGGTTCTTTGCGCCCGGCCCTCGCGTGCATTCCCCCCCACCCTGCCAAGCCCGGCCGCGGATCACTGCGATCTACGCTGCCGGCATTCCACTTGCGCGGCCCACGCGGCTTCTAGCGGCCCCGCACACCCTGAGCACACCTCGGGCGCTCGCGCCAAGATTCTCCCGCGTCCGCCAGCCGGCCCGCCCTCCCCTCCCCTCAGCCGCGCGCGCGCGCCAGCCGACTTCTCCCGCGTCCCGCCCCGCCGCAGGCCACGCCCACCACGTCCTCGCCCCGCCCCTCCGGCGCGCAGGCCCTGACATTTAGGCCCGCCCTCCCACCTCTCCGCGGGCCACGCCCACATCGTGGGGCCACGCCCACGGGAGGCCCCGCCCCCTCCGGAGCGCCTCGCTGGCCCGCGCGGCGACGGGGCGGGCCCCCGGGCGTGCGGCGGCCGCTGAGGGGCTCGCAGCCCGCGGGGCGGGGCGCGGGGGCGGGCCGGGGCCGGTGCCGCGCGCTGGGATTTTTAAATGTCCCGCTCGAAGCCGGGCGCAGGAGCAGCCGGCTCGGCAGCCAGCAACGCGGTGTAGGGGGCAGGCGCGGATCCCGCCAGCGCCGCGCGCTCGGCCGCCGCCTCCCGCCTCCTGCTTCCCGCCAGCCGTCGGCCTCCTGCCCGCTCGAGCGCGCCTGCCTGCCTGCGGCGGACACAGCTTCGGGTACGGGCTGCCTGGGCTCCCGCGGCTCCCCGAGTGTGCGGACCGGGTCAGACCGGACCGGGCCCGGGTGGGGGTGGGGCGAGGCCGGGTCCCCGGGTCCCCTGAAGTATCCCACTCGGGGTGCCCCGGCCGGAGTGGCTGTGAGAGACGGGTCAGGGCGAAGTGTAGAAGTGGGAAACTGAGGCAGACCCGGCCTCGAGGGCGGTGATGGACCAGGGAGGAGGAAGAGGGGGGCTCTTCTCGAAGGGCGTCTGGGCCTCCATCCCCCAACCTCAGGTTCGGACCCAGGGTCGCAGGCTGCCGGCGGCGCGGCGGGTGACAAGCCACCCCGGCCCATCGGCCATTTTCCCGGCCGGCCTCCGGGCCCGGGAGGCTCCCGCCGCCGCCGCCGCCCGCGAGGGAGGGGGGAGGGGCGCCCGGGACGGACGGACGGACGGGAGGGCTTGGGCCGCCGAGCTCACCACGTTGCCTGCTTGGTGTACCCCCAGGTCTGAGTTCCGAGCCCTAGCCCTGAGCCATGCCAAGGGAAAGGAAGGAGAGGTGAGTGTCCTCGCTGCTGCGGGAGGGGAAGGGTGAGTAGTGGTGGGGGAGGGGCGGTCTGAGATTTTTTTTTGCGGGGGGAGCAGCACCTCCGTGACACCATGCCTTCATAGAGATGCCAAGGACCACAGCAACGTGAAAGAAGAAGGTGGCCCCGACTTCTCAGTTCGCTCCAGAAAAAGGAAGGCAAATGTGGCCGTTGTGAGTACAAAGGATACAGGTTGGGAAGGGACCCCCCCCCCAATTCCATCTACCTGGGTACCAAATTTGGGACTTCGCACCTACTAGCGAAGAGAGTTAGTTGAGGGGGAGGTTTCCTTTAGTTGAGTGTTCATTTAGAACCCAACAAACTTTTCCCCCCTTTTCTCTGCGTGTTTTTGTCTCTGGGTCGCACCATGTGTTCCCTTGGTGGACTGGGATTTTTTGTTTTGTTTTTGTTTTTGTTAGTTTTTGCAAGATCCAGATGAAGAAATTGCCAAGATTGACAAGACTGTGAAAAGCCAGGATAGCAGTCAGGTAGGTCTGCTGGCCTACAGGGGGTCCTGCCTCTGGAGTTCCATGCTTTCTTTCTTCCCAAGCCTTCCCAAACCAGAGCCACAGGCCACATGGCTGAATCCCGGAGCCTGTCAGAGAGGCCTGGTCTCTGTTGGGCCTGGGGCTGTGGGAAGGGTTTCTGTTTTCCTGAATGGCACCTATGAGGTTTCAGGTACTGATACCTGGAGGGACTGATGGGCATCATCTAGTGTGCTACTCTCTAAGCCTAGGAGGAAACTGAGACTCAGAAGGCAACCCCAGAGCCCTTGGCAAGTCCAGAGCAGAGCTGGGCCTAGTTCTATAGCCTAAGGCTAGTACTTGGGGCATAGCACTCCCAACTACTCCTTCATCCATACTTGTGGCTTTTCTGATGTCAAATACGGACTTCTTCCATCCCTTTAGGCCATATTCCAAGCTTTTGTTTTTTGCCAAGCGGGATGGTACAGTCCTTTAGTCCCAGAAGGCAGGCGACCTGAGTCCCAGACCATATAGTGCAACCCTGTAACAAAAATAAAAACCAAGCCCTGCGGTGGGGGCGCATGCCTTTGATCCCAGAGGCGGGGCGTATCTGTGAGTTCAAGGCCAACTTGGTCTACAGAGTAAGTTCCAGGATAGCCAAGGCTACACGGAGAAAACCCTGTCTGGAAAAACAAAACAACAGAAACCAAATAAAAATCAAAACTTTTGAGCTGGGCAGTAGTGGTGGCACACGCCTTTAATCCCAGCACTCGGGAGGCAGAGGCAAGCGGATCGTTGTGAGTTCGAGGCCAGCCTGGTCTACAAAGTGAGTCCAGGACAGCCAAGGCTAACACAGAGAAACCCTGTCTCGGAAAAACCAAAAAAAAAAAAAAAAAATCAAAACCTTGTAAGCCAGAATGTTCTGCCATCAGGTAACTGCACTGGTCACCACTGTCTGGGCTTCACGTGGCCTTAGCAAGAGTCTGTTGTGTCTGAGCCAGAATTTCACTGGCTGCTCCATTTCTTCTGTCCCTCCTGGGTAGTGCCTGCCAGATCTTTCGAACGCAGCATGGTACTGTAATATCAGAAGATCCTTGCAGAGAGAGCTTGTATTATCTCTTTGCCTCCAGAAATGGCTGGAGACTATAGTTATGGCTCCAGTGGGCCAAGCAGCCTATCTCCAAGGTGGCTGGTGAGACCTTCAGCCTTCATCACAGATAAAGTTGAGCAGGAGCAGTATTCTGTTGACATCATCTCTCTTCTCTCAGAGGTTAGCAGTGACTTTGTAGAGCGCAGGGAGGCAGCTGGTTCTGACGTATGCCTTCCTTTCCAGCAGTGATGTGCCACCACCTAGGCTCTTGTATTTAATTGAATAGAATTTTTCTGTGGAATTATTTGAGTTCAGTCCAGTGCAACAACCTTGAGCTAGTGAGAATAGTCATCTTAAATTCAGTGACACCAAAAGCCCACAAAGATCTTTGGTTCTTACCTCCAGGTGCTGTTTTTATTTTTGAGGCAAGGTCCTTAGATGTAATCCAGGCTGACCTCAAATTCACTGAACTCCTCCTGACTCGGTCTCCAGAATGCTGGGATGAGACGTACCCATAGTACCTCCTGAGTTACTCCAAACAAAAAGAACACCCTGTTTCACAAAATCTGTTTTACATGTCCATTTCCTTATTTACCTTTTTTTCCCCACAAAATCTGTTGTATTTGGCTTTGTTGTTGTTATTGTTGTTTTTGTTTTTGTTTTTTTTTATTTTTTTGAGACAGGCTCCCTCTATGTAGCCTTGGATGGCCTGGAGCTCCCTATGTACCAGGCTGGCCTCCAACTCATAGACTGCCTGCCTCCTGAGTGCTGAGATTAAAGGCATGAGTCACTGTACCCAATAAGGCATAATTTTCTTATTTCAAACTGAATACTAGTCAGTCGTTTCTCCACTTGTTCCGAATAAGGAAGGAAAAAAGAAGGAAAAAAAAAAAAAAACCCTGGTGTAAGGATAAAAGATGGTGAGCCATAGTTGCAGTTGATCTCAAAGTCAGGCCGATTTGCCATCTTGTGAAACTTGATATACACTCAAAACCAGACTTATTCTGCCTTATCCACTGGCTTCTTAAAAAGCCAACTTTCAAGCCCATTTGTCTGCTGAAGGCTTACCTAATTTGTCTATGAACTGCGGGGTGTTAACTACCTAGTTTTTCTCTAAAGGCCTGTCCCCAGATGTTCCAGCCATCTGGCCGTGGAGGTGGCACCTAGCTTGTACCATCAGAGGCTCTCATTCTTGAATGAAGGACAACTTCTGTAGTAGTAATGTGAGCCTTCTGAGTCAGGGCCGGTGATGCCATACCAAACATGCAAAGCCAGAACTGAACGGAAGCTGCCTTTCTTGCATAGCTGGCAGGAGCTGCTGTGGGTAATTTACATGCTCGATTCTTTCTACGTTCAGCAGAGAGGAGCCTTACGCGGCTCTGCTCTTCCCGCTGCCTGGGAATCTGAGCTTCCTCTGGAAGTGGCCTGGGAGCTGCAAGAGCTTCCAGGGGGCATTCGAGTCAGGTGGACAGCCCGGACATAACCTTTTTTGTCTTCCAGTTCATGGGGTACTGTTTTAATCAGCATTTAAGAGGTGAGGCAGGGGGATGGTGAGTTAGACCAACCTGGACTACACAGGCAAGACTCTGTGAACAAATGACTGACTCAGTACATAAAGTGATGCAGTCTTAGACTCAGGGACTTCTACGCTAGCAGAGTCGTTACTTAATACCTCTGTTCTCTCTTTTTTTAAAGATTAGCTTTTTGTTTTTCCCTCAAGACAGGGTTTCTCTGTGTAACAGCCTTGTCCTGGACTCTCTTTGTAGACCAGGCTAGCCTTGAACTCACAAAGATTGGTCGGCCCCTGCCTCCTGACTGCTGGGATCAAAGGCCTGCGCCACCACACCCAGTTAAGATTAGCTTATTTTTATGTGAATGTTCGGCATATGTGTATGTCTGCCCCGTGTGCTTACTCTGGTGCCTGCTAAGGCCAGAATAAGGTATTGAATCTTCTGGAACTGGAGTTACAAGAGTTATAAGCTACCATGTGGATGCCGGGAACCAAAAGTAGGTCTTCTGCAAGAGCAGCCAGTATTCTAAACCTCTAAGCCACCTCTCTCACCCCTGGTCTTGTTTTCAAAGATAAAAGCATGAGCTTGTTTTTTGTTTCTTTTTTGAGACAGGGTCTCTCTGTGTAGCCTTGGCTGTCCTGGATTCCCTTTGTAGACCAGGCTGGCCTTGAACTCACAGCGATTCGCCTGCCTCTGCCTCCCGAGTGCTAGGATTAAAGGCCTGCGCCAAAACCATGAGCTTTTTAATAGGATATGAAATCATCCCTACAGACTCATTGGTTTGACCTGTGATCACAGTTTGACTTGGCTCTAATGAGGTAGTGGTTGGTTTTAAGTTAAGGAGAACCGAAGGTCCCTATTCCATATATATGGCTAGTCTTGTACTATAAGCCGGCCTCTCTTGTGTCCACTTGGCCACCCAAATGCTTCATTTGATGTGCACTTTTCCTGAGTTAGTTATAGAAGCGACAAGCTTTGAGGCACGCCTGTGGCTTCTGTTTATCCACGGCGCCTCTATCTTACCCAAGGCCGGCATGCTGAGCCCAGGTAACCTACCAGTCCACGAATGGACAAGTTGCTGGTTTGCCCCCGACACACTGCCTTGTGTTCTGTTGGCAGCCTTGGGATGATAGTTCGGCATGCACGGACCCCTGCTCTTTCATCCCCACCCCTAACAAAGAGGACGATGAGCTTGAGTACCCCAAGACGACACTTCAGCCTCGCAAAATCAGACCACCCAGAGCCTCCCCACTTCCTGTCTTGAAGTAGGTGTTGATTTGGATCCATGGCTCCTGGGTGTCGCTTGTCCTTCCGGTCCACGTGAGTGTGGACGCAGACTGACAGAACCTGAGGGGGGTTTTGTGTTTCTTGTGCTTTCTTTTTACAGCTGGGGCAACAGAGAAGAGGTGTGGAGGATCATGTTAAACAAGGAAAAGACTTACCTAAGAGATGAGCACTTTCTGCAGCGCCATCCCCTCCTGCAGGCGAGGATGCGAGCAGTTCTCCTGGATTGGCTAATGGAGGTGAGCTTCAGTGTCCAGCCTCCAGAGCATCGCCTTTGCTGCGTCTCTCTGTGCTCACTTGCATTACCACATTCAGAAGCTGCCCAGTATAGGTACTGTGGTAGGAGCTCTGAAATCATTTTGTACCTTAAACATTTTAAAGTTGGCATCTCGATTGTTTTTCCTATCTAAGTATGAGCAGTTACAAAGGTATATTTTTCTAATAAATGGTAAGTATTAATATTTACAAATTAATATTTATAATTTGAGCTAGATGTATTTATTTATAATTGTTTTTAAAGATGTCTACTGGAAGGCACATACCAGATGTGCAGTGGTCACTGTTATTATTTGTAGGCATATATCAACAGGTTATCTGCGGCAGCGGCGGCAGTCAGATCTCATATGTGCCTGTTGTTTGGTTTTTGAGACAGGGTTTCTCTGTGTAGCCTTGGCTGTCCTGGACTCACTCTGTAGACTAGACTGGCCTCGAACTCAGAGATCTACCTGCCTCTGCTTCCCAAATCCTGGGATCAAAGGCGTGTGCCGCCACCATCCAGCACCAGAAAGATTTCTTAACAGGCTGTCTTTTTCTAATCTTATTGAGATTCAGTTCCCTACTTCTGAGCGGCATTCGATCAATAAAGTTCGAGGCCAGCCTGGTCTACAAAATGAGTCCAGGACAGCCAAAGCTGTTACACAGAAACCCTGTCTCGAAAAAACAAAACACATTCCAGATTTTTAAAAAGTATGACAAACCAGCAAGATCATTAAACTTTTTTTTTTTTTTTTTTTTTTTAATGAAATTTAGAGGCCAAGGCTATAGCTGTGGTTAGCACAATGATCTGGCGTGCATGAGACCCGACCTGCAGTCTCCAGCACTGCCAGGAAAACAGCGAGGTCTGATCAGTGGTGCACTCCTTACTGGGGGTGCACTGTGGATGACTCACGGTGCTGAGGCATGCAAGGATCATCTCAGCAGGTTCACCTTCAGAAAGTGTGTGTATGAGGAGGGCTGTGAGTAGCCCGAATGAGTGGGGACATCTGCCCTTTGGAAAGCCAGGGTCCCTAGTTTATATGCGCCCTGGTGGCACCAGGCCTAGAGTAATTCTCTGCTGGCATGCCCCTTCAGGCGCCTGAATCAAGACAAGTAGCTTAAATGCTAGCTCCTGTTTTATTTCAGACAGGCTGTCATGTAGCCCAGGCTGGCCTTAAACTTACTATGTAGTCGGAGGTAACTTTAAACTTACACTTTCACCCCCCCCAAGTAGTGGAATTTATCTGTATACCACCATAAGTGAGATTTTCTGTTGCTTATGTATCTCTGTGTGTGCCACTTGTACGTGGCTGCTCACAGAGGTCAAAAGAGGGCATCAGCTAGAGTCACATCACTGAGCTGGTCCTGGGTAGGCAGCAAGTGAGCACTGAGCATGGCTTGTCTCCCATGTCTGCCAGGCTCTATGTGCAGAGCTGCACAGACTGGCAACACCAAATATGCCAAGTGTCGTGGCACAAACCTGTGATCCTGTGACTGCATCCCCACCACTGCAAAAAAAATAAAAGCTGCCAAGCATAGGGGCACACACTCTTAATTCCAGCACGTGGGAGGCAAAAACAGGTAGAGCTCTGAGTTCAAGGCCAGTCTGGTCTACACAGCAAGTTCCATTTCTAGCCAGAGCTACATAGTGTGAGACTCTGTCTCAAAAAAGAATTTAAAAGGAAATGTAACTGATATTGCTCAGCTAAGAGGAATATATAGTTCTTTTTCTGAGTCACAGTGAAACTTGTAAAGGAGGTTGCGTCCTTTGAGAACCTAAGCTTTGTGGCATGGGGGGGTTCTCCATTAAAGTGTGGCTTTGATCTGTCTGTTCCACTCTTGCTGTGACAGTTGAGGTCACACGGCACAGCTCCTGGGTCTCACTGGGCTGTGCTCAGGTAGGGGACAGCCTTTCACACAGCGGCTGGCATTCTCAGTGTGTCAAAACTCAGGCAGGTCTGCTGCTGCCGCCCCTGGAGCAGCTATTCTAACATGGAACCCTCTTCCAGGTGTGTGAGGTCTACAAGCTCCACAGGGAGACGTTCTACTTGGCGCAGGACTTCTTCGATCGCTACATGGCGTCACAGCAGAATATCATAAAAACGCTTTTACAGCTTATTGGGATTTCAGCCTTATTTATTGCTTCTAAACTTGAGGTAAACAACTCCCTGATGGCCTTTATTTTAATAAGCATTCTGACCCTTCAATCAACTGTCGATCATATGTATCTTGGATTTTCCTAACTCTGGCTTCTGAAGTGAATGGACACAGTGGCAGGGAATGGGGCAGGGGGCAGACATAAGGCAACCAAGGATGAAGACAAGCCAGTACCATAGACCATTTAGATTAATGTACCACTTTATGCATAACTGAATTTGGGACTGAAAAGATGGACACTGTGGCACAGTGGTTCCCACCTGTGGTCCGAGTACTTGGGCAGCTGAGGTAGGACAATGAGACGTTTCCAGCATGGCCACATGCAAGTCCCTCTAAAAACATCACACAAAAAGGTTGGTGTTGGTATGATTATGGAGCATAGAGTGAATTAAAACCATCTTAAGTTTCTATTTTTGCTGTGGGTCCATTTATTCAGAGTTTTCCCCTTTGAGACAGGATCTCTCTCTGTAGCTCTAGCTTCTTAGAACTCTGGGATCTGGCAGTGTCTGCCTCTGTAGTGCTGGGGTTAAAGGCTGCCACAGCCAGTTTCACTCCTTTGTAGCATGTTTGGGTTGCTGAAGTAAACCTGTGTTAAGCCTTTGAGCGTTATCCTCCTTCCATGTCAGCAGTGCTAGAATCATGTTGGATGTACATACTAATCTGAAACTGCCAAGAACGGTTTCTTTCTAATAGCATCTCCCTTCTGTTCCCTTTTAGGAAATCTACCCTCCAAAGTTGCATCAGTTTGCTTATGTTACAGATGGTGCTTGCTCTGGAGATGAAATTCTTACCATGGAATTAATGATGATGAAGGCAGGTTACACATTAATCTCTCTCTCCTCTCTCTCTTTCTCTCTCTCTCTCTCTCTCTCTCTTTCTCTCTCTCTCCCTCCCTCCCTCTCCCTCTGTCTCTTCCCCCCCCCATGAGAGAGATACTCTTCGGCTGGGTGTTAAGCACATAACCTATCTTTCCTGTGCAAGGTGTGGGTGTGCCCAGTGGGTCTTTTCCAGTTAGACATGTGGTGGCAGAGACCGAGGCTACATCTCGACCTTTGCACAACTGTCCTGTCTTTCCTTTCAGGCCCTTAAGTGGCGTTTGAGCCCTCTGACCACTGTGTCCTGGCTGAACGTTTACCTCCAAGTGGCCTATGTCAATGACACGAGCGAAGTGCTGATGCCTCAGTACCCACAGCAGGTCTTTGTGCAGATCGCAGAGGTACATGGGCTTCTGCTTCCCCAACGTGTGTGTGGGGAGGGGGCACAGTGCCACAGTCACTAGGGGCTTCTAGAAGCTTCATGTGGCCTCTGTCTTAGTGCTCCTGTTTGCCCTTAGCTTCTAGATCTGTGTGTCCTGGATGTTGGCTGCTTAGAATTTCCTTATGGTGTCCTCGCTGCGTCTGCCTTGTATCACTTCTCCTCGTTAGAGTTGACACAGAAGGTTTCAGGTATGTTGTTTTCCTGTGAGCTCACATGGACAAGGTGTCCTCAACCTAGAAGCCAGCTGTCAGCTGCAGACTGAGCCTCTGGCACTTTTACTTGCAGGATATCAGTGGTGCGACATAGAGAAGTGTGTCAAATGGATGGTTCCGTTCGCCATGGTCATCCGGGAGATGGGGAGTTCCAAGCTCAAGCACTTCCGGGGAGTTCCCATGGAAGACTCCCACAACATCCAGACCCACACCAACAGCTTGGATTTGCTGGTCAGTACTGCCTTTGCTCCCATCAGACAAGCTCTTGACCAATGTTGCCTAAACCTCACTTTTCTCCAGGGAGTCAAGGAAAAGTCAGTTCTAATTCCATTAAGAATGTTTCTGGGGGGCCTGGAGAGATGGCTCAGGGGTTAAGAACACTGGCTGCTCTTCCAAAGATCCTGATTTCAGTTCCCAGCAACTACCTGGTAGCTCACAACCAGGCTGTGATCTGATGCCCTCTTGGCTTGCAGGTATACATGTAGGCAGAACACTGAGTACACCTTTTAAAAAATAATGTTTCTGATCCATAGACACTGTGTCTCAGTATCTGCAGATCATAGACTTTAGATGGAAGGGTTGTTTACTGAGCCAGGTCTGACTAGGTGTATCCCAGGCGGACCTAGAACTCACGTCTTTGACCTCTGCTTCCAAATGGTAGGATCACAAATTTGCTACTGTGCTGAACTTTAGGATTTTGCTCTTTTCCCCTCTCACCTTCATATTAGAAACATACAGCAAATGAAATGACACTTTCTTTCCCCTTTTATTCCTATGTAGGACAAAGCCCAAGCAAAGAAAGCCATATTGTCAGAACAAAACAGGATTTCTCCTCCTCCTAGTGGGGTCCTGACACCCCCACACAGCAGTAAGAAGCAGAGCAGTGAGCAGGACACAGAATGACCAAACCTGCCGTCACCTCCCAAGACAGTGGTGTGGAAGCAGCTGCCTGGAGCTCCTTGTGCTGCCTTGGAGGTCGGGAGCCCTGCAGGTGCTCTGCGGAAAGGCGGCAGAGCAGCAGGGGCATACAAAATACCGCTGATGGAAGTGCTTTTATTGAATACTAGGTGTTTTAACCGCAGGGTCGAGTGCACCAGCCACCTCCAGAACACCACTGCGTGCTCCAGAAGCTGCTAAGGAGGGTGCTACTTGACTCACTGGACTCTTCACTCAGATGACAAAAGCTTGAAATGAGGAGGCTGCGGTCGCCGCTGGCCTCTGCTCGGGTGTTACGGGCTGCTGCATAGAGCGGGTAGTGGTTGTGAGCAAGCATGAGATGCAGAGCCCACAGCCTGGGCTGGGCTACCAGTCCCCACTGTCCACTGACAGCATGTCCTGCCTTTCATGAACTTTTGTAAGTGCTGCTATGTCTATCAATTTTTAATAAAGATAATACTATCTTTGAAGCAACTCTTTTTATTCTATCTGGTAATAGAAGCCTTTCAGAGTCTGCCAAGTTCGCTCGGTTTTATCATTTTTAACACAGTCTTGCAATGCAGTCCATACTGGCCTAGAGCTTGCTACACAGCCTAGGCTCTTCTCACAGTGCCGTGCACACTGGCCGTGCAGCCGTCGGAGGCTGTGTTAGTGAAGGCATTCCACACCCAGGGAGTCTCATAAGTGTGATGCTCTCCAGACTAGTTACCCAGATCTGAAGAATACAACAGATTTTGTTTAAGCAACATGGTCTGAAACTGCTTCTAAGAAGAAAGCAAACCTGGGAGAATCCAAAGTTCTAGGCCGCTTAGGAAGGCCCTGTCTCAAATGACAACGGGGAGGGCGGGGTGACGCTGAATGACATAGCTGAAGCGAAGGTCATTGACCGCAGTTTATTTCCTGATGGGCTGTGGAATCACCCAGGGCCACTGTTCCTTGAGACCTCGTGTGTACACTTCTGTCACCTTTGTTGTTGTATTTCACAATGTGCGTATACACAGGGGAAGATGACAACTAAATGCCACTTGTTTTCAACTTGTATTTGAACCTGGTTTTCAAAACTATAAAATGGAAGGCAGCCATTTTAGGTTTATATTGTATTTATGCAAAGGTGGAGCTATTCTATTTCTCTGACATTGCTTTTATAGTTCTGAGGTTTTAATAGTCTTCCTAGTAAGTGTACCAGAAACCTACACCTAGGGCTGGAGGGATGGATGGCTTACTGGTTAATAGTGCTGGCTGCTGTTCCAGAGAAGCCAAGTTGGATTCCCAGCTCTTAACCTCTGTTACTCCAGTTTCAAGCGTCCTTCAGTACTGCATGCAAGTGGTACCTAGTAGCATTTATTCAGAAACCATTCCTAACTAGTTTTGGTTTTGTTGTGTTTATTTTTTCAATCAGAGTTTCTCTGTGTTAACAGCCCTAGCTGTCCTGGAACTCATAGAGATCTACCTGCCTCTGCCTCCAGGGTGCTAGGATTAATTAAAGGCCTGCACGGCCACACCTGGCTAGCTAGTTATTTTTAAGTCTTGAGCAAGACACTCTTGTCTTAAAAAGCAGTGGCTACCAGGCATGGGGACCCAGATCTGTAGTCCTAGCACCCAGAATGTTGAGGCAGGAAAGTCCAGGGGTATCTGAGCAACATAATAAGTAAGACCCTATATTAACAATATACAAAAAAGCAGCTATGTTTGTGATTTGTTAGTACAGTCCCTGTGTGGCCCACACTGCCTCAAACAGTCCTGTCTCTAATGGCGGCACTGTAGGTGTGCCCCAGCATGCCTAGCACTGGGACGTCAAATACATCATCTGTGCTAACAAAGGACAGTTCTTCGCGAGTGAATAAAATCCCTAGTATTTGGCAATTCCCATGGCTCCATCAGAAAATCCTGGGAGTCACAAGTGAGACAAATCCCTCAACAGCAAAGCTTCTCCTATGTTCTGGTGACTTCGTTCTATAGACTTATTTAAAATGTTCTTTCTGTTCTGCCATTCAGCTAAAAGCAGCTGAGGCCAGGTGACCATCAGGAAAGCCACCAAGGTGAGATGGCCCGAATAATCAAGAGCAGCGATAGCACGGCCCTTGCCTCGGGGCACAGTAGCTTCCTGGTCCAGCACACCACTGTCTCTTCTCAGCTGTGTACCAGTCTGTCATTTCTCTGAGCACTGCCTAAAACACTGGTCCCAAGCTGTTGGCACAGAATGGTTTCCCGTTATCTTCCCCAGGTGGTACTCAGGCAGCTTACTGTCTGGTAGAGGTCATTTCATACTGAGTGGATGGATAGATGAGTGATACTAAGGTCATGTGGACTGTTTCTGAGGCAGACAGGTGCTGCGAGCCCTTTAAGACAGGACCACGGTGCCTGACCCACCTCTTGCCTCTAGCTCAGCTGCGTAGTAGGATATTTGGACAAAATTAGGCTCTAGCTCGGAGCAGGGATGCAAGGGAAGTCAGATCTGATAAAGCCTCATCCTATTTACCCAACCGTGCATTTTCCTACCACATGCTCAGCAGTTTGAAATTCAAATCACATTTATACCTTGGACATTGTTAGAAGACTATTTTTATCCCTGCTGTAATCATCTAATTTGCTGATTACAGGTCTCAAATTGCCACAGAGAACTCAATTTTTGAAAGAATTGTCCTATTTGATCAAATATGTTATTCAAGCAATGCAGTCATTTGTTCCACAAGGTTACCTACCAGGCAGAGTTAACCAGGAGTAACAGCATTAGAAGCCCACACTTAAAACTAAGCATTAGCTAATCTGCCCGCGACAATAGAGTCCTAAATATAATTTGCTGCAGACACTCAGTTCCTGCGCTGACAGACAATTGCATTTTCTATTCAATGAGCATAGATTTTTTTTCCCTACCTTGTCCTAATTCCAAATTTAACTCCAGAAAACTCTAATGTGCTCAGTTTCACTTGCTTACCTGGTACTGTTGCTAAGGAGCCTTGGATGGGGAGGACAATGCTGTCTCTTATTAAATAAACTGCCCTGTTAAGACATTTTTCTGATCAATCCCAATTCTAAAATGTGTAGCACCACACCGGCCCAGTCTAATGCCGGCTTTTCCCACGGGGGGGGGGGCAAGGGGGGAGCCTCTACTGTACGCTAGGCACCACCCTCTGGAGAGTAGAAAAGACCTACCAGTGACAGGTGGGCAGCAGCACCCCAGGACCGAGGTGACCTCCAGGGACAGGGATGGAGCAGTTCTTGTTGCTGTTGGAGCTTTGTCTTTTGACACAGCTCTGCTGTGTACTCCATGCTGGCCTGAAACCAGCAATGCTCCTGCCTCAGCCTCTCCTATTGGGACTACAGATGTGTCCCTACCATGCCAGGCTGGGTGGGGCTGTTGAATTCTTTCTGGCAGTCTGCAAAAACTGTTCCTAGCATGGGGTGCAGGAAGAAGAGAAAAAAAAGTGACAGAGACAGGTAGATGAAACTGAAGATGGGTGTGGTGCCCAAGCAGCAGGAAGCTGGGGTTAGTAAAGAGGGGCAGGGTGACTGGCATGCTCAGAGCAGGTCTGCAGGCGCACAGACAGACGTGGCTCAGTTATGGTTCTGCGGCACGGGGAATCTAAAAGCCAACAGCTCCCACACTTACTGTTTATTTCCGTGTGTGTGTGTGTGTGTGTGTGTGTGTGTGTGTGTGTGTGTGTGTACACACCATACTGAGCATGAGAAGGTCAAAGAGCCACCTCTGAGAGTTAGTTCTCCCCTTCTACCATTTGGGTTGCAGGAATCAATCTGCTGATCTGTCTTATTTTGAGAACTTCAGGCCCCGTCTAATTTTATTTTGGTCTTAGGGTGTTACAAACGCTGTACACATATCTAATGGTTTTGTTTTGTTTTTGGAGACAGGGTTTCTCTCTGTAGTCTTGGCTGTCTTGGACTTGATTTGTAGACCAGGCTGGCCTCGAACTCACAGCGATCTGCCTGCCTCTGCCTCCCGAGTGCTGGGATTAAAGGTGTGCACCACCACGCCCAGCTGACAAGCACTTATGGTTACTTTTCCCTTTTTAATTTTTTCTAATCTTGTGTCTGTGTGCTCGTGTATAAGTATGGGTATGTGTACCACAGTGCAAATGTGGAGGCCAGAGGACGGCCTTGGGTGTCAGTCCTCATCCTCTTCCTCGAGATATAGTCTCTTGTTCACTGCTGCATGCTCTGGGCTAGCTGGTCCACAAACTTCCAAGGACGCTCTGCCTCCCGTCTCACTGTAGGAGAGTTGGGGTTACAGATGTGTGCTTTGTTTTGCCTCTGGGGTTCCAAACCCAGGTCCTCACACTTGCGTGTCCACTGCTTTACCCACTGAGCCACATCCCAGACCTGTCCCCCTTTAACTTTGACCTTGATCACTGCTCAGGCTGGCCGGGGAGTCGTGATCTTCCTGCCTCTGCCTCCCAAGTAGCTGGACTTACACGTGTGCACCGTCACTCTAGCAGTAATCTACCTTCCCTCCACAATGGGCTATCTGTGTGTAGCTTACTATATACCCCGGGCTAGCCCGTAACCCTCCAGCCTCATCCTCCTAGGTTCATTGATTTCTAGCCCAGCCCAGCCTGCATCACTTACCTGCTAGAGGAATTTCTGCCCTGCACATCGGCCTGCTCACCTTCCCAGGTCAGCTTTGCACCTTGCTGGCTGTGTGAGCCCACCCCTTTTCAGACTTCCACTAAGAGAATGTTTCCACTGGGCTCTAGAAGCAGACGCCTTATGTTAGGATCTGGCCCTGCCCCTTCCTGAAGTGATTCATGCTTACTGCCTCTGAACCAGAGGCCTGAGTAGGGATTGCCACACCAAAGAACACAAGTTCCTGCACCTTCCCCGAATTACCCGTGTGTACTCTTAGCCAGGGCGGAGGGAACACTCCCACCTCCTCACATTTTTTCCCTGAACATCAAATTGCCTACTTCTCTTCCCATTAAAATTCCTATTGTGTTGTTGGGTGTGGGGTGCATGCAATAACTCCAGCACCCAAGAGACAAAAAGAGCCTCACTTTGAGGTCAGCCTCAGCTAGAGCTAAGCCTCAAAGAACCTAAGTAAATAAAAATAAAATCTCTATTATTTGACTTTATTGGTCTTTACTCTGATTGGCATAGTAAAGTGCCCCCCACTACAAGTTAGGATATGATAAACATGGAAAATAAAGAAAATGCCAATCCGAAGCAGGGTGTGGTGGCTCACACCTTTAGTCCCAGCAGAGGCAGGCAGATCTCTGTGAGTTCGAGGCCAGCCTGGTCTACAAAGTGAGTCCAGGACAGTCAGGGCTATACAGAGAAATCCTGTCTTGGAAAAAAAAAAAACAGCAACAACAAAAAACCAAAAACAAACAAACAAAAAAGTGTCAATTCCTTCAGAAATGCTATTTTAGCAGTGTTAATGTTACCTTGGACAGATATAATGGCGCACTAGCACTAGTGGGGCAGAGATAAGTGTATCACTTTGAATCTGAGCCCAGCCTGGTCTACCACAGCAAGTCGCAGGCTAGCTATAGATAGATAGATAGATAGATAGATAGATAGATAGATAGATAGATAGATAGATAGATAAATAGATGATAGAGAGATGTTAGATACAATGCCTCAAAAAATAAACAACACCAAAAAAGTTTTGCCTTGACCCAAAATTTCATTCTGAATAAAGGAAAGTATTTGCTGTGTTTTTTGTTGGTTGGTTGGTTGGTTGGTTTTTGAGACAGTTTCCTCTGTGCAGCCCCAGCTATCCTAGAACTCTTTGTAGACCAGACTGGCCTTGAACTCACAGAGATCCACCTGCCTCTGTATACTGAATGCTGGGAGTAAAGGCGTGAGCCACCATGCCAGCTTGCTGTTTTTCTGCAAGGCTGTTTCGTTCTATTGTGTCACATCTACGTAGTTTAAAATATGTATGGAGGCATATATGGAGGCATATACGGAGGCCTTTATTGTCCCATCTACTTAGGAGGCTGAGGCAGGAGGATGCCTTAAGCTCAGGTATTCAAGACAATGACTCTGTCTCAATAGATTAAATAAAATTCCCTTTTGCTTTCACTTTTTAGTGATCATCTACCGGTTAATTTCTTTTGCCCAGTCTGGCACAAATAGGTGCTCATTAAAAATGAGCAGATAGATAGATGGGTTTTTATTCCACAGACTGTCTTCTCTCATGAAGACCGAAAAGCAAGAACGGGGGGGAACCAAGCCAAGCAGCCGCTCCTCCATGACCCTAATGTCAGGTGAGATGCGGGCGCCCAGTCTGCACTGCATCGCCAGACAGACAAGCCATATGTTTCAAGGCCGAGATATGAGGAACTATTCAAGTTAGTACATGTCAGCACTCACACAGCCATCCAGAAAGTTCTGTGTCACTCTAAGTACCTTCCCGGGCAGCCTTGCGGTCCAGGCTCTCTCAAGTCCTGCGTTTGATGTTGTTCCTCCAGGCTGTACAGAGCAGCGTGGTGGTGGTGGTGGTGGTTCTCTTGGGTCAGAGTTGCTAAGGGGTTTTAAGTCACCTTTCAACCATTTACAACCAACGGAGGACCCAGGCTACAGAATCCTGAAATTTGAAACATGAGAGAGTTGGGGCTGGAGAGATGGCTCACTGGTTAAGAGCACCGCCTGCTCTTCCAAAGGTCCTGAGTTCAATTCCCAGCAACCACATGGTGGCTCACAACCATCTATAATGTAACCTGGTGCCCTCTTCTGGACTGCAGGTAAACAAGCACACAACACTGTATACATAATAATAAAATAAGTCTTTTTTTTTTTAAATGAGAGAGTTGGCGTTCAGACATGGCTTCCTAGCTCCTGACAGCCCGGGAAGCATTGTACAAGGGTGCTAGCATCTCCTCAGAACCAGCCCAACTGTACTCCACACTGTGGCCGCAGGTGCCATGCTGTCCACCCTCACATACGTGGTACATGTCTTCTTAGAACAAACAAGTGGTCCTGATACCATGGCTCTCAAAAAAACACACTCTGGAGTGTCACACACCTGGAACCCTAGCAGCACCTTGGAGGAGACTAAAGCAGGAAAATCTCTTAAGACTTTAAGAAAGACTGTGAGACCTCATCCTCAGAAAAGAATGTTTTCAAATGAAAACAGTAGAAGGGGTCAGGCATGGTGGCACACAACTTTAATCCCAGCACTCGGGAGGCAGAGGCAGGTGGATCTCGTGAGTTCGAGGCCAGCCTGGTCTACAGAGTGAGTTCAGGACAGCCAGGGCTACACAGATAAACCCTGTCTCTCAAAAAAACAAAACAAAACAAAACAAAACAAAAGGGGGGAAAAGGCACGGGGAGGGGGCTGGGGGAGAGAAGGAAGAGAAGGAAAAACAAAAGAAAACAGCAGAAGGGGAAGACTTTAAAAAGAAAGAAAGAAAGCCGGGCTTGGTGGCGCACGCCTGTAATCCCAGCGCTCGGGAGGCAGAGGCAGGCGGATCTCTGTGAGTTCAAGGCCAGCCTGGTCTACGAATCGAGTCCAGGATAGTCAAGGCTACACAGGGAAACTGTGCCTCAAACCCTCCCCACCTCCCCCTCAAAAAAGAAAGAAAGGAGCAGGAAAGCTCAAGAGGTTGCTCAGTGGTTAACAGCACTGGTTCTCTTCCAGAAACCCTGGGTTTGACTCTCAGTGCCCATATGGTGGCTCACATCTGTCTCTAACTCCAGTTTCAGAAGGTCTGATGCCTTCTTCTGATTTCTGTTTGCACTAGCCACATGTGGCACCCACACATGCAAGCAAAAATACTCATATATATAAAATTAAATTTTAAAAAATTTTAAAAGAAAAGGAAGTCCACATTTCTTCCTGGAAGTACACATATTTGAACACTGCTAACATTTAATACAAATGTCTTGAAGCTCAAGCTGCCTGGGATCCCAAAACTGCTGAAGCAGAGGCAGGAGGACAGCTGCAAATTCAAGGTCAGCATGAGCTACACAAAGAAACCTTACACACACACACACACACACACACACACACACACACACACACACACACACACACCATTAAATATAGAAAAAGACAGACACGTTCTTTCACCTGCTTTCAAAAACATCTGAGCCTGCAAGCCACTGTTCCATGAGAGAGCTGGCTCTGCTGGCATTAGGCGTGGCTGTCTGACAGCTCCAAACCTCGGTTTCTCCAGTGGCCTAGCACGTTCCGACACAGCAGTCACAGGGGCAGAAGCAGCTCAGGGTCAGCGCAGTGAAGGCCTGGTGTCTGTTTCCTGTGGGATGTTCTTCCAGATGGTGATGAAAGGCTAAGTTTGGGGCATTTGGGGGTTGCAATCACACTTCAAGGAGCTTCTCTGCTTCCTCTCATGCAAAGGTAGTTTCATTTCTCTAGAAGTCGGGGTGTGTGGGGGTGAGGCCCACGCAGTACATAGGGCAGAAGTCACCCTGGCAAGCAGGTGGGTCCCACTTTGCCCAGCCTTCTTGGTCTCCTTGAGATCTCTGGGGTCATCCTTGATACTTTGCCCATCTAAAGCATGTCAAGACCAGAGATGGAGCAGGAGGGACTCCACAGCTGTTCCCTAAAATGGTGCCCCCTATGCAAAAGGCTGAAGCTTAAAACCTCTGGCTGCTCTGATGGGTGGCCATGTAAAACCCTCCTAGGAGGAAGGGGCTCTTAAAGAAACCATTTACCCAGAGGTTGGCTTTGTTCTTCCTGGGCCAGACCCCGTACTGCGCTGCAGGAAGGCCACCACTGCCCCTTTTTCATTATGTCTCATGGTGGAAGACCAAATGCATCTGAGGAGAGGATGAGCTTGCAGGGTTAGGGGTGAGGGGAGGCATCGGAAGCGTGCTTTCAGATCCCCGAGTGTACACTTTCAACATGGTCCAAGGCAGCTGCAAGGGGCACCCCACCTGCAGAGTGAGACAGATGCAGGCATCGCCGAGGGTTCGTGCAAGCACAAAAGGAGGGTAGGTGGGGCTTATCGGTCATATTTCCCTTATCCTCGTAACGATGGCACTTCAGTCATCTACTCTGAGCATCTCTAGTTGACGCTAATAATTTGTCTCTTTGTTTTGATTGGGGGAAGAAAGTCTGGCCAGCTAGCCAGAGCCGTGTGAGCCTGGAGCCCAGCGAGGCCTTCACTTTGGGATCTAGAGATCTTTGGGAGCCTCTAATCCTATTCCTCACTAAATGACTTTCTTTTTTTTTTTTTTGGAGACAAAGTCTCACTATGTGTCCCTGAGTTCAATATGTAGCCAGGGCGTGCCGCCACACCCAGCAAAGGGCCCTTAGCAAGGAAGAGAGAAAAGGGAGCAGGAGGGAGGGGAGGAAGCAGGAAGGAAGAAAGTCAGGAAGGAAGGAAAGAGGGAAGGAGAAAAGAGACCATGTTGAGTTTCTTGGTCCTTGTTGTTACTAACACTTGATTTACATGGCTACCTTTCATTTCCCTCTCACCCCGGGTCCTAGACTGAGGTGTCTAAAATGTCATAGAAGACTCTTTTCCTGCTGAGTGCAACCCCACGAGGGAGTGGCTGCTCATCCAGGGCACGGGGAGACCCGAAGGAAGCATTTCCGGTTTCCAGCAACAAGAGACTACGTGGTAGTAAGTGACTATATAAACTTCATCAGCACAGCGTGGGGATGGGGCTGGGGTGCAGGCACCAGGCAGTGGTCAGCCATGGAATTAGGATCCTGAAGGGCTTGGTGGCATAGCCTGTAATTCCAGGTGCTGGGGAGGAGACTGTGGCAGGAAGATTCAGGTTCACAGGTAGCTGGTGTGACTTAGCAAGTCTCAGCAGACTGCACTTGCCTAGCACGCATGGGGTCCTCGGTTCAATTCCTAGCAGCACAAGACAGGAAAGGCAGAAGGGACAGAAGAGAGGACAAAGCAAGAGCCACAGGAATATGCCGCGGCCAGTCCGCAACAGCACGTGCACGGAGGCATTTCTGTGAGGGGCCACGGGCGCGAGTGTAGGGCATCAGATCTGTTCCCACTCCATCTGTGGCACTGCCAACCTGTTCTCTCCACTTAGCCTGATGGTCAAAGGCCTTCGGAGCCTTTGCTGAGCGGACTGCGGCTGAGGTGGCTGGAGTGCTGGCGGAAGGGCCCATATGCACAGCTGCTGGATCCCGACACGCGCTGATGCTATTTAAAAAAACAAAACAAAACAAAAAAATGCTGCCGGTCCTGGAGAGAGTCTCTGCATGACAGCCTGCAAAGCCTGTATTTGAATTTCATCTGCAACCCTGTTGCCTCGAGACAAGCTCAAACCTGCACAGATGGCCCTTCACACCAAAGAGTAAAAATAACAAAAAGCTGGCGACTCCGAGCCTCCCTTTTTCTCTGGGCAGATGTGCGGCAGCACATTTTTGGGAGGCGCACCGTCTGTATCCCAATACTGCATCCTGTCCCCTCCTGTGTTCACACTCCCACCCCCTGGCTTGCTGGTGGGTAGCAGCTGTGGCCCTTCGGATGTGCTTGCAGAAATGCCCAGAGCGTCTGAGCCTTTTGTGCGGGACTCACGAGCCAGAGAGGGAAAGCCGAGAGTTTAAAATAAATAAATAAATAAATAAATAAATAAATAAATAAATAAATAAA
>OU015759.1:240836-250921 GCA_907169655.1 Acomys percivali
AAATAAATAAATAAATAAATAAATAAATAAATAAATAAATAAATAAATAAAAAAAAATGTATCTGTTATCCACCACCCAATACTGGTCACAGAAAGGCGGAGTGGTTAGAGCCAGTTAGGCCGAAGGAACGGCCATTTAGACTAGTGCAAGCCAAGAGCAGGAGGGCAACACCAAATCCCAGTTGGCCAAGCAACATCAACGGCTCCTTCGCCTTCCCTCAGCTGAGAACAAAGATTCTAAGCCCAGGGTTATAGTTAGGTACCCAGAGAAAAGCCCGGAGAGCCCTCTCTCAAGGTCATTACCAGTCAAGAGATGGGGAAGAGCCAGAGCAGGCAAGAGCCTTTCCTTGCATACCACAGGGGAGACAGAGACAGAGACAGATTGAACTCTGGTGGGCCATATGGCCTGAAGCCCCAAATTTCATTCAGAAGTTGGTAGCTAGTGGTCTTGGCTCCCCTAAAGAGTCAGATGAGACAAAATTAAAGTGTAACAACTGCCGGGAGGAGATATAAGAAACGTATGAATTCGGAGAAATAGCAAAGGTACAATTCTACTTGGTTTCAGGTGTGGCTCCATCTGGGTGTGGAGAGTCCATCCCCTGTGTCCTGTATGGTTTTGTTCTGTGCTGAATTCATTCTCCACTTGGTACTTTTCAGTATGTTTTAAGCTGACATTCCTGCTGGCCAGAACTTCCTTCTCAGAATCTCTCAGCATCTCAGGGTCCCTAATCACTGTGGCCAAGGAATGCAGAGCTGGGACTGGACAGGCATGTGGCATGCATCAGTCCCTGGGGCAGGACTGGAGTCGGTTCATCCTTCCGAACTACCTGACCTCATAGCAGGCGGGTAGGAGGAGCTGTCAGTGGTCTGGCAAAGGCAGCAAATACAGAAACAGCACAGGACCCGGCTAAAGTCTGAGCAACAGCAAGGATGCAGCTGTGAACAGCTGCAGGGGTCTTGCAGCCGGGAAGCCATGGCCACCCATTCCCCCAGGGATTGCTAACTCTGTGACGCTGGTTTCAGTGACTGGCCTCGGGGAAAGCATGTCTACCCACTAGCCTCAGGGTTGGGCACAACCCAGCAGCTTTCTGCCATTTTTTCCTTTTTGTTGTATCCTACGGGCCCTCAGTGTTTTGGCTTCCACATATCTCCTCCTCTTTCTCACTGGGGGGAAAGAGACAGTGTGGCGGAAGGGTCTTTTCTAGCCAAATATCCAGGATAGGGCGCCTCTAAGAGAGAAGCACTGAGCAACCCACACGGGGTGAGCCCAAGATGCCATGACTGTTCTTGGAGGCACGGGGACAACACACGTGGCTGAATATATTGGGGTGCTGGCTGGATGGCCTGGGAAGTCAAAGACAAAAGCATCTTAAGAGGAACATCCATAGGCTGGCATACTGGTAAATCAATCTGGAGAAACTGAGAAAAGCAGAGATTCAGAAATTTGCTCGTGGTCAGTGTGTACTGAGCCTGTTTTCGGGGCCTACTGCTACACCGAGCTACCAGGGAGCCTTGGCCGGGTTAATGGAATGTCCTATTAACAAGCTCCTGAACCCCCAAACCCAAAACTGGGAAGGGCCCAGGCATGAGTTTTCAGGGCCTAAGGACCTAGCCACCTAAGCCTGCAGGGGGCGCGCCTTCGTCCCGGGGATTCTCGGCAGCTCAGCCTTTCGGCCTGGAACAGGCTTCTTACCAGTCCCAGGCACTCGGGTCCCCCTTTTTAGGCCTCCTCAGGCCCGCCAGTCCGGGATGACAGCTTGGCTGGGCCCCACGCCTGGACTGCGCCTTGTACGGCGCCTTCCCCGCCACCCCCACCCCGGTCACGCGGCACGGAGGAGGAGGACGAGGTGGAGAAGGAGGAGGAGAGGAAGGAGGAGGAGGAGGAGGAGAGGAAGGAGAGGCCCTTTGGGGCAAATGGGTAGGAACCCGCTGCCTTGGGCGTCGCTTCTGAAAGGGGCTCTGAGCTTCTCGAGGATGCAGCGATGAGGAGTCAGGTGTTCAGGGCCACCGCCGAGTCCCCGCCATACCCAGGCGGAAACGACCTCGACGGTTTGGCATGCGCCCACCTCTAGACTGCTGGGGAAGCAGGCACCCCGTCACCTCATTGTGCATAGGGCAACTCGCCATGTGCATGGCCCGAACCAAATGCAGCCCCAAGGGCAAGGGCAGAACGCTGGCGCCCGACCCCAGAACCCCTTGCAACATAAGCCACAGAGCAAGTCCCTAGAAGACCTGCTGCTCCTGGGTGGATCTTGGTGGCGCCACTCCCAGCCACGTGGCTTGGGGGCGAGTTTCTTTACCTCATCTGCGAAATGGGAGAGTGCACGCGGTGTGGGGTTATCACATAGGGGTGGCCCCGTCCCCTATAGCAGGGCCTGCCCTGGCCACAGTTGTCACCATAGCAACGGGATAAAGAGACTGAAGTTAGAGCCAGAACCAGGCCACCCGCGCCCGCCCAAAGACCTCACTGCGCGCGCACAGCTCCACCCGCCCAGTTCTTCCGAGTCCGCGGCCCCGCCCTCCCGGCTCGCTCTGAGCTCCACGTGCGGCGTGTTTACCCACGTGACTTCAGAGCCCGCCCCTCCCCGCCTCCCTCGGCCTCCGCCTCCCTTCCCGCCCCTCCCTTGACCCCGCCCCCCACACACCCGCTGCGGCTGCGCGGTGTGGAGCAAACGCAACGTGCCGCTAGAACAGAGCAGAGGCGTAGGCGGGTCGCTCGCCGCCTGGGCAGGCGGAACACGGGGCGTCCGCGTGGCTTCACCGCGTACCGCGAGTGGGCGGGGCTGGAGGGTAGGGGGCGGGGCCAAGCCTGAGCACCGCCCCCTCTGTAGGCAGTGCGTGGGCGGGGATGAAGAGGGCGGGGCCGGGGCGCGCGAGCGCAGGCGCATCTGGACCATTCTGCTTTCAGACCTGCTTTTTCTACTGTAGGCCGGTACGCGGCTGGCCCTGTGGGTAGAGCCGAGAAGGGCTTGTTGACTTCCGCGTCTCACCGCACCCTGGGCAAAGACGGGCTCTCCTGGCTTCGCTTCCCTTGCCCTCCTGTTATTTCTCTCTTGTGGAGTGGCTCGGTGCTTTTCTCTCTCCTTCACTTCCTTCTCTCTCTCCTTCTTTGCTTCCCGCCCCCTTCTTTCTCTCTCATACTAAGGATTTGAGCCTAGACCGCAAGCATGCTGGTCATATCCCCTACTACAAGGCCTCACTGGCCATTTTTACTCTCTTTTTAGAAACCAAGTTTTCCCAGGCCTTCCTTGAAGTCTTTCAGTAGACTCAGGCTAGCCCTTTGAAGTCCCTATGTTAGGTCCAGGCTGGCCCCGAATTTTTGGTCCTTCTGTCTCAGCGTCCCAAATAGCTGATATTACAGTCAGGGCCAGCTTTCATAAATCATCCTATGCAGACCCGCTGCTACATGGTCGTGTGCTTCCATTCTCACCACTGTCACACCCTCCCTAGATGTATCACACGCCTTTTTTTTTTTCTTCTTCTGAAAATTGTGTCTCATCTGATCTCTGCAGTGATTGGCACCACCATCCACCTACTCAGAGACAGTTTGAGACGGGATTTCTCTGTGTAGCCTCGGCTGTTCTAAACTCGTTTTGTAGACCAGGCTGGCCTCGAATTAACAAAAATTCCCCTGCCTCTACCTCCCTGAGTTCTGGGATTACAGGTAGGCACCACTAAATGCTTTATAGTCCGTTCCCCTCCCCCGCTGAACAGTGGTGACGCACATCTTTAATCCCAGCACTCAGGGAGACAGAGGCAGGTGGATCTCTGGGTTCGAGGCCAGCCTGGTCTACAGAGTGAGTTCCAGACAGCCAGCTCTACACAGAAACCGTGTCTGGAAAAGGCAAAAACAAAACAAAACAGAACAAAAAACCCAAACACAACAATAGAAAGGAACTCCTTTCCCACCATTGTCTGTTACACTCACATCTGTGGCCCTAAAAGTGCCTCACACTTATATCTGCTTGGGTTCTTAGAAGATCCGCCATGCTGTTTCTTTCCTTAAGTCTAACCAACATTTCTAAATGATTGCATTTATTATCTGTAGATAGAAATGCAAACCTCTTCACTGAAAATAAAGACAGGAAAAGGACAACGGTGACTCTGGCTGCCCCTCTGTGCAGGGAATCCCTCAGGGTTTGGTACCAAAACTGAGGATGCTTGAGAGAGGATACTGTAGCATCTGCATGTAACCTGTATGTAGCTTTCTGTGTCTCTAGATTATCATACTTAATGCCTTAATATTTGTTATGTATTATGCTCTATTGTCTGGGGGAAAACATAAATTGGAATTTTCTATGGAACTGGTGTGTGTGTGTGCGCGCGGGAGCGTGCGTGTGCACTCGGGTGGGTGGTTATATGTGTCTGTGTGTGCAGGTACTGGCTTGTGTATATTCCCCTGTGTGTGAGGATGTAGATGTGCATGTATGTGCAGCTGAGTATGCAGATGCAGGTGTGTGTGTGTGTGTGGTGTGTGTGTGTGTGTGTGTGTTCTATCCAAAATAGATTAAATACCTAATTGTGAATGGAGAAAAAAAAAAGCAATATATTAGTGTGGTGATCTGAATGAGACTTTCCCCCACAGACTTATGTTTGACTACTTGGCTCCCAGTTAGTGGAACTGTTTGGGAAATATTAGGAGGTGTGTCCTCATTGAAGGCGATGTGTCACTGGGCTTTGGGGTCTCAGAAGACCATAGTCATTCCTAGTTAGCGCTCACTGCCTAGTGCTTGCAAGTCAGGACATAAGCTTTCAGCTAATGCTCCTGCTAACACCAGGCCTGCCCGACTCCTGCCATGCCCCTCCCCATAATGGTCATGGGCTCAAAGCCTTTGAAACTGGGAGCTGAGCCCCAAATAAACTCTTTCTTCTGTTAGTTGCCTTGGTCATGGTATTGTCATAGTAATAGAAAATTATCTAAAACGGTTAACATTTTGAAAGGTAGTCTCTGATAAGAATGGATTTCCTGGCTGGGCAGAGGGGCTCATTCCTTTAATCCCAGCAATGGGGAAGCAGATACAGGTGGACTTTTTGAGTTTGAGGCCAGCCTGGTCTACATCATGAATTCCAGGCTACTCAGGGCAACACAGTGAGACCCTGTCTCAAACAAACAAACAAACAAACAAACAAACAAGCAAATCAGAGGAAAATGTTCATCAAAAGAGGACTGTTCACTCTACAAAGAACTTGACGGGCTCTATTAGCTCTGACCTTAGGAGGAGGTAGACACCAATGACTACAAATGCAGATACATGAGCTATAACCAGTGGACGTCCAAGAGGAAGTGACGTCATTCTAAAGCACCCTACAGTTTGTATTTCCCTTAGCATATTTGTCCCTTTATTGGATCAGAACTTCTATACACTTGTATAAATGTTCATACCCCTAAAATCTGAAGTGCTCTGAAATTCAATTGCTTTTCATTTTGTGGGGCCACATGAACACCACACAAGTATGTTCTGCCATTAAAGCCACATTCACAACCCTGAAATCCAAAAAATTTGAGCACCTGAATTTTCAAGTGGAAAATTCTAGCCCTGTCCTCATATGATAGGTCTCAGTCCAAACATAGGGGTGCTATACATACTATGTATATTGTGGGGGTTTGTCTGGTGCTCTGTGTTTTCTGTTGTTTTCATTGAAAATTCCAGATCATTCTATTTTTACCAATAAGGACTCAGGAGCCAGATGTTGTGGTGAAAAGCCTGCCAGCTCAGAGAGGCAGAGAAAGCACCCAGCCGATCTTCCTACTCGGCTCACAACCTGATGGAAAAGCCCCCCAAAGACTCACCATCTCAGCTGACTGCTGCCCAGGAGGAAAAGGCCAACAAAGGCTTGCTAGTTCAAAGCCAAACATGCCAAAGACCAAGGAGCTGAGGAGCTCAAGAGCTACAGAGCTAAAGCTAAAATCCCAAGACCTAAGGAGCTAAAGCGCCAAAGACTCCTTCAACTTCTACACTCTGTCTTAAATACCCCTCAACTCAAGGTCCCTCCTACTCTCTGGTCCCTGCGAACTGGCTTCTTGCTCTGCCTCTCAACCTAGGGTTAACTTTATTAAAACCCTGTGTACAGTTAGCTTTTGGCTTAAAGGTGTGTGCTAGGGCTGGCTGAACCACACCTTAGTCACCTGTTTACAATTAGACAGACAGCTCTTGGCTTAAAGGTGTGTGTGTTAGGGCTCAACCATGCCAAACAAAAGATAGGTTTTTACAGGAGTTCACAATCTCAGGGATCACACTGGGATCAAATATCCTGCAGCAGTATTCAGATGCTAAAGTCTGGACCCCAAGATCTGGTTGCAGACCAGAAGAACACTTTCTCACATACACTGAACAATGTTGTGTAAATTGTGTTCTCCAATTTTCTCTGGTTGGTTAAGTAAAAAAGGCTGGGCTGCCTGTAACTGGTGAGAAGAGAGGTAGATAGGGCTTATGTTCCCTGGCGTGGGGTCTCAGGTAGGGACCACAAGGCTGGGAGGAGAAGAAAGGAAGAGAGTAGAGAGAGACAACGTGTCCCTGGTGAAGCAGATCCAGCCCAGACAGTATGAATATTGACAAGTAACCTGAGGTGTGTGACTGGGAAATCACATACTAGCTTAGAAAATCAGGTGGCGCACGCCTTTAATGCCAGCACTCAGGAGGCAGAGGCAGGCGGATCTTTGTGAGTTCGAGGCCAGCCTGGTCTACAAAGTGAGTCCAGGACAGTCAAGGCTACACAGAGAAACCCTGTCTTGAAAAAAAAAATCAGTTTAAATCATACCTGCCCAGTTAACGTGCTTAAAGCTTGATAAATATATCAATAGGTCTCTGTCTCAATTATTCAGGGAGCTAGTCATAGGAAAACCCTCTAGAATTAATACGTATTCTATAACAATATATAAAAAGTGTACCTGGGGGGAGGTGGAGAGATGGCTCAGTGGTTAAGAGCACTGTCTTTTCTTCCAGAGATCATGAGTTCAATTCCCAGCAACCACATGGTGGCTCACAACCATCTATAATGTGATCTGATGTCCTCCTCTGCCTGCAGAGAGCACTGTATCCATAATAATAATATAATTTATAATAATTTAAAAAATTTTTTTAAAGTGTACATAAAACATACATGTGCTCAGACTTAGGTCTTGATACCAAGAGAGCTCACTATGCATATGTTAATATAGTAGTATGCATATGTTAATGAAATCCAGCAGGTTGGATCCTAGCTTTCTTGACTTTGTGTGTGTGAGTGTGTGTGTGTGTGTCTGTGTGTATAGGGGAGACAGGCTGTTACTAAAGGATCTGATCTTGTGAAATCTGACTGAGTGTGTTGCTCTAATAAACCTTCAAAGGATTCTTGTTTTTCAGAGCATATGGTGCAGGACTCTGGCACTTAAGCTACAGTGTGGTCAGAGGAGACCCAGGTGTCCTCACTGGTTACTACAGCTGTCCTGTATCTCCTTCCTGCAGCACTCCAGCAAGAAGACCATGTCTGCTTCCAGATGCTGAATCTCCAGCCTCTGTGATCAGAACCCCTACCAGTCTTCTTCATCACCCCCATTTCTACGACTATCAGGTGTCTGTTTGTTTTTTTTTTTTTTCAGGATAAAATCAGCTCCTGGGATGGGCAGAGGCAGAGGCAGGCAGATCTTTGTGAGTTCGAGGCCAGACTGGTCTACAGAGTGAGTCCAGGACAGCCAAGGCTACAGAGAGAAATCGTGTCTCAAAGTAACAGACAAACCAAAACAAACAAACAAACAAACAAAACCAGTAACAACAACAAAAATGCTGAAACCAACCAACCAACCAACAAAAAAATCAGCTCTTGGAATGCAAGGACAACACATCCTATACTTCAATCAATATGAGTTTACCTCTTTGTAAAAATATATACATACGGGGTGTGGTGGTGTACACCTTTAATTCCAGCATTTGGGAGGCAGAGGCAGGAGGATCTCTGTTTGAGGTCAGCCTCCTCTACATAGTGAGCTCTTGGACAGCTAGGACCCTGCCTCAAAAAAAGAAACAACAAAACCTCTCACATACATATTTTATTAATTATTTGAAAATTTTATACACATATTCAATGTATTTTGATCATATTCATCCCATCGCTCCCTCTAACTCTTCCCTGATATTTCCATGTCCTATTAGTAAAACTTTATTTTAATTTTTTTGTTTTTTTTTGGGTTTTTTTTTGTTTTTCGAGACAGGGTTTCTCTGTATAGACTTAGCTGCCCTGGACTCACTTTGTAGACCAGGCTGGCTTCAAACTCACAGCGATCCTCCTGCTTCTGCCTCACGAGTGCTGGGATTAAAAGCGTACACCACCACGCCCAGCAACATTTATTTTTACTTTATGAGTATGTGTGCTTTGCCTGCAGGTATATCTGTGCACCACATTTGTATCTAGTGCCCACAGAGGCCAGAAGAGGGCCTTGGGTCTCCTGGAATCTGGGTTACAGAAGTTATGTGGGTGCTGAGAGGGAACCTGGGTCCTCTGGATAAGCAGCAAGCTCTCTTACCACTGAACCATCTCTTCTGCCCAACTCTTTTAAAAAAAAAAGTATGTTTATTTTATTTATGTGTCAATCGTGTGTGGTGGGGCACATGTGTGCAGCTGCCTCTGGAGAGGAGAAGAGTTGGGTAAGGTCTCCTGGGACTGTGGAGCTGGAGTCACAAGGCAGCTCTGAGCTACCTGCTGTGGGAGCTGGGAATCAAACCTGAGTTCTCTCAAAGAGCAGCAAACACTCTTAACCACTGAATCATCTTTATAGCCCTGAGGTCAACTCTTTTTTTTTTTTTAATTTTTAAATTATTATGTATACAGTGCTCTGCCTACATATACACCTGCAGGCCAGAAGAGGGCATCAGATCACATTACAGATGGTTGTGAGCCACCATGTGGTTGCTGGGAATTGAACTCAGGACCTCTGGAAGAGCAGTCAGTACTCTTATCCACTGAGCCATCTCTCCAGCCCCCTGAGTTCAACTCTTGATCCCATCTCAGAGACCAGCTCTTGGAGAGTCCTGAAGGGCAGATCTCAGCTCAGAAATCCCCAGCTGACCAACTGGCATGGCATGGAGAGGGTGGGGCTGACTTCAAGGGCCCACAATGCTCCAAACTCTGCAGGCGGTGGTCAGAGTTAAAGTTAACATCCATAAGCTGGACCCCCTCAACACACACAAACTAAAAACAAATCCTTTAAAAATTGGCTAATTTCATCATCTAAAACTACATTGTATTGATTTCTTTTCTCTAGAGTTAGAGTTATGTTTCCCTGGGTTCTATAAACTCATTTCCTTTTTATGTATATAAGCAAAGAGGCTGGAATGTTATGGCTGTAGGCAAAAGGACTGGAATCCCAGAGGCTGCCTCTATGCAGGGCATCAGCCACACCTTATGTCCTATTCAGAATCTTCCCTAAGCTGCTAAACTCAGGGACCCTCTTCTCTCTAAACTCCCTGCTAAGGTCCCTAAATGTAAGGAACTTCCTTGTTCTGTGAGTGACCGTTAAATCTCCTATTCCAGCTTCAAGTGGCCAATGTCGTTAAAGGACCTGATCAGTCATGTCCTCTCTGTCTCTCGTGAGAGAGAGAAAGAAGAAGGAGGAAGAGGAAGAAGAGGAGGAGGAGGAAGAAGAGGACGGGAAAAGGGAAGAGAACAAAAGGAAAGAATCTAAAATCCATTGTTTCTGCTCTGAAACATTTCAGAGAAGGAATATTCAGGATGTAGTAACTGTTTTTAAATATCAGCAGCTGGTGCTGAAGAGACAGTTCAGTGGTTAGCACACTTGCTCTTGCAGAGGGCTGAAGTTTGGTTCCCAGCTCTCACATGGTGCTCACAATAGCCTGTAACTTCAAATCCAAGGAATCTGATGCCCTCCTCTGGACTTCTCTGGCCACCACCACCCACCCCACCCACACACACCCCCACACACATAATTTTTTTTAATAGTAAAGGGGTCTAGAGAAATGGCTCAGTGGCCAGGAGTACTGGCTGCTCTTGCAAAGGTCCTGAGTTCAAACGCTAGCACCCACATGGCTACTCACAACCAGCCTTTTTTTGTTTTGTTCTTGTTTCTTTTTTATTTTTTCTTCTCTCTCTCT
>OU015759.1:256354-268183 GCA_907169655.1 Acomys percivali
GTGTGTGTGTGTGTGTGTGTGTGTGTGTGTGTGTGTGTGTGTGTGTGTGTAGATCCTTATATATTCCAGTGTAAAAGCTATTATTCGATTATTCGTTTTAAACAGCCTGTACGTTTTATAACCTTATTTTATATTTTTTGTGTTTACTTCCCCTGACTCATTTCAAAGGATGTTCTGGAAACCTCAAAATAATTAGCAGTCTTCCCCTTATCCCAAGCCTGGCCAGACTCTGCTGAGGAGTGGGGACCAATCCCAGACCTTTCCCTGAGTAGCCAGCAGGTGTCACTTCTGAGCTTTCCTCTCTGCCACCCTCCTTTCCCACCCCAGGGTTCCATTTGCCTCCATTAACGCAAATGCCTGGGAGGTGGCGGCCGCAGTGGGTGGCATCCAGGCCCCCATGGCCTAAGCTATATAGGACATGCTGGTGGCCAGTCAAGCCGTTCCTGCCCAGGAGGCTGCCTGTTCAGTCTCCTACCCCTCCCTCCAGGCTAAATGTGGGGCGGGGGGCTGTGAGGAAGGGGGCTTCCAGGAGGAGGAAGCAGATCCCAGAGCGTGCAGAAGTTGACAGGACCTGGTGTGACTGCACATGAAATGATGGAAGGATAAGGCGGCGGTGGCAGAGTCAAGATGGTGCTTGGGAAGACGCGACTTTGTCTTGAGAAAAATAAATCTTTTCACCCCTTGGCAAGGTGACAGATCGTTGTTTCTTGGCCCCATACACACACCTCTGAGCCTACACTGAGTATGTGCACGGAGGAGCTAGGTGGACTTCCCCGAGCCCCAGCTAGGTAGCGGGCGACTTCACCATTCAAGACGAAGGGACAAAAGAGTCTCTATGAATGTGTCTGCTCCAAAGCTTAGCTCTGTGGAATTGGGGGACACGGATGCCTCAGGGTGTCCTCAGGGCCTGGAGCAGGGAGGAGCTGCAGGTCACCAGTTTTCACGCTGGGTCATTAAAGGAGCATGTCCCTAAACAGGGGGCCAGTATCCCCTTTTGTGGAAGTCCAGCGGCCTGTCGCACCTTCTGGGTACACGGCAGAATGAGGGTGGAGGGTGCGGTTGGAAGTGAGGATGCAGTGATGCAGTGATTACGAAGGGTGCGTCTATGCTGTTTTGGAAAGAAAAGGCAACAGGCATACTCAAGGGGCAGGTGCAGTTTTAGGCTTCTGGCCTATTCCACCACCGCTTGGTGAACAGGTGCTGGAAAAACAACAGAAGGAAGCCCCCCATCCCTGCCCCACCACCACGCCTCTGCCAGCCACAACGTGTGCACTACCTGATGCTATGGGATTCTGTGGAGCAACAGAGTCAGGGAAGCCCAGCCAGGGAGGGAAGACTAATTTGGGGTGGTTACAAGTGTCTGCTGAAGTCATTCTGCAGGCCAGGAGGGAGGGAGGCCCAGGCTGGCTGCAGAGCTCCTCACAGGGCCGCTGAATGACTAATGGCTATTGAGACATAATGTCCACCAAGTCACATCCGATTCTGTATTTAACATTTAAATATTTAATTAATTAAATGTGCCCAATATTTAATTAAACACCATCAAAGCCACCAAGACATTCCTCCGTGCATAATTCAAAGGCAAGCCTGCCTCCTCTTCCAGGCTCCCACCCTCCTCCCACAGTGGGGTCAGTCCCTCTGTCTGGAAGGAAGAAAACCAGTGTGAGCCCAATTCCGAGACTCAGCATAGCGCGTGACTGGACACTGGTACGTGATTAGACATCAGGCTGGCTGAGCTGCAGGCGGTTCCCCACCCCCAGCCCTCCTCCCCCTGGCTCCCCTAAGAGGTTTCCTTTCCCATTCTCCTCCATCCATCCCTTCTCGCGCCCCCCTCCTTCCTTCCTGCCTTAGTTTTCCCTCCTTAGTTTAGGATGGCCTGGAACTCTGAGCCTCCTTCCTCAGCCTGCTGAGCGCTGGGACCACAGATGTGCCCCACCAGGCTTTCTTCTCGCCTACCTCAGTAGACATCTGCCCACCCTTCCTGTGAACACGGTACCACCGCCTTGCCCAGGAGCTGCAACTCCTCCCCCCTCCTGTCCTCCTCCGTCCCCCACCCCGACCCCCCACTCCTCAAGCCTAGCCTATCAGTGACTTCTCACTACGGCCACACTGATCTGTGGGGTCAGGTGCAGGGGCGCACACCTTTACACCCCAGCATTTGGGAGGCAGAGGCAGGTGGATCTCTGGGACTTTGAGATCAGCCTGGTGTCTACATAGCGAGTTCCAAGACACCCTAAGCTGCACACTGAGGCTGTGTCTTGAAAACATCAAAACCAACCAAGAGAATGTAAAACCTGAATGGGGGCACGGGTTCTAGAACATCTGTACTTCCAGTAAGAAGGAAGCGTCCATTCTCCACTGGTTTGGTGTTTGTTTGTTTTTGAGTGGTGCTTGTTTGTTTGTTTGTTTTTAAGATAATGTAGCTGCTGGAGCGCTTTAATTTTTTAAAAAAAGATTTACTTATTTATTATGTATAGAGTATACTTCCTACATGTACACCAGCATACCAGAAGAGGGCGCCAGATCTCATCATAGATGGTTGTGAGCCACCACGTGGTTGCTGGGAATTGAACTCAGGACCTTTAGAAGAGCAGACCGTGCTCTTAACCTCTGAGCTACCTCTCCAGCCCAGCTGGAACTTTAAAAAAGGTAGCTACTTTATTATTTTTTTTATGTGTCTATGCCGATGTGCACATGAGTGCAGTGCCTGAGAAGGCCTGAAGAGGGCGGAGGGCCCAACTGGAGTTGGTGTTGCTCAGGGTTAAGTGTTGGGAATCAGGTCCTTTGAGAGCAGTCTTAACCAGTGAACTATCTCTCTAGTCTCAAAATGTAGCCCTGGCAGAGTATAAACTGTACATGTGTAACCGAGGTGGTCTCAAAGTCAGTCCTCTTGCCTCAGCCTAGACCTGGGATTACAAACATGTCACCAGGCTCAGTGACTTTTCATTCTGTGGCTGTAAATGATACTTATTCGTAGCTCAGGTACTTGCCAGCAAAGTGTGTGTAGCTCGCTTGAACACGTCCTCTGTTCCTCAGCGTGGATTTTTAAAAACATTTACTTGGGCCACACAGGCCATGAAGCGAGTGCCTGGGGAGGTCAGCAGACAAGATGAGGTTTTTATATTATATGGGCTCCAGGGATGGACGTTGGGTCATTGGCCTTGGTCGTAAGTGTCCTAAGTGTTGAGCCATCTCCTCGATCCGTTGCTGAGGAGCCCCGATGGCTGCTGGGAATGCAGGTTCCAGTGATGTCACTACTTTATGTGTCCGCTCCCCACAGCCCCTCTCCTCCGCTTGGGTTCTGCTCCTGTGGGTTTCTGGTTGTTTTTCCTGCTGGAGAGAAGAACTCCATGTTGACATTAGCCATACACAAGAAAGTCCAGTGGAGGAAGGGACTTCCTTCCCATTGGAAGACCGGATGTCCCAAGACACAGGATTTGGCTGTGGACCCCATCCCTGAACCCATCAATGTGGCTGTGGTAAGACTTCACCAATGGGATAGGTTTGAGTGTTGGGGTCGGGCGACCAGTAAGATACTGAAAGATGCTTTGGGGTGGCTCCTTAAGAAAGGTGACAGCTCCATTCCCATAGGGAGAGTGGGTAGACGTTAGCAGAAAGACATATGGCAAACTGACCTGCCTCGAGCCTTCTCTACTGTTTTGTTTGTTTGTTGTTGTTGTTTCTATGCAGAAGGTACCTTCCAGGTGCAGAACGTGGAGGCGAGGCCAGGGAAGGAAGGGAGGTAGTGTGGATAGATGGCTGGAAAGGCACTGGAATCACCATTATCCAGCCCCTCCCGTCATGAGAGGTACTGCCACGTGGATCGGAAGAGAGGAGGCGGGTTCTGCCAGAGCCAGCCCAATGGGCAGAGCGCTGTGCACTAGACACTCTGAGAGATCAGAGCGGGTGTGAAGCTGGCACCCACTGACACAGTTCTGATCATGGGATTATGGTCCAGAGAGGCAGACGTGGTGAGGAAGGCTCTGAAAATGGAGATACTTGCTGGGAGGGAGGAATAATATTCATGCACCTCAATGGAAGCATTGAGGGTCTTGTGACAGTCAGTGTTGATTATCAATGTGACTTGCTTGAGTGAGGTCTTGGAGATTAGTAAACTTCATGGTTGGGTGTATGTGTGTGGGGTGGGGTGGGGGTGGATGGAGGAGGGGTATTTGCAGAGAAGACTTGCCCTGAACATGGCTGCACCCATCCAACAGCCTAGAGCAAAGCCTTGGCTGTCTTGTCTTCATCCTATTCTGTGTGTTTCTGCTTCTGTTCATGACATAAGTGGCTTTGTTCCATCATGTGACCCTGCCATGATGAGTTTTACTTTTGGCCCATAGTAATGGAACCAGACAGCTACAGACTAAAACCCCAGAGGCCGTGAGCCAAAATAAACCCTTCCTTGCTGGGTGTGGTGGCCTATATCTGTAATCTCAGCACTCTGGGGGCAGAGGTAGGAAGGTTGGGAGTGCAGGGTCATCCTTGGCTACATACCAGGTTTTGAGAGCCTGTCTCAAGGAAAAGAAAAACAAATCCTTCCTCTTGTATTTGCCACAGTGTTGAAAAAGTTAAACCGCAGGATACCGAGGATAAATGACTGCTAGTTAATATTTTATAATTATTATTTGCAATCAGACTCCCTCACATTTTACTTATCTGTTGGTATAAGCATCACACAAGTTAAGAGCTTAAAACAATGGTGATTTATTGTGTCGAATGACTCTGGGTGGCTGGGCTTGGCTGATTGGTTCTTCTTTTCTATATAGTGTTGCTTGGCACCACCCAACTTGGGGCTTGGGTACGGCTGGGATAGCAAGATGCTTGTGTGTCTTTTGCTTTAGATGAGGTGGCTAGGATAGCCACCTTGGTGATGTTTGGGCTTCCCTTATTGCAGATCTGGGTTCTCTGGGGAGTGGCGAAAGAGCTTTGCATCAAGAGTACTAGCTGCTATTGTAGAGGACCTGAATTTGGCTCCCAGAATCCACGTGGTGGTTCACAACTGCCTGTAACTGCCAGGTCCAGCAGATCCAGTGTTCTCTTCTGTCCTTCTCAGGCTCCTGAAGGGATAAGATGCACATAAACTCAGGCAAACACACATGCACAGAAATACAACAAAATGAATAAAGTACAGTGTAAAAAACCAAGGTGCCAGTTGTCTTAAGCAGCAGGGTCAGAAATGGCACAAACCCATTTCCGAGACATTCTATTGGTCAGTGACAGTTTAGATTGGGGCAGGAGTTAGGCTGCACCTCTCTTAATGGTGAGGACATCATACATAGGTCACTGTGGTAGGAACCATTGGCCGCCATCTTAGGAGACATCTGCCACACTATACGAGACTGGTATTTCATGGTAGTTTGAGCTTTTTTCTTTCTTCTTTCCTATGTTCACTGATGTGGCCATAGAGTGGATATTGGGACTGTTCTCAGTGCACTAGATAGTCAGTGAGTTATTTGGGGTAAGCATAATGTGGCCAACACTCAGTACATATTCAGACACATGGACCCCATGGATGAGCAGCATTTGTAGGGAGAAGGCTGGGGTATGATGACCCTGATTCCCGGCATGTGGCATGAGTCTGTGTCACCTCGTCACGTACACACACACATGTGAAGAACTTGAAGGAGATCAAAGTGAAGACAACAAAGAGACATCATGGCTCCTCAGCCCAGACTCTTTTTTCTCTCCTTGATCTTCCCCCTGTAAAATGTGTGATGAGGTGACTGGGTTTCTCAGTACCGGATATTTACAGACTTGCTAAATACAGATTTATTCCTTCATTTCTGTGCTGGCACTGTGTTGTTAGGCCCTACTACATTATGGGGCACAGAGAAAAGTATGGTTAGGTTCTTTAGAGACACATAAATAAACAAGTGTCTTTTTTTTTCCCAAGACAGAGTTTCTCTGTGTAGCCTTGGCTGTCCTGGACTCACTTTGCAGACCAGGCTGGCCTCGAACTCACAGCGATCTGCCTGCCTCTGCCTCCCGAGTGCTGCGATTAAAGGTGTAAGCCACCTAAGAAGCACTTAAATAAATGTTCAACCTCTTCAGCCATCAGGGAAATACAAATCAAAACGACTCTGAGATTCCATCTTCGACCCGTCAGGATGGCTAAGATCAAAAACTCAGGTGACTGCACATGATGGTGAAGATGTGGAGAAAGAGGAGCACTGCTCCATTGCTGGTGGGAGTGTAAACTTGCACAACCACTTTGGAAGTCAATCTGGCACTTCCTCAGAAAATTTGGGAATAGGGCCACCTCAAGACCCAGCAATACCATTCCTGGGCATCTACCCGAAAGATGCTCCACCATGCAACAAGGATATTTGTTCAACTATGTTCAAAGAAGCTTTATTCATAACAGCCAGAAACGGGAAACAACTGTGATGTCCCTCAACAGAAGAATGGATAAAGAAAATGTGGTACGTTTACGCAATGAAATACTACTCAGCTATTAAAAACAAAGAAATCATGCAAATGGATGGAACTAGAAAAGATCATCCTGTCATCCACACCCAGAAAGACACACATGGTATATACTCATTTATAAGTGGATATTAGTCACAAAGCACAGGTTAACCTTGCTACAATCCACACACCCAAGGAAGCTAACAAGGCGGGCTCAAGGGAGGATGCTTGAATCTCACTCAGAACAAGAAATAAAATAGACCTCTGAATAGAAGGAGGAAGGGAGCTGGGTGGGAGGAGGTGTAGGTGAAAAACTGTAAAATTATAAAATATAAGATGCTTGCTTGCTAGCCCAACCTTGCTTGCCTAGAGTCTAAACTCCTGACCCCACCTGCTTCCCAGTTCTCAGAATTGCTAACCTCAAGAGTTCTTCCCTAGTTCCCAGAATAGTTACATGCAAGTTTCCAAATATCAGATGTCCCCATATGGTTTCCAGTAACCGCCCTAGGGACCCACACCCAAGTCTCCACAAGAGGGTTCCCAACGCCAGATGTCCTAATGTCCATATGGTTTAACTTGATAAGCAACCCCACCTGCTTTGCGGTTTTTGCCTTTAAAACTAGACTGTAACAGTCACTCAGGGTCCTTCACCTCCCGAGTGCTGAGGGACCCTGACACATCGACAATTGGAACTTCTGATGTGTCAGTAATAAATTTTACCTATACCTCCAGCCTGTGTGATGTGAGTGGCGACCCCCTTCCTGAATTGGACTCCAGGGTCCAACATAGGGAGGATACGAGGGTGGGTTTGGGCATCAGATGTGCAGGGAGTGAGAGGGGGTGGGGACTGGGGAGGGAGATGGGAGAACGGAAGTCGGTGAGGGGGCATCTCTGGGACAGAGGAGGCTCCTGGGAGTCTATAGCATGACCCTAGTTGAGACTCCTAACATCAGGGGTTAAGGAGCCTGAATTTGTCACCTCCTGTAGCCAGGTGTGACTTCTAGTGGAGGGAGGGGGACACCAGCCCACCCATAAAACCTTCCGCCCAAATTTGTCTCCCCTACAAGATGGGTAAAGATGGAGCAGACACTGAGGGAACGACAAACCAATGAATGACCGGCCCAACTTGAGATCTAACACATGGGAGGAGAGAGCCAACTCCTCACACTGTTAATGGAACTCTGCTGTGCTTGCAGACAGGAACTTAGCATATCTGTCTTCTGAGAGGCTTCATCCAGCAGCTGCTGGAAACAGATGCAGAGAGAACCACAGCTGAGCTCGGGAAGTTCTGTGGAAGAGTGGGCGGAGGGATGGAGGGAGCCGGAGGGGTCAAGGATACCACAAGAGACATACAGAGTCAACTAACCTGGACCCATGGGGCCTCACAGAGACTGAACCACCAACCAAGGAGCAAGCATGGGCTGGATCTAGACCCCAACACACATATGTAGCAAATGTGCAGCGTGGTCAGCATGTGGGTCCCCTAACAATGGGAGTAGGGTCCATCTCTGACTCTGTTCCTTACCACTGGGTCACTTTCCCCTAGCTGGGCTGCCTTATCAGGCCCTAGTGGGAAAAGGATGCACTTAGTGCTGCTGGAACTTGAGGTGCCAGGGTGGGTCCTCCCCTTCTCTGAAAAGGAGAGGGAGGCGGTGGGGGGAGGACTGGGGGGACTGGGAGGAGAGGAGAGAGGGGGCTGGGATTAGGCTGTAAAGTGATTAAATAAAAATAAAAAAAAATTTTTTTTCAGGACAGGGTCTATTTGTGTTAGCCTTGGCTGTCCTGGACTTGCTTTGTAGACCAGGCTCAGAGGTCCACCTGCCTCTGCCTCCTGAGTGCTCAGATTAAAGATGAGTGCCGTTACGCCAGGCAAATAAATCTTTTTTTTTTAAGGTGTGGCCACCACCAACCAGCTCCTTTGTTGTTCTTATTGTCAAGTGGACACTACTAAGTGTCTCCAGAGAAGTCACAATTGAAGGTTTTCCTAGATCAGATTGGAGAGAGACAGAGACAGAGACAGAGAGACAGAGAAAGTTAGCACCACTCTTCCAAGTTCTTGCCTCCGGGTTCCTGGCCTGACTAGATGAAATAAATCCTTGCCTCCCCAAATTGCTTTTGGTCATGATGTTTATCATAGCAACAGAGAAGGAATCTGGGACTGTGAGGGGCTGAAAACAGGAAATCCTGCAATCCCAGCAGCACCCTGAAGGCAGGAGGAGGGTGGAGAGTTTGAGGCCGATCAGAGACCGGCTCAAAACCTAAACTCGATTTGCCACTTTTGTGTAGCTGTCCTGAATGTAACCTCATAGGGAGTGTCTTTCATTCTTTTCTGTCACTGTGATAAAATTACCCTGACAGAAGCAACTCAGGAGAAAGCATTCATATTAGTTCCCAGTTTAAGGTGAGTCAAGGCGGGAAGAGCTTGAAGCAGTTGACCAAACAGCATCCACAGCCAGAGGAGAGCAGCAAGCTCATACTGCAGCCCAGCCCACTCTCTCCAGGATCCCTGCACAGGGAATGACTTCATCCACAGTGGATTCCCATTACAATGGAATTACAAACAAGACAATGCTCCGCAGTCATGCCCAGAGGCCCCACTCCAGAGTCCACGGAACCTGCCATCAACAGCAATTGCGGGAAGGAAGGATTCTTTATTTTTCATTTATTTATTTCCGATTTTTAAATTTTAATTTATTATAATTTATTCAGATTACATGTCCAATGCTATCCTCTCGATTGCATCTTCACGGTCCCACCCTCCTCCCTCTTGCATTCTATTCCCCTCCCCTAGACCTCTGAAGGAAGGGGACCTCCTCCTCTGCCATATGACCACAGCCTATCAGGTCTCATCCGGATAGTCTGCTTCCCCTTCCTCTGTTGGCTGGGGGAGGTGAGCTAAGCAGGGGCACCAGAGTTTTCATGTCAGAGGCACTCCCTGCTCCCCCAATAACCACGGAGACTGCTCCGTCCGTTGGCTAGATCTGAACAGGAGGTCTAGGTTCACTGCAAGCATTGTCCTTGGTTGGTGCAACAGTTGTGCAGGCACCCCTGGGTCTTGATCCAGTGCCGCCGGCCTTGATGGTCTCCTTGACCCTCTGGGTCCTTCCATCTCCCCATCCTTGCATCCCATTCTCATCACTCCACCCAGAGGGGTTCTTTATTTTAACTTACAGTTTCTTGGAGAATTGGTCATCAAGTGGGGAAGGGATAGCAACAACGGTGCTGCAGACATTTCTTAGATGGCAGCCAGACCCTGAGGCTGGATGGAAAACAGTCAGGAGTATCACATCCCATAACATAACACTCAGCCTTCGTTTCTTCCAGCGAGGGCCGGTCCCCTCAAGTCCTACAGCCTGGGGACAGTGTGCTCAGAGGGAGCCTGTGGAGTAACAGTCCCTATTCAAATTGTAACACAGACAAAACAACGATGATAATGACGATGATGATGATGATGATGATGATGATGATGATGATGATGATGGGAGAAGAAATGAATGAAAATAAATACAAATGCGGTCATTGAATTCAGAGAATGAGATGTGGTGAGAATGGCTGGAGCTAAGCCTCGCTGGACCACAGGAGGGCAAACCCTGCCATCTACCACTCAAAGGATGGGGGTGCCGGGGGGGGGGTTGACAGAAAGAGAAAAGAGGAATACATATAAAGGGAAAACAAGAATTGAACAATTAATTAAAGAGCATTTTCTGAGCTTCAGAAAGACTTGATTAAAGGGGCCAATAAAGTTCTAGGGACAATTAATTAAAGAAAGGCAGATAGGTAGACCCTGGTGTAATTCCACAATTAAAAACTTCCAGACAAAAAAAAAAAAAAAGGAGGCTACTTACAGAGGAAAGGAAAACTGGAATACTGGTCTATGGTAGGGGCACACAGCTATAACGCTAGCACCGGCCCCCTGGGATCTGAGGCAGGGGACTTGTGAGCTTGAAGCCAGTGTGGGCAAGTTAGTGGGATCTTGTTTAGAAAAGAAACAGGAGCTACACCCTACGATGGCAGAGGTCAGGCCCAAGTCAGTGCTGTGCGTGCATCTCAGCAACATTTGCCAGTCAGCCATTGCAGAAGCAGTTTTTAGAAAATTGGTAGCCAATGAAAGTGTTTCAGATAACAAGAGGGTCCACGGTGCGGCTACATCCGCCCATGAAGTGGGGGGGGGGGGCCCTTACTGTTGTGGGCAGAGCTGCATGAAAGAACATGGCCTCCCCACGAATCACAGCACTCGGCAGATTACAAAGGAAGACTTTGGTCCATTCGTTTGTATGCCGTGCATGGGTGAAAGCAGCCCAAGCGATGGGAATAGAAAAGTTCATCAAGTTAAAAACTGCAAAGCTACAATTGAGCTACTTGGGAGCTGTGATCCACAGAAACAACTCACTGTCGAACATCCCTATTTCGTCAATGGCTCTCACTGTGAGGCGGTGTACCAGCAGTGTGTTAGGGGCTGCACGGCCTCCCTGCAGAAGACTCAGTGGCTGGTCAGGCTCAGCACCACTGAGCAACTCACTCAACCAGTGCCATGCCCAAGGCTGGTGGCCGTCTTTAGCCCTGTGTCCCACCTGTCTTTTCAGCTGACGTTACTGCACATCTTTAAAATAAATGTAGGTGGAAATTAAGTATATGTTCAGAAGGATAAAAATACTTGAGTAAGATAGTTTGAGGTGTGGATAAGCATTCCTAGACCTTGTCCTAATTACAAAATAGTGGAACAAGCAAAAATGGAACAAAAGAAGACCCAATAAAGTGACAATGACCTACAAGGTACAGGTCAGCCTCTGAGCCCAGCCAGCCCAGGTGACCTGCTCTGACTGGGGTGTGGGCATGGAGGGCACCCAGGGCTGCTGCTTGCTTGCCTAATACCTCTCTATTCTAGAATTATTATGATAATAACTCCACCCACAGCAGCCATCCGTGTAACCCTGGAGGAGTTTAAACTCAGACTCACTGAGGGCATTCAGCTACTTGGGAAAGAGAGGAGAAGCCAGATGTGATAACAGCCTGCAATTCAAGCAGGCTCTCCTGGGCTGTCCAGTGACACCCTGTCAAAAATCAAAACAAAACAAAACAAAACGCCAAATAATAAAAGATGGGAGCAACGGATTGATAAAATTAATATTTTTTTCCTTACTTGGTGTTTGCCTTGGTTTTTGAGCTTTGTTCCTTTTTGAGCCTCTTTTTTAAAAAACAAGGTTAAGTGTGCTTAAGAAGCGTATGTGTTTGTAAGTGTTCTTTCAGCCCCAGTTTGAAATTTTATAGGCAAGCATTTTCAGAAAAATGACCTTAAATTTATATGGATATGTGTCAGAAAAGAATGTGAATTAAACTGAGAAGTTATCAAATACAACCAAAACACACATACAGAAGAAGAAGAAGAAGAAGAAGAAGAAGAAGAAGAAGAAGAAGAAG
>OU015759.1:292416-309255 GCA_907169655.1 Acomys percivali
CTCTCTACTTGTATCTTGTGGATCAAGAATGTGAGTTCTTGCCGGGCATGGTGGTGCACGCCTTTAATCCTAGCACTTGGGAGGCAGAGGCAGGAGGATCGATGTGAGTATGAGGCCAGCCTCCAGCCAAGGCTACACAGGGAAACCTTGTCTCGAAAAACCAAAAAAAGAAAAGAAAAAAAGAAAGAAAATCAAACAAGCAGTGATCACAGCCAGGCGTGATGGTGCATGACTGTAATCCCAGCACTCAGAGAGGCAGAGGCAGGTGCATCTCTGTGGGTTAGAGGCTAGCCTGGACTATAGAGTAAATTATAGGATAGCCAGGGCTACTTTGTCTCAAACAGACAAACCAACCAACCAACCCACTAGCTGTTCTTCCAGAGGACCTGGGTTTGACTCCCAGCTCCCATGTAATGACTCACAACCATCTGTAATTTCAGTTCCAGGGGATCCGAACCCCTCTTCATGGACCAGGCACACATGCAGTGCACAGAAATATATGCAAGCAAAATACTCATATACATTAAAAAAAGAGAGAGAGAGTGACCAAACCCGGTGTAGTGGCACACATCTTTAATCACAGCACTCAGAATTCAGAGGCAGGATGATCTCTGTGAGTCAGAGGCCGGCCCACATAGTGAGTTCCAGAAGGCCATCTAGAGCTACACGGTGAGACTGTGTCAAATACATGCATATATACAAACATAAGCATTTATCTATCTATCTATCTATCTATCTATCTATCTATCTACCTATCTATCTAATCAGTGATCAAAAAGACTGGTATCAGGGAAAAGTACTGTGGCTGCCCCCCTCCTTCCTCCCCCCTCCTCCCTCCCCTCCGCCCTCTTCCCTCCCCTCTCCCCCCACCCCACCCCGGGTGCTGGGGACTTAGGCCTTGCACACTCTATTTATGAGTTATATCCATAGCCCTCTTCTTACTTTTTATTTTGTATTTTGTTTAGGCTGGATTTGGACCCACTCTGTAGTCCAGGCCTTAAGCACTGGCACTTTGAGCTACAGCCTCTCAAGTAGCTGGGGTGACAGGCCTGTGCTACCAAACCCAGCACTGGCAAAATTTAGTTGTTAAGATTTTATTTTTTAGCCGGGTGGTGGTGGAGCATGCCTTTGATCCCAGCACTCGGGAGGCAGAGGCAGGTGGATTGCTATGAGTTCGAGGCCAGCCTGGTCTACGAAGTGAGTCCAGGACAGTCAAGGCTACACAGAGAAACCCTGTCTCAAAAAACAAACAAAAAAACAAACAATAAATATTTTATTTATTGCTTTAATACCGTTTAGACACTGTTTTTCATTTTATGTTTGCGTGCTTACATGTCTTGCACCACGCGCATGCAGTGCTTATGAAGGTCAGAAGAGGACTTAGGTCCCCTGAGCTGAAGGATCCATTTCCAATAGCTGTGAGCCATGGTGTGGGTTCTGGGAGCCACTGAGGTGCTCGGTAAGAGCAGCAGAGAATCCTAACTCCGGAGTCGTTTCTCCACCCTCTACTTGATTTATTATTATTTTGAGTGTGTGTATATCTGTGTGTTTGTGCACGTATGTGTATGTGTGTGTATGTATTTGTGTCTGTGTGTATATTGTATATGTGTGAGTGTGTGATATGTATGTGAGTGTGCGTGTATGTGTGTGTATGTGTATTTGTGTGTATTGTGTATGTGCGTGTGAGTGTGTGTATTTGTGTGTGTGAGTGTGCCACAGCATGCGTGTGCAGTTCAGAGGACAGCTTTCGCACAGAATCCAGAGATCAGACTTGGAGAGCAAGCACCTTTAACCTGATGAGCCATCTTACTGGCCGGATTTTCCCTAAAATCTTTGCCTCGCTGCCTGCGTGGTAGGTTTATGTGCAGTCCCCAGGAAACGCACAGCGTGGTACAGTGAGGCTCACTTTGGTTATTGAAATAAGGTCTCCTTATATAGCTCAGGCTGTCCTTGGGCACGAGATCCTCCTGCCTCAGCCCAGAGTACCACAACTGCAGGCATGGCCGTCACCCCGGCTTCCCTGCTGCATTTGGATCCACTTATCTTTCCACAGCGCCATAAACCAGATATTCAGACAAAATGAACTTGGACGAGATTTTCAAATCACTGCACCACAAAGTATGTAATCAAGATCGTCAAAAATAATGAAGCACATTTAATCACATTGCCACTCACTGGGGATATCATAATTAATATTTGGGTGAGAGCAAGAAGCCTGTGTTGTTCATAAGTTATTTTAAGTATTATTTATTCTTAGGAAGTATGAGAGATGGAGGGAAGGGATGAAACACTGGGTGGATGGGATGCCATGGATGCTTTAGTGGCTGGCTTATCTCCCATCACAGGACCCTCTGCAGAAAAGCAATTATCTATCTATCTATCATCTATCTATCTATCTATCTATCATCCATCTGTCTGTCTGTCTGTCTATCTATCTGTCTGTCTGTCTGTCTGTCAGTCTGTAGTTGAGACAGGGACTCTGCAGCCCAGATTGGCCAGGAACTCAGCATCCTTCTGCCTCCCCAGTGCTGACATTGTAGGTATGCACTAGCACACCTGGCTGGGATGGAGAAACAGATCCTCTCCCTGCCTCCTGTCATGTTCACATTGAAGAGTCGTCCTTGGGGGCATGGGGCTGGATGGCTCAGTGGTTTAAAAAAAACAAAACAAAACACATGCTGCTCTTCCAGAGGACAAAGATTTGATTCTCAGAACCTACACTAAGGCTCACGACCAGCAATAACTCAGTGCCGGGGGGGATCCAATGGTGTCTTCTAGCCTCTGAGGGCACTGTATGCGTGTGGTACACAGACATGCATGTAGACAAAGCATCCATACACATAAAATAAAATAAAAAAACAAAAGCATTTTAAAAAGAGAGTCACCCTCTGCATAGGAGCTTCCTGACACTTCTGGCCTGCCCTCCACCTTGGCTACGGTGGCAGGAGCAAAAACTGGCAGAGGAAATCAGTTTGTCCGGGAGGCGTTCATGCCAGCTGCCCATGAACTAAAGTGGGTAAGGGTATCTGGAGTAGGTTAGAGATATAGGGTGTGCTCAGGAGATGCGGGGTAAACCCAGAGAGGTGTGGAACGGGCTGAGGAGGCTTAGGGTGGGCTGAGGAAGTCATGTGGGGTGACCTAGGGAGGTCTGAGGTAGGCAGGCCCTGCCCTGGCTGGCTGTCAGCACCACATGGGTATTTGCTCCTGAAGAAAGCCCTCTGGTCCTTAGGCACAGCTTTTGGAGACATTTCCCATCCAAACCACAAACATTCATCTTTCCAGGCTTCCGTACCTTCTTTCTCCAAAATGCGGGGTCTAGATCGTTTGACAGGTAAAGCGTGTGAACTCCTTGAAGACTGGACAGTAACTGCAGTATGGAGAGTGTCCCAGGACTCAGATCTAGGTGTCCCAAGACGTGGGAAGACTGATCACTGAAACACTGGTGAGTCCCCCTGTATCATCCTACGAACTTAGTGCAATTCCAATCAGAGATGGGGGAAACTCACTCGACCAGAAATTGTATTCTTTTCTTTTAAGAACTCCCGAAAGACCCCCCTTGATGTCTTTGAATTTTATTTTTTTTTAATCAAGTTAATTGAGATTTAATTTCCATACAAAAACCTGCATCCATTTTAAATTGTACGTAGTGATGAGCTCGGAAAACGTGTGCACCCTTGAAAAGCGTCCCAATGGAAGCACAGGCCGGAGCGATGGCTCAGCCATTAAAGGCTACGCTCACAACCAGAGAGACAGTGGAGGCAGGGGACACGTCCACTGTCCCCTCATGCCCTCCCATCCCTCTGCTGCGCTCTCCTTTCTCAGCCCTTGGCCACCGCTAACCTTCATGGGCTTTTGGCTCCCAGAGATGTGTTTGTATCGCTTAGATCCCATGTGAATGAAATCCTGAATCCCTCGGCATCTGGAATCTTTTACATGGCACCATTATTTTGATATTTCTCTATGTAGCTCATGTGTGCACACTCTCAAGGTGCTTTCTGTTGCTTGATGTACTTTTTATACCATTTACCAGATGTGTTGTCATTTATGTTGTTTCCAGGGTTGCTTTTCAAGACAGGGTCTCTCTGTGTAGCCTTGGCTGTCCTGGACTCACTTTGTAGACCAGGCTGGCCTGGAACTCACAGCGATTCTCCTGCCTCTGCCTCCCGAGTGCTGAGATTAAAGGTGTGCGCCACCACGCCCAGCTTCCAAGGGTTGTTTTTTTAAAAAATACTTACTTTTATTTTATGTCTTGGTGTTTTGCCTGCACGTATGTCTGTGCACTTATGTGTCCCTGGTGCCTGCAGAGGCCAGAAGAGGGCATCAGGTTCCCTAGAACTGGAATTATGGATTGCTGTGAGCTACCATGAGGGTGCTAAGAATTGAACCCAGATCTGCTGCAAGAGCATCCAGTGCTATATACTGACATCTCTCCAGTCCGTTTTCAGTTTTTGTTTGTTTAGAGATAAGCAATGAACAACTGGGGCCAGGTCAGAGTGCCGTTTCCAGCATTTGTGCAGCCCAAACCTCTACTGCACACAGCTGGGCATGAGACTAGCTTTTTATTTCAATTTTTAATATGTGTGTGCATGTGAGTCCATGTGCAGTTGCCAGAAGAGGGCGTAGGATCTCCCGGAGCTGGAGTTGGAGATAGTTGCGAGCTGCCCTGCGGATGGTGGGAATCAAACCTCTGTCCACCGCAAGAACAGGAAGTGCTCCTACCGGCTGAGACACGTCTCCAGCCCCGTGTACATGACTCTATTTCTCTGGGGGTGTACCAGTTGTGTTCCCCAAAATAGCAAATTAGCGTGGACTCAGAGCTCAGAATGATGTGCACCTGCCTCGCAGTTCCATAGTCGGAGCTCTGGATCAGATACGGGTCGTTCACTGAGTGAAGTCAAGGTCTTGGCTCCTATCGGGAATGTGATGGTGACGACGGTATGGGAGGGGGCTTTGCCTCCAAATTCGTTCATATCCTCACAGGATTAATGCCCTGTTCTTGATGGCTGTGAGCTCCACCTGGTCTTTGCGCCGTCTCTCTCTCTCTCTCTCTCTCTCTCTCTCTCTCTCTCTCTCTCTCTCTCTCTTTCTCTGTCTCTCTCTGTTTCTCTCTCTCTCTCAGGGTCTCTCTGTGTAGCCTTGGCTGTCCTGTATTCGCTTTGTAGAGCAGGCTGGCCTCGAACTCACAAAGATCCGCCTGCCTCTGCCTCCCGAGTGCTGGGATTCAAGATGTGCACCACCACGCCCAGCATGATCTTTGCTCTTATAGAATGTTGTCTGATTCTTAGGCATAGCCAACTGTATCTCAGTGCATTAGAGACACATAAACAAACAAACAAATAAGCAAACTTGCCCCCCCATCTTCATTCTCCCCCCCCATCCATTCCTCCTTTTCTTCTCCTCTCTTCCTTTTTCTTTTTCCTAACTTAGGGTCTTTCCCTGTAGCCCAGGCTGATCTTACCACCACCTCATCCTCCTGAGGTTTGGGGTTACAGGGACACATCAGCTTGAGTCACACTCTTTTTTTTTTTTTTTTTTTTTTTTTTCTGAGCCAGGGTTTCTCTGTGTAGCCTTGGCTATCCTGGACTAACTTTGTATACCAGCGATCCGCCTGCCTCTGCCTCCCGAGTGCCAGCATTAAATGTGTGCGCCACCACGCCTGGCTTCACTCACATTCTCATAAGCAGTTCAGAAGCATTTATTTTTTCCCATATTTTCCCAACAGTGGATGTCAAAATGCTTGGTTGTCATCAATCTAATAAATGAAGTATAATATTGATTTAAATTTGCATTTCTCTGAGCATTAGAGAGATCGAATCATCTTCCATACCGTCCTGGGTCATTTTGGTTTTTTTCTTATTCAAAATGCTCCTCCGCATTCTTTGTTTCTATTCCTAATAGGAATTGTCTGGGTTAGAGTTTTATTCCTGCGGAGAGACACCGTGACCACCGCAGCTGTTATAAAGAAAAGCATTGGTGCTAGAGAGATGGCTCGGCGGTTAAGAGCACTGACTGCTCTTCCAGAGGTCATGAGTTCAATCCCCAGCAACCACATGGGTGGCTCACAACCATCTATAATGTGATCTGATACCCTCTTCTGCAGATAAAGCACTCATATGCGATAAATAATAAAATAAATAAATAAATAAATAAAAAAGAAAAGAAAAAGAAAAGCATTTATCTGGGGCTGGCTCACAGTCGGGAGGGTTAGTGCGTTATTGTCTGGGCATGGAACACGGCGGTGTGCAGGCAGAAGTGGAGCTCTGCACCTGGTTGGGCAGGCAGCAGGAAGTGAGCTGGCTTGAGTTTCTGAGACGCCGGCCCCCTCCTGTGACACACCCCCTTTAACAAAGCCACCTCCCACTCCAGCAAGGCCACACCTCCTAATCGTGCCATTTCCTATGGACCAAGCATTCAAACACATGAACCTAGCAGGGCCGCTCCTATTCAAACCACCACAGGGATTTTGTTCTTCCTCAACTACTTGTAGGTTTCTTTCTTTCTTTCTTTTTTCTTTTTTTAAAAATTTATTTAATTTTATTTTAGCGTGAGGGTGTCAGAGCCATTGGAACTAGAATTACAGACAGTTGTGAGCTGCCATGTGGTGGCTGGGAATTGAACCCAGGACTTTTGGAAGAGCAGACAGTGCTCTTAACCACTGAGCCATGTCTCCAGCCCCTGTAGGTTTCTTTTACAATGCAGATAGTAGTGTTTTATTTATTGAAAGCATCTCAAACATTTATTATGTATGCAGTATTCTGCCAGCACATATGCCTGCACAACGCCAGAAGAGGGCACTACGGATGGTTGTGAGCCACCATGTGGTTGCTGGGAATTGACCTCAGGACCTTTGAAAGAGCAGCCAGTACAATTAACATCTGAGTCATCTCTCCAGCCCATAAATATTTTCTTTAATTTTGAGCTACCTTCCCTTCTTTTTTCTTTCTTAAAAAAAAAAAAAAAAGATTTGTTATTTTATTTTGTATGTACGTGTGTGTTTAAATGTATGTATGCATGCATGTGTGCAGGTGCCCAAAGAGCCCAGAAGAGGTTGCCAGATTTCCAGTAGCTACAGTTATATAGGCCGTTGTCAGCTGCTGCACAACATGGATGCTGGGAATTGAACCTGGGTCCTCTGGAAGAGTTGTGTGTGCTAACAAGCCATCTTCCCTTGCTTTCCCCCCTATTTTCTCTATCTTCTCCTTTTCTTCTTTTCTGTGACACTAAAGACAGGAGCCAGGCAAGTGCTGTCCTCCTGAGCTCTATCTCTAAATACTGTAAATACCATTCATTGTAGAAAAGGTTAGTGTTTTACGGTATTTTTTTCTTTTTTTCTTTATGGCTATGTGCTCACCTAAGAATATTTTCCCATTCAAAAACCACCGAGACTGACTCTAACACCTTACATTATATTATAGTCAGTTATTCTTTTGAGACAGGCTCTCGTTGCGTAGCCTCGGCTGTTCTGGATCACTCTTTGTAGACCAGGCTGGCCTTGAACTCACAGAGATCCACCTGCATCTGCCTCCTGAGTGTTGGGAAGAAAGGCACACACCACCATGCTCAGGTCTTAAATTACACTTATAATACTGTTTGTGTGTGTGTGGGATGTCTATACTTCATCTGATATTATATATTTTTATTTTAAAAATTTGTTTTATTCTTGAGAATATCTTACATGTATACAATTAAATACTATCTTATTTAGCGCCTATTCCCATCTCCCAGTTCTTCTGCATACATCCCCTTAACTTGTCCTCCTCCAAAATTCATGTTTATTTGTTTGTTTGCTTTTCCAGACAGGGTTTCTGGGTGTAGGCCTGGCTTTCCTGGAACTCAATTTGCAGATCAAGCCTGCCTCTCCCTTCCAAGTGCTAGGGAGTAAATGCATGCGCCATCATGCCCAGAATATTTTTTTTTAATATGTTTATTTAATTTTTAATTTATGTGCATTGGTGTGAGGGTGTCAGATCTTGGAGTTACAGACAGTTGTGAGCTGCCATGTGGGTGCTAGGAATCGAACTCGGGTCCTCTGGAAGAGCAGACGGTGCTCTTAACCACTGAGCCAACTCTCCAGCCCCAGAATATTTTTTAAAAACAATTTATTTTATTTTATTTTATGTGCATTGGTGTGAGGTACCAGATCCCTTGGAACTGGAGTTATAGACCGTGTTTGATGTCGTGTGGGTGCTGGGAATCGAACCCGGGTCCTTTGGAAGAGCAGACAATGATCTTAACCACTAAGCCCTATCTCCAGCCCACCAAGCATATTTTTTTTACAAATAACTCATTAGATCCAGTTAGTGCTGCTCATCCGTGCAGGAGTGAGGGGAACCTTTCAGCGGCCTCTCCTTCATCTTGCTCAGGTCGCATGAGCTGAGCGAGCGTGGTTACCAGTGGTTACCAAGCACTGTCCCAGGACAGCATCTCCCAGCACTTCCTCCCGTCCTCCGTGGCCCAGGTTTCCTCAGCCTCTTCTGAGATATTCCTGTGGCCTTGGCAAGATGGGACAGTGTTGGATCTAGACGTCCCACTTAGGGCTGAACACCCACTCTCTTCATCGCAGCATTTCAGCCAGTCATGTGACTTCTGCCCACTGCAAAAGGCAGCATCTGACAGGGATTCTCAGATTTTCCATTAAGTTCGTGGTGCGGAAGTTGAAACCCCGGCCTCGTGCACAAATGCCCTGCCACTGAGCTGTGCCCCTGGCCCTGTTTATTTTAAGTAAAAGATTCTTTTCCTAAAACAATAGATAATTATTCCAACAGTGTTTATCAAATACTCCATTACTTCTTTTTAATTTGAAATGCCAAACTTAAACAAGACTTTAATTAAGGGCGTTTCTGCGTTTTTGTTCTACCCCACTGGTCCCCACGGCGCTGTGTCAATGCTATGTTGCCTGACTGCTGATGTCTTAAACTACATTTTGTGTCTTCAGGCAAAGTGCTCCCAATTGCTCTTCACACACATTTTTTTTTTTTATTCTTGGCATTTACTCTTCCAAATGAACTTGAGAGTATGAACAAACTCATCACAGATTCTATGTGGGTTTTGTTGGGATTGCATCAAACATATAGATTAATTTGTAGAGAGTCATACTTTGATAACATCGAGCTCTGCTTTGATTTTTAGAAGTTCATATCTTTTTTTTTTTTTTTCTTTTTTAGGTGCTTGGTTTCATTTTGTTCTTTTGAGACAGGGTTTCTCTTGTGTAGCCCTGGCTGTCCTGGACTTGCTTTGTAGACCAAGCTGGCCTTGAACTCACAGTGATCCTCCTGCCTCTGCCTCCCAAGTGCTGGGATTACAGGAGTGTGCCACCTTACTGGCTGATTTCATTATTTTTTATGTATATGGGTATTTGCCTACATGCATGTTTGTGGACCATGCATGTGCCTTGTGTTCACAGAAGTCAAAAGAGGGAATCGAATCCCCTGAGACTGGAGTTATGAGTGGTTGTTGTAAGCCATGACACGAATGCTGGGAGTTGAATCTGGGTCCTCCAAAAGAGGAACAGGTGAACTTAACCACAGAGCCACATCTTCTGCCCTAGAAGTTCATATCTTAGCCATCTCACATAAAAAGTATTGCTTTTCTTCACTGTAGGTTCTGCACCGCTTCTAACAAGCTCACATCTACCGTTTCCTTATCCCGTGAAGTGAATCCATTGATTTAAATGTCTTTGTGGATACATTGAGGTAAAGAATTAAGTTAATAGCAATTAGGATCACATTTTACTTTTTGTGAAGAATACAGCTACACTGGGTTGAAGAGACGGCTCAGTGGCTAAGAGCATTTGCAGCTCTTCCAGAGAACCCAAGTTGGTTTCCCAGCACCAACCTCTGGGGGTTTGACAGTTGCTTATGACTCCAGATCCAAGGGGGGTCTGAAACCCTCTTCTGGCCTCTGTGGGCACCCTCTATCCAACATACACAGCACACACACACACACACACACACACACACACACACACGCACGCACATACACACAAGCATACAGCGCACGCACGTGCGCACACACACACACACACACACACACACACACACACACACAGCTAAGTGTGGTTGTAGCTCTGCTGTAGCCCGGCTGGTCATTCAAGTTTCTGAGGCTTGGTTGTGCCGTATACGGCGGGATTCCTTGGGACTGTCTTTGGCCTCTGTCTGCTCCTCTGTGCCTTGTGACGTTCTGTGCCAACTTGTGAGCCGGGCCTTGAGCAGAGGTCCTGCGTGGCTGAAAGGACTGGAGGGAAGCTGAGGACAGCAGTTGGCTGCGCTGTGCTGAACGACGACACAGGGCACAGAGGCCAGGGTGCTTGGGTGCATTTATGGGGAGAGGGTAGATCTCAGAGCCCTAGGTTTGGAAACGCCCTGGGGATCACAATATATGCAGCTGGCTGGAGAGAGCATCGACCTCCTTCCCTCTTGAGAGTAGACAACGGAAGCCCAGAGCTCGGGCTCGCATGTAAATGATAACACCGCTGCTGTGCCCCTGTGTTGCAGAGGACCCAGTGAGCAAGAAGACAAATTAGAGAATCGTGAGGTCATTCCTTATGGATTGGTGGGGAGGAAGTGCAATCGATCAGATTAATTCTGCTTCCTATCCGAAGCTTCCAGAACTTAGCGTTTCTGAACCTGAGGCAAAGCCATGGGAGGGCAGCGACAAAGGAACCATTGCTGGGCGGGTAAGACCACTCGTCTTAGGAAGAGGACCAACACGGTTTTGTTGCTGTTGTTGTTGTTGTTGTTGTTGTTTTCTGCAGATCAGTTTATTAAGATGGAATGACTGCTAATTACATAGAAGAGAAGCAGTTGCCAAATCAGTGAGGTTCTTAAGAACTTACTATACACACCACAAACAAATGGTTCAAACCTGCCGGGCGTGGTGGCACACGCCTTTAATCCCAGTACTCGGGAGGCAGAGGCAGGTGGATCGCTGTGAGTTCAAGGCCAGCCTGGTCTACAAATCGAGTCCAGGACAGCCAAGGCTACACAGAGAAACCTTGTCTCAAAAAACCAAAACAAAAAACACAAAAGAAATGGTTCAAACAAGGAGCTCTTCCTGATTCCCAGCGACAAGGCTGAGGAAAATTAATCTGCACGTTTGTTTTGTTTTGTTTTTGTTTTTAAGATTATTTATTTGTTTATTTATTTATTTATTATGTATGCAGTATTCATCAGATCACATTACAGATGGTTGTGAGCCACCATGTGGTTGCTGGGAATTGAACTCAGGGCCTCTGGAGGAGCAGTCAGTGTTCCTAACTGAGCCATCTCTCCAGGCCCCTAATCTGCACATTTGCTTCAAGGTTTTGAAGAGTGTGTGGGCCGCACAGGGGTCCCGAGCGTGTAAGAAGTCAAAGCGCTCCTCCGTACAATTCTCTGCTGTCTCTGATGGGGAAGCGCACGCTCATCACACAGTTGTAGCTGCTCCCGGGCATTTACACACTTCTCCAACTGCTCACACTGCTCTCTCACTTGTTAAGGGGTCCATTAATTCTTCCTCCTCATCTTCCCCTTTGGGGTCTCTGGATCCGGTGAGCATCTTTCCTTCGTCCTCTAGACCCATGTCAGATGCTGTTTGGGATTCCACACGAAGAGAAATATCGCTACCTACTCCGCCTCAGGATCAAGAAGGTGTTGTTTTGGTTTTGTTTTGTTTTTCAAGACAGAGTTTCTCTATGTGTAGCCTTGGCTGTCCTGGACTCACAGGACAGGCTGGCCTCCAACTCGCAGCAATCCGCCTGCCTCTGCCTCCTGTGTGCTGGGACTAAAGGTTTGCACCACCAACATGTAGCACAGGCCTTGGGACCACTGACTCCTGACCTTAGCACTGACCAGTTGCCTCACAGATGTTTTGACTAGGGTTACAATTCTGGAAAAGTTTGGCTGTCTTTCAAGACAGGGTTTCTTTGTGTAGCCTTGGCCGTCCTGAAGTTGCTTTGTAGGCCAGGCTGGCCTCGAACTCACAGTGATCCACCTGCCTCTGCCTCCTGAGTGTTGGGATTAAAGGTGTGCACCACCACCTCCCAGCCTTCCTTGCTTTTTTACAATAATTTTATTTATTTATTTATTTATTATACAGTGTTTTGCCTGCATGTACATCTGCAGGCCAGAAAAGGGCACCAGATCTCATTACAGATGGTTGTGAGCCACCATGTGGTTGCTGGGAATTGAACTCAGGACCTTTGGAAGAGCAGACAGTGCTCTTTAACCTCTGAGCCATCCCTCCAGCCCACCTTCCTAGCTCCCTCCTAATGCTGCTTCAGAAGGCTGAAAACACCTTAAGCTGTTTCTTTTCCCAAAATGAAGGATCTGTTTCTCTTTCGCTTTGTTCTGCAAACTCAGTCTCTCCTGAGGCTCACTGAGGAGCTTCGTCACAGGAAAGGGTCTCAGCTACCAGATACTCTACCTTCCCCCTGTGATAAAAATGGGCCCCAAATAGTGAGTTTTTCACAAGAAGTTATTTTAGGCGTGACGTTATAGAACTGTGCACACATGTACAGTAAATCCTTGCACATGTGACAAGGATTGGATCGGATTGGATCAGAAGTCAGAAGTCCTTTCAATTCTGGATTATTTCAAGGTATCACAATGTATCTGTGCGCACATACACATACATGGATAAGCAAATAATTGTAATAAAAAACGTAAAGGCTACTTTTGGTTCGCTTGTTTTTATTTTGCCTTTTTATTTTTTATTTTTATTTTTTGGCTTTTTTTTAAATGTCATAGATCACACACTGTATCTTTTTTTAAGATTTATTTATTTATTTATTTATTTATTTATTTATTTATTTATGTATTACATATGCAGTGTTCTGCCTGCATGTACCCCTGCAGGCCAGAAGAGGGCATCAGATCACATTATAGATGGTTGTGAACCATCATGTGGTTGCTGGGAATTGAACTCAGGACCTCTGGAAGAGCAGGGGGCACATTTAAACCACCGAACCATCTCTCCAGCCCCACATACTGTATCTTGATCATATTTACCCAAACACTTCTCTCCCGCCCTCACGGCCTTTCCTGTTTCTTTTTCTGTAACTCGGGACTGCTCACTGCACACCTGATGGATCTCCTTGACAGACCTGCTCCTGTAACCATAATAGTGATGAGTTCCCGGGCACAATGACCGTGTAATGTGCAGGGGACAGCACGTCCCAGTCCTGCTCACGTCCTCTCTGCTCACTCATCTGTGAGGTTCTCCAGCCTTGGTGGACCTGACACAGGTCCCGTTTAGGACCGAGCACCCACACTCACCTATTCTCAGAACTCTGACCAGGTAGGAGTTTCCGCATCAGTGGCTGCCCGTTGCTGAAGGGGACCTCTCTAAGGTTGAAAGCCTCATTAATCTATGCCTAGTAACACAGTGCGAGAACACGTCCGCCTGGCAAAACGACAGTGTCAGGATCAGCCAGGCCCAATTTGAAAGGAACTTTAAGACGTGTCAACCAGATGAAAGTTTGGGGGAAAGATTGCTGACGTAGAGTGTTAGCATAGGACATCACTCAGCCGTGTTCTGGTTCCGGGCGGAGCACACACCTGTAACGCCGTTGCTTCCGAGGCTGCAGCAGGAAGAGCACAGGCTGGAATCTAGCCGTGGCTATGTAAAGAATTCAAGGCTAGCCTGGGCTACATGCAAGACTCTGTCTCCAAATAGAGAAATGGTCTCCGAGATTCAGTAGCCCACGATATAAAACTAATCTACAGCGGCCTGGAGAGGTGGCTAGGCAGTTAAGAGCACTTGTTGCTCTTGCGCAGGACCGGGATTCGCTTCCCAGCAACCACATGATGATTCACAACCATCCATTAACTCCGGCCCTGGGGTCGGACGGCACCCTCTTCTGTCCTCTGTGGATACCAGCCATGCCTTGGTACACACACACACACACACACACACACTGCACACGCACACGCACGCGCATGCATGCATGCATGCGCACACACGCGCACACACGCACGCACACGCACAAACACTCTCACACATGCACACGCACACATGCACGCACTGTGCTCACATACATGCACATACACACACACATGCAAACACACACGCACGCACACACACATGCAAGTGAAAAACACATAAAATAAAATAGAAACACAGAAAATAAAATTCAAAAATCTAAGATAAAAGCATTTTACAATCTGTAATTGCTTATGATGACACAAAGATGTTCGTTTCCTAGTGACCTCCTGTTAGTACCTGTGGTGTGTGTGTGTGATGGGACAAAGGCAGCAGCTGTGGGTGAAATGTTGGCATCACTGTGTCTGCGACACCTGTCATTGCCTCACTCAGACATGTTCGCCTCAGAGCGTCACTAACTAGACACACCTGTGAGATGTCTTGTGACCAAGGGAAGGGAGCCATGCAATCCTTTGGAGCTGTGAGCTGAACTAGTTACAGTTATATGTTTTGAGACAGAGTGTCACTGCATAACCCCTGGCAGGCTTAGAACTCACAGAGACCCACCTGCCTCTGCCTCCTGATCAATCTGCTGGGATTAAAGGTGTGGACCACCACAGAGCTTGAAATATTTTTTTTTCTATTATGATTTTTTTTCTGGCACTAGGGAATGACCCTAGGGCTGTGTGCTTCTTGTGCATGCCAGGCAGGTGCTCTACCACTTAGCTATATTCCCAAGTTGTTATTTTATTGTGTGCGTGTGAGTGTTTTGCCTGCGTGTAAGTACACCACTTATATGCCTATACAGAGAAAAGGTCACAAGAGAGTGTCAGATCCCCTGGAACTGGAGTTACAGATGGTTGTGAGTCACCATGTGGGCACTAGGAACTGATCTGGTGTCCTCTTCAAGTGCGCCATATGCTCTTAACTGCTGAGCCAACTCGACAACCTGGTCTGTTGAACTGTGGTCATGCGGACACACGTTTTGTACTTGTGCTGTTGCTATGACAAAACACCTGACAGAAACAACTTAATGGAAGAAAAGGTTTGTTTGGCTTCTGTTGTCAGAGGGTTTGATCCATCTTGCGGCGGTGGGGGGGGGGGGGGGGGGGGGAGAGAGGGGCAGGGCATGGCAGAGCTCAGCATCTTATGTCATGATATGCAGGACACAGAGGGAGGAGGATGTGGGTGTTTTCCCTTCTTGTCCTGGTTGCTTTGTACTTTGTAAAATCACCTTGATATAACCTAGAATCTCCTGGGAAGAGGGAATTTCAAGTGAAGGGTAATCCAGATTAGACTGGCCTGTAGTCAGATCTGTGAGCGATTGATTGTCTTGACTCTGACTGGTCTGGGAGGGCTCAGCCCACTGTGGGCAGAACTATCCCTAGGCAGGATGGTTTGGACCATGTAAGAAAGCTAGTTGACGCCAGGTGTGGTGGCACATGCCTTTAATCCCAGCACTCGGGAGGCAGAGGCAGGCGGATCGCTGTGAGTTCGAGGCCAGCCTGATCTGCAAAGCAAGTCCAGGACAGTCAAGGCTACACAGAGAAACCCTGTCTCAAAAAACAAACAAAAAAACAAAAACAAACAAACAAGCAAAGACAAATAGAAAAAGAAAGCTAGTTGAGCATGAACCAGTGAGTGAGCCAGAATGCAGAGCTCCTCCACGGTCTCTGCTTGGGTTCCTGCTGTGACTTCCCTCAATGATGGACTATGGGTAAGTGACATAAGTGCTTTGCTCCTCAAGTTGCTTTTGCTCATGGTATGTATATATATATACATACATACATACACACACACACACACACACACACACACACATATTCTTTTTTTTTTTTTTTTTTTTTTTTTTTTTTTACAGCATCAGATGACCAAACTAAAATATTCTTTTCACTTTCTCTGGGCCCCCAGCGCATGGGATGGTGCTACCCACATTCAAGGTATGTTTTCTCCCCATAGTTCCTCCTCTTTGGGAATAACTTCACTAACCCTTCCAGAGGTGTGACTTACCATCTCCTGCGTGAATTGAAAGCCAGGCAGGTCAACAAACATGATTAATCATCTCAGGTGCTTAACAGACATTTTCTTTAAAATGAACAAAATGAGCCTGTCGCTCCCAGGAGAACAGCTGCCAGTGCCTGTCGCTGACGACACAACACAAGCTCTCGAGCATTACAATTTAAGGGACCCTTTTATCTGCCACCGTAAGCTTGACATACTCTCAATATTTAAAGACTTTCCTGATGATGTTAAGCATTAACAGCGGTGTGAAAAGATGTGATTAAAATAATCTTTTCGATTTATTTTTATTCTATATTTTACACATACAAGCGTTTTGCCTGCATGTATGTCTGTGCACCATGTGCGTGCTTAGTGCCCAAAGAGGCCAGAAGGGGGCATCAGATCCCCTGGGAACTGGAGTTACAGATGGGTTCAGGGAGCTAAGCCTGGGTCCTCTGGAAGAGCAGCTCTTAGCCACTAAGCCATCTCTCCAACACAAGGCTGCCATTTTTGTTTTCTTTTGGTTTTTCAAGACAGGTTTTCTGTGTATCCCTGGCTGTCCTGGACTTGCTCTGTAGACAAGGCTGGCCTCAAACTCACAGAGATCCTCCTGCTTCTGCCTCCCGAGTGCTGAGGTTAAAAGCGTGCGTCACCACTGCCCGGCTAATGGCACCTTTTTTTATGTTATGTAATAAAAATGGTTTGGGGAAGCTTTTCATAGCTTTAATAAACCTTTATTTTTCCAAATGACTAAAGTGCTCTCTCTTTCTTTCTTTCTTTCTTTCTTTCTTTCTTTTTTTTTTTTTTGAACAATTTATTTAAATTTATTTTATGTGCATTGGTGGGGGTAAGGGTGTCAGATGCCTTGGAACTGGAATTACAGACAGTTGTGCTTTCTTTCTTTCTTTCTTTCTTTCTTTCTTTCTTTCTTTCTTTCTT
>OU015759.1:309265-320095 GCA_907169655.1 Acomys percivali
CTTTCTTTCTTTCTTTCTTTCTTTCTTTCTTTCTTTCTTTCTTTCTTTCTTTTATCTTAACAGCCAGAACAAGATGGTGAAAGTATAACATCTACCTTTTCTTGACCTTGGTGGGGAGTGGAAACTGCAGGGCATCCAAATGTCACGAAACCTGCAGACTAGGTGTCATTAAAGAGGAACAGGTCAGGTCATGATGAGTCATGACAGGCTCCCAGTGCCATGCAAGTGAGAAACATAAGAGCAGTTTTTAAATATTTTTTTAAAGCAAATTGTTAAAGCCCGAATGGGACTAGCATAGGAATATGGAACTCTGGGGTACTGCAGACTCAAGGAGAGTTAGCAACTGATTATGAGAAAGACTAGGGGAGACCAAGCAGTCGGGGAAAGGTTCTGTACTGGCACAGGCGTGAGGGATTGCCTAGCCACTGACTTCTTCCAGCTTCTGTTGCTGTAGCAAATTGCCCAAGTCTGAATAATTTATAGAAGATGAAGATTTGCTTTTTTTTTTAAATTCATGTTTCTGGAGGCTAGGAAGTCTACACGCATAATGTGGGCATCTGGTGACGACCTCAATGCATCAGTGCGTGGCACAGGGAGGCAGGACAGTGTGTCAGCAATTTCCCGTTGCCTGAAACTTTTATATGGGGCTTGCCACTCTTGCTGGGGAGTTCCTCTATCCTGTTGCTGTAGTCAGTAAGAAATCCAACTTCTCGGGCTGGAGAGATGGCCCAGTGGTTAAGAGCGCCGCCTGCTCTTTCAAAGGTCCTGAGTTCAATTCCCAGCAGCCACATGGTGGCTCATAACCATCTATAATGTGATATGGCGCCCTCTTCTGGCTTGCAGGAGTACATGCAGGCAGAGCACTGTACACATAATAATAAATAAGTCTTTTAAAAAGAAATCCAACTTCTCTGGGAATTCCAGGGTAGACTGAAGACAAGAAGAACTCCAGGAATCCCTCCAGGACTCCAGCATCAGAGTTTGGCTGCTGAGACACGCAGCCTCTGCGGCTGAACGGCTGTTGGGTTCTCTGCTGTTTGTTGTGCTCTGAGATAGCCATTGCTGGACCACTCTGTCCGCATCAGGTGAGCCTAATAAACCTTACACATCTGTTGTCAGCTCCCTATCTGCGGTGAGTAGGTATTTGTTCTTGTCTCCTTGGGTCGAGTATCACGTGATCAGCTGAGCTGCCTGCAGGAGACTCTGACCAGTCCAGCTACCTAGAGTTTTTGTGAGCTGTCACTCATGCTGGGATAAGGATTGGTGATGCAATTACCTCAGAGTCACCCATGCTCCCGTAAGTAACCTCTCGCCTATACCTTCTAAGTTACCCCCAATAAATCCATTGGTTCTTCTATAGAATTCTTGCTTGTGTCTTTCCTTGGCTCTCTATTTGGCTGATTAGACAGTTGTCAGCATCTCCCAAGAAAGTCCACATATCACACACCTTCTCCTCTTCTTCCTCCATTTCTTCCTTATATTTCTCCTTTTTCAGATGAGGGCAAAAGTTTTATTTAGAAAGGGAAATGAGCTTGGCATGGTGACTTACGCCTTTAATCCCAGCACTCAGGAGGCAGAGGCAGGCAGATTGCTGTGAGTTTGAGGCCAGCCTGGTCTACAAAGCGAGTCCAGGACAGCCAAGGCTACACAGAGAAACCCTGTCTTGAAAAACAAAAACAAAAGAAAGAAAGAAAGAAAACAAAAGAAAGGAAATAAAAGCATACTGGGAAGCAGTGCTGGCGAGCTTTGACACAGCTGTCTTCTGAGAAAGCCACTAATGCTATTATGGTGGCCCCACCCTTACTAGTTTATTTAACCTCAATATTCTTCTAAAGACCCACCTCCAAATACCATTAACCTGGGGATTTGGAGATTAAATTTTTACCATAAGAAGTTATGCCGGAGGGGGCACGTCATTTTTTGCAGGATCACATAAATCCCAGTGCAGTTCGGTGTGCAGCTCATGCCTCTAATCCAAGCACTCAGGATGCGAGGCAGGAAGAGTGCAAACTCCTCTTGGGCTACATAGCGAGTTTCAGGGCAGTCTGCACCACACAACGGGATCCTGTCTCAAAAGACAAGCAAGCAGGGGCCAGAGAGATTATCCAGTGCTTAGGGACATATACTGCTTCTCTAGAATGTCAGGCTTGAACTGGAAGATGCCTGACTACTGGTGTGCAAGGCTTCTTGGCTCGTTACCAGGTGGTAGATATACATAGGAAAGCTAAAATAGAAGGTTTACAAAGAAGAGATTTTTTTTTTTTACTTATAATCACATAGATGATAACTCATTGCCTCTAGTTAAACAATAATGGCTATTTATTGAGCATTTATAGTTTAGTATTAAAACAAAAATGTATGATAACAATAGTTATTAAATAAATATATGGCGGCAGCAAATATGGGCAGGAGAAATTCAGAGCACACTGCTGTAAGAGTTTCACATCCCAGTGAAATGACGATACAGTATTATCTGAGGACAGACTGCTATTAATTAGAAATATACTTGTGACCTTGTATTATTAGTTACTTTCTGTCGCTGTGGTAACACACCAGGACCAATGCGCTCACAGGAGGAAGAGTGTATTTGGCTTTTACAGTTCCAGAGAGAAACATGTGGCCGGAAGGATGCTGGGAGCTCACATCTTCAACTGCAAGACTGAGGCTGAGAGAGGGAACTGGACATGGGGTGGGGTGATAAACTCTCAAAGCCTCTTCAAATAGTGCCACTAAGTAGTCAAGCATTCAAGCCCTATTGTGCACATTTCTAGTGCAGACCGTCGCGGAAGCAGGTGTGGCGGCTCAAACTTGTATCCCAGCATTTGGGAGGCACGAGGCAGGCAGATCAATGTGAAGTTAAGGCCACCATGGTCTACACAGTGACACCCAGGCCTACAGAGTTAGACTTGTCCAAACAAAACCCAAGACAACAAACAGAACAAATCCCGCAAACCTTGAAGAAAAGGAGCAAGTGGTCAAGTGATGACAAAGGAGTGTAAACTAAGGACGCCAGCCAAAAGCTGAGTGAGGGCCGTGAAAAGAAGAGAGAACTAAACACTAAAACAAATAGAAAAGGGCTATTGGATGGTGGCCAGGCGGTGGTGGCGCACGCCTTTAATCCCAGCACTCGGGAGGCAGAGGCAGGTGGATCGCTGGGAGTTCGAGGCCAGCCTGGTCTACAAAGCAAGTCTAGGACATCAAGGCTACACAAAGAAACCCTGTCTCCAAAAAAAAAAGGGGGGGGGCATTGGATGGTGGATTTAAAGCTGAGCACTGAACATTTACACTAAGTGCTTTGAACACTTGGCCCGTAAATGATGGTTCTATTTTGGGAAGTTCTGAAAACTTGGGTGATGGGACCCCGCCGGAGCAAGCAGGTCACGGGAGATGAGTGAGCTCTTGAGGATACATCATCCCTGGCCCCTCCTTTCGCGTCCTCTGCTTCCTGATGGTCGGGAAGTGACTAGCTCCCTCTGTCACACAGTCTCTGTGGTGTTCCACCTGAGTGCATGGTGCCACGTGTCTTGTGAGCTGAAACCTCTGGAACAGACCAACTAAATTGGACCTCCCCTAAGTTGCTTCTTTCAGGGATTTTGGCCACAGCTCCAAGTTGATCTGAGCACACTCACTAAAAGATAGAAATTAGCAGATTGGGTCTCTGTCTCTGTCTCTGTCTCTCCCGCCCCCTGACCCCACCCCCTGTTTTTATTTTTATTTATTTACTTTTTGAGACAGGGTCTCTCTGTGTAGCCTTGGTTGTCCTAGACTCACTTCGTAGACCAGGCTGGCCTTGAACTCACACTGCCTCTGCCTCCCAAGTGCTGGGATTAAAGGTGTGCGCCTGGCTCAGATTGGGTCTCTTAATGACTTATCTATTTCTGTAAAGAGACATCATGACCAAGGCATGGGATTAAAGGCGTGCACCACCATGCCCCGCCTGACCAAGGCAATTTATAGAAGAAAGCCTTTAATCGGGGGCTTGCTTATGGTTTCAGAGGGTTAGAGTCAGTGATCATTGTGGTGGGGAAAATGGCAGCAGGCAGGCATGACACTGGAACGTTGGATGAGAGTTTATGTCTGATCCACAAGATGGAGGCAGAGAGGGAGGGAAGGAGAGAGAGAGGAGGGGGGAAGAGAGAGAGAGAGAGAGAGAGAGAGAGAGAGAGAGAGAGAGAGAGACTGGGGACTTGGTGTGATCTTTTAAAATGTCAAAGCCTGCCCCCACTGACACAACTCCAACAAAGTCACACCTCCTAATCCTTCCCAAAACAGTTCTGCCACCTTGAAATTTATGAGCCCACGTGGGCCATTGTCATTCAAATTACCACACCAAGGAAAAGATCAAGAGCTGCCTGCAGAGAAGCCTACTCTCCGCAGTGCGCAGTGCGAGGTGGGCTGATGAAATTCAGCAAGAGCAGGGCAGTCCATACAGCCTTAGATTCTATACCCTTGAGAAATGATTCTTTTTTTTTTAATTTTTTAAATTTTATTTTATTAATTTAATCATATTACATCTCAATGGTTATCCCATCCCTTGTATCCTCCCACTCCTCCCTCCCTCTCATTTTCCCCTTACTCCCCTCCCCTATGACTGTGACTGAGGGGGACCTCCTCCCCCTGTATATGCTCATAGGGTATCAAGTCTCTTCTTGGTAGCCTGCTATCCTTCCTCTGAGTGCCACCAGGCTTCCCCATTCAGGGGACGTGGTCAAATATGGGGCACCAGAGTGTGAAAGTCAGACCCCACTCTCCACTCAACTGTTGAGAATGTCCTGTCCATTGGCTAGATCTGGGTAGGGGTTTGAAGTTTACGGTCTGTATTGTCCTTGGCTGGTGCCATAGTTTGAGCGGGACCCCTAGGCCCAAATCTGCCTATCATAATGTTCTTCTTGTAGGTTTCTAGGACCCTCTGGATCCTTCTACTTTGCTATTCTCCCATGCTTCTCTCATCTAGAGTCCCAATAGGATGTCCTCCCCTCTGTCCCAGTTTCCTGGTAAGTGAAGACTTTCATGGGACGAGAAATGATTCTTTCTTAAGAGAAATGATTATTTTAAGAAAGAATTATTTGGGCTGGAGAGATGGCTCAGTAGTTGGAAGCACTGACTGTTCTTTCGGAGGACCCAGGTTCAATTCTCAGCACCCACAAGGCAGCTCACAACTGTCTGTAACTCCAAAATCTGACACCCACAGACATATAATGCACAGAAAATAAAAATAAATAAATAATTTTTAAAAAGAAAGAATTATTTACTTACTGAGCATTTATATAGGGCCAGGGACTGTCTGTGATCACACAGAGCAGCTATAGAAACACATCTCTTCCCAGACAAATCCCTGCTCAAGTCTAGATTTTGCTTCCTTTCTTCCCCAGAAATGAGACATTGAGGGAGAAGCAGATCCAAGAATCGGCTGTGCAGAAGGAGGCCCGCAGGCTGACTATGGGCAGACAGACATAGCGGGTTGAATGAGACTGTCCCCAACTCCCACCCCATGGAGGCGCAGATATTTGAACACTTGGTTCCTAGTTGGTAGCGCTGTCTTGGGGGAGGCTTAGGAGGTGTGGCCTTGCTGGAGGATGTATGTCACTGGGCGGGGGGGGGGGGGGGGATGGGCTTTGAGAGTTAAAAAAACTCTTTGTGTACTTCCAGAGTTCTCTCTTTGCTTCATGCTTGTGGTTAAAGATACGAGCTCTCAGCTGGGCGTGGTGGTACATGCCTTTAATCCCGGGAGGCAGAGGCAGGTGGATTGCCGTGAGTTCGAGGACAGCCTGGTCTACAAAGTGAGTCCAGGACAGCGAAGACTGCACAGAGAGACCTTGTCTCGAAAAACCAAAACTAAAACCAAACCCCCCGCCCCAAAAAATGAGCTCTCAGCTTCCTGCCCCTGCCGACACACTGTCCCATCCGCCATCATGGACCCTAACCTTCTGGAACCATAAACCCAAATACACTTTCTTTCTTTTTTTTTTTTTTTTTTTTTTTATAAAGATTTATTTATTTATTATTATGTATACAATGTTCTGTCTGCATGTACACCTGCAGGCCAGAAGAGGGCATGAGATTACACCATAGATGGTTGTGAGCCACCATGCGGTTGCTGGGAATTGAACTCAGGACCTCTGGAAGAGCAGGCGGTGCTCTTAACCTCTGAGCCATCTCTCCAGCCCCCAAATACACTTTCTTCTCTAAGTTGCCTTGCTCATGATGGTTTATCCCAGCAGCGGAAACATAGATGAGACGGACACCTCTGCCTGTTCTAGGGAGACTTTATGTGTCAGATTCTTGCTGTCCAGCCTCTCCAGCAGCACTCCTCCGCCTTTGCCCCTGAATAGCTAGCCTGCCCTGCTCTCTACTCAGGCTCCCAGTGGGCCAGAGGAGCCTCGGCCCCGTGGGTCTTTCCTTTTTCTTTCTTTCTTTCTTTTTTTTTTTTTTTTTGGTTTTTCGAGACAGGGTTTCTCTGTGTAACCTTGGCTGTCCTGGACTCATTTTTAGACCAGGCTGGCCTTGAACTCAGTGATCCCCCTGCCTCTGCCTCCCAAGAGCTGGGATTAAAGGTGTGCACCACCACACCCGGCTTGTGGGTCTTCTCTCTTTTTTTTTTTGTTTGTTTTTTGAGACAGGGTTTCTCTGTGTAGCCCTTGCTGTCCCGGACCCGCTTTGTAGACCAGGCTGGCCTCGAACTCACAGCGATCCACCTGCCTCTGCCTCCCGAGTGCTGGGATTATAGGCGTGCGCCACCACGCCCGGCTGGGTCTTCTCTTTAAACAGGGCTCGTCCTCCGCAGGTTCCTAGGGTGGCCTAGCTGGAGGAAGAGCCACTAGGTGGGTGGATGGGGGTCACTGACGGGGTTACCTGATCTCCATTCTCATCCCTGTGTGTTCTCTCTCTCTCTCTCTCTCTCTCTCTCTCTCTCTCTCTCTCTGTTTTCCATCCACCATGAGGCGAACAGTCTTGTTCTCAGTGGACTCCCATTGGTATGATGTTTTTCCTCAACAGAGACAAACAGTTGTGGGCGGGTGGAGCCCTCTAAATCCGAGAGCATAAGGAATAATTGGCACCCTACCCCACCCCGGCCCCGCCTCTGTCCTTAAAGATTTCAAAACAGGGTTTCTTGGTGTAGCCTTGGCTTTCCTGAAACTTGCTCTATAGAGAGTGATCTGCCTGCCTCCCCAGAGCTGTTATTAAAGGTGTGCACTGCCACCTCCCAGCTTAATTCTCTCTCTCTCTCTGTTTCTTTTTTTGAGACAGGGTCTCTCTGTGTAGCCTTGGCTGTCCTGGACTCCCTTTGTAGACCAGGCTGGCCTGGAACTCACAGCGATCCACCTGCCTCTGCCTCCCAGAGTGCTGAGGTTAAACTAGTATGCCATCACGCCTGGCAATTTTCTCTTTAAATAGTCTTTCCAGCTGCCCCAGATATTTTGATGAAGGCTACACAAAAGCAACTAACCTATTCTTCAGGACTGGTCCTTTTAAAGTCCAACAAGAGAGAAGGTTATATTAGTTTATTTTCTATTGCTGTGATAAGATGGCGGCTTGCTTCAGGCACTCACTGCTTGCTTCTGGAGAGCAGGTGGGCCTTGAGATCAAAGGTCCCAAGGTCCAGTTTCTTGCTCAGGGGCAGCACAGAGCACTCAGGGTGAGGCCCGAGGCTGGGCTTCTAGGCCAGGTTCATGGTGGTGGGGTGGGGTGGGGTGCGGGGTTGGGCGGGAGTGGGGGCGGTGAGAAATGAGTTTTTCACAGAATGTTACCGTCAGGATACCAAGTGTTACCATGCTCCTCGTTTGAGCTGCTGTGCTAAGGACAATAACGGAAGCGGGCGGCTGTCGGAAACCCGCCAGCAGGCAGGTCTGGCGAGGCACAGGCCTGGCAGTGCTTCACTGGAGGCCAGCACCGAGCCAGTGGTGGTGATGGAGCACGCCCTAGCTGCTACAGACGCAGTTCCGCCATTGCTGCCTGATTTCCCCTGTCCAGAGGCGGTTCCCCCGGAATAAATGGAGTGTCAGAAGGTCATGGTGAAAGAGCGGGGAGCAAGAGAGCCCCTGAGCCTGCCAGCCACCCAGCCTTTACTTACAAGCCTGGGGCAGTGGGAAGGGGTTTTGAGGGTGGATGTGTCTGTTCGATCGAGCTAAGGGTGCCAGGATACTTAATCTACATGAAGTGGTACAGCGAACCAATTACATGCAGTAGCTCAGGGCCATCACAAAAAACTACGTAATTATCCCATGGGTGAGGGAATAACTTCTTCTTCTTCTTCTTCTTCTTTTTTTTTTTTTTTTTTTTGTTTTTTTGTTTTTTTTTTTGTTTTTTTGAGACAGGGTTTCTCTGTGTAGCCTTGGCTGTCCTAGACTCGCTTTGTAGACCAGGCTGGCCTCGAACTCAGTGATCAGCCTGCCTCTGCCTCCCGAGTGCTGAGATTAAAGGCGTGCACCACTACGCCCGGCTTTGGGAATAATTTCTAAGTATGACTAAATGCCATTTGCTGGAGGCTGGGGTCTCCTCAGCATAGGGTGGGGCACTTCCAGGAATTCCCTGTGCCTGCTGAACAAGTTCCTTATCAGGGAAGGGTTGAGCCTATAATCTCCCCCTGGGGCCTATGTGATAACTCTTAAGAAATCTTGGGGTTACCAGATCAGGTGAAGTGAGAGTCCCTCTGAGGAAAGGGAGTCTATCTTTACAGACGGAGCGGATAAATAGCTAGCCAGGGAAGCCAGACTTCAACCTTACTCAGCAGAGTCCCACAGCTGCGTCTGGTGGCGCACAACCTACAATCCAGCACTCTGGAAGCAGAGGCAGGTGGGTCTCTGTGAGCTCTCAAGGCCACTTTGGTCTGTATTCTGAGTTCAAAGACATCTGGAGCTATGCAGAAAGACCCTGTCTACAAACAACAACAACAACAAACAAACAAAAACACCAAAAAAAAAATCCCCAAAAAACAAAAAAAACAAAACAACAACAACAAAACCAAAGCCAAACCAAACAAACAGAAAAGAAAGGAAGAAAGAATGGCAGGAGTATTTTGAAACCTCAAGTCCCAATCCCGGTGACACATTCCTAATTCTTTCCCAACAGTTCCACTAACTGAGGCAGGGTGGGGGTGGGAGGGAGGGAAGTTGGGGGGGAACGGGGCGGAGGGAGGAGGGCGGGTGTTCTCAATCAAACCACCACATGTGGGTTTGGTATACAAAGGGTAGGGCAGCTGTCCTAAAGTTGACTACAAAACATCACTTCTAATACAGTGAGGGCAAGAAAGAACTGTATGCTCACTGTCCTGCCCAGTTAAAGGGAACATGGCAGCACATAGCACATGCCTGTTACTCCAGTGCTTGACAGAAGGCTGAGGCTAAAGTAGGAGAATTATAAGTTGTAGGAAGCCTGGGCTGGCTGTGGAGAGAGAGAGAGAGAGAGAGAGAGAGACAGAGAGACAGAGAGACAGAGAGAGACAGAGACAGAGAGAGAGAGACAGAGAGAGACAGACAGAGAGAGAGAGACAGACAGACAGAGAGAGAGAGAGAGAGAGAGAAAGACAGAGAGAGAGAGAGAGAGAGAGAGAGAGAGAGAGAGAGAGCGCTATAGATCTCCAGCACCAATCATCTCTCTACTTTCTCTTCTTTGTATACAGAACCATGGGCGTGAATACCTAAATTGGCACCAGATACAGGGGGTCGTTTTCTGTGATTGTGGTTTCCACATATAGGGCCTCGTACTGCAAATATCTTGCTCCAATTTATTCTCTTTGGTCAATAATAGGAATATTTTTGTTTTAATCATGTTGTGTTCATTTTATTGTGACATTAGAGGGGGAAAAAAGAACCTCATGCCGGGCCTGGTGGCGCACACCTTTAATCTCAGCGCTCGGGAAGCAAAGGTAGGTGGATCACTGTGAGTTCAAGGCCAGCCTGGTCTATAAAGTGAGTCCAGACAACCAAGGCTACACAGAGAAACCCTGTCTTAAAACAAACAAACAACCCCCCCCCAAAAAACCCCATAACATCCACGACCATGACTTCATGAATACTATTTCCAAAATTATATCCTTTCAGTAAGATTATGAGTTGGTTGAAATAAAAATACCTAGTAAATATTAGTGCAGGTGGCAAAAGGATACAGCTCCTTCCCTCTTTTAAAAAAAAAATCCCAGCAAAGTTGCAATATTACCGGTTGAAGTTCAAGATACACTATTTTCATAAAAACAGATACATATACAAATTGCTCAGGGATTGGAATAGATCTGCAGTGGTGTGGTCCTTTACAGCCTCGAGCACTCTGTCATAGCTCTTTCTTGGCACAAGGAGAGGAGGCGGGAACCCTGCGCCCTGCCAGCTTGCTTCAGGCCGCTCTCAGCCAGCCAGCTTGGTGGCTCCTTGCCTCCCTGGTCTCTGGTTCCCGCTGGAGTCAGCTAGCCTGTGTCTGGCTCTTCTCCCAGAATTCCCATGCAGGCTGTATTTAGCCTTGCAGTCGAGCTGGGACAGAACTGTCCAGTCATCCCTGTCCTCAACTCCACTTCTCCTTGGAAAGCAGACTGCGTTCCCGGCCCATCCGTTAGTTCTTCAGATCACTGCTCTTTGGCGCGTAGACCTCTCATTCTGTCTCTAAGCTGCCATGAGACATAAGAAGGCTGAAACGACAACGTGCTTGCACATCTGCTTGTGAGCTGCTTGTCAGGGAGAATCATCATCTGGCTGGCTCTAGGGAGGGAATGGGGCCTGTGGAGCACAGCTGCCCCAGCCAATCACAATCCACATCGGGAACTGCAGTCCATCTTTAAAAGCCACGAAGAATGACGCCTTCTTCTTCTTCTTCTTCTTCTTCTTCTTCTTCTTCTTCTTCTTC
>OU015759.1:320105-333376 GCA_907169655.1 Acomys percivali
CTTCTTCTTCTTCTTCTTCTTCTTCTTCTTCTTCTTCTTCTTCTTCTACATCATTTAGGTTTGGGTGGTTTGTTACACGCCAGCAGCTGACTGATGCAGACCCAGAGTGGCATTATTACACAGATGGAATCGATCCCATCTGAATCATCATAAGCATTGCTCATTGCTGGGCCAGTACTATTACCCCGCCTAGCACTGCGGCGGGGGTGGGGGTGGGGGTGGGGGTGTGGCGAGCACACCTCACAGAGCTGAGGGTGACAGAGACTCCCCCCAGGATGAGGTTGAGCGATGTCTGCTACTCTAGGGACAGTGGGCAATGCCAGGTCTCATGTGCCTCTCCCTGTCCCTTTGCTTGTGGCAACGCATTGGAATTCTCGTGTCTCTGGGACTCTAGGCTTCTCTTGTGTGTCACAGATGGCAGTGCCCTCCACATTCCTCCCGGCAGCCCCATGCTCTTTCCTGCCTCCTTGGAGCTCTCCTGTCAAGCTCATGTAACTTTCCCAGGAAGCCAGGAAGCCATGATCCGGAGGCAGCTCCAGCTAGTGCCTTGGTGAGCTTGACAGGTAACACTGCTGGCGCATCTCCTATGTAGGAAGTGTGTGAGTTTTACCTAAAGCTATCCTATAGGATTTCCCAGAAAACAAACAAACAAACAACAACAACAACACCAAAAAACGAGGCAATGGGTTCTTTGTAGTCCCGTGGAGAAAGGGTGCGGAAGCAGGATATACAGTGAGAGTCGCCTCAGCTGGTCATGGCTACGGTTTGGGTCCGAAATGTCTCCCACAGGCTCATGTTCTCACGGTTTGGTCCTTATTTGGCCCAAGTTGTACTTTGTCATGTCAAAATGCACTGTCCCTTGTTTGTTGTCCTTCCACGGCCCTGGAGCTTTTAGGGGGTGGAGCCTGGCTGGTGGAAGCAGGGCATTAAGAGTTGGCCTTTGAGCTCATGCCTTTAATCCCAGCACTCAGGAGGCAGAGGCAGGCAGATCGCTGTGAGTTCGAGGCCAGCCAGGTTTACAAAGTTAGTCCAGGACAGGCAAGGCTACACAGAGAAACCTTGTCTCGAAAAACCAAAAAAAAAAAAAAAAAAAAAAAAAAAAGAGTTGGCCTTTGAAGGTCTTATCTACCTGACTCTGGCTCAGGTTCCTTCTCCACCGCGAGGGGAGCACCCACATGTTCCCCTCCCCATGACCTACTTCTGTGTACCCCCTCCTCATGATGGACTGAGAAACCCCTGAAACCAGAAGCCCAAACCGTCCCTTTCTTTCTAAGGCTGCAAAGTAACTTCTAAAAGTTATGAAAGCTAAAACGTCTCAACATGTGCCACCTCAGGGCTGGCTAAGGGTCAGATTCTTTATAGAAGAAGCACTGAAAAAATGAGGGAGAACTTCCTTATAAGCCTCCACCTCCCTGTATTTGTGTAGTGTGATGTGCCCTTTTTACAGCACTCGGGGAGGCAGAGGCAGGCAGATCGTTGTGAGTTCGAGGTTTTTTGAGACAGGGTTTCTCTATCTAGTCTTGGCTGTCCTGGACTCACTTTGTAGACCAGGCTGGCCTCAAACTCACAGCGATCTTCTTGCCTCTGCTCCCCAAGTACTAGGATTACAGGTATGCACCACAGTGCCTGGCCCCTTTTTGATTTTTCAAGACAGGGTTTCTTTGTATAGCTTTGGCTGTCCTGAATCTAACTCTGTAGACCAGGCTGGGCGAAAACTCACAGAGATCTGCCTGCCTCTGCCTCCTGAGTGTTGGGATTAAAAAGAAGTGTGAACTACCGCCCTCCCCCCACCACATCCTAATTTTTAAAACATACTTCCAAATTAGCACTACCTGTTGGGGACCAAGTGTTGAAACACACGGGGTCAGTTCATACTCAAAGCACACCTCCAGTAGTTACTGAGGTGGCTGAGGATGCAGGGCTGCTGCTGTTGGCAGGTGTTTCAGAGGTTGCTGCATCTGCAGGGAGAGAAATTTACATTTACCATCCCCCCAAGTTGTCCCTTTTTTTTCTTCCTTGGTGAAAAGAAAAGGGGGTGGGTGGGTGGTGGATGTGGATTTGGAGCTGGGACAGAAGTGAAAGATAAGGGCAAACAGACCTGCAGAGGGCCAGAATTCTGCAGGTACCTGCCAGCCCATTCCTAAACACGCAACGCTGAAGGAACAGGATCCATCCATTCCTACCGTCAGGGCTTGGGATAGAGTTAGGACAAGGCCAGTTCTACTCAGTGAGATAGACAAGATGACTGCCACAAACAGAGGCTGCACAAAAGGCTGGAGGTGTGGATCCAAGAGATTTATTTGTTTATTAATTAGTTTTTCGAGACAGGATTTCTCTGTGTATCCTTGGCTGTCTTGTACTCGCTTTGTAGACCAGGCTGGCCTCGAACTCACAGCGATCCACCTGCCTCTGCCTCCCAAGTGCTGGGATTAAAGGGGTGGGCCACTGCAACCCACCTTTATTTATTTTTGAGACATATTTGCTATGTGGACCAGGCTGGCTTCAAACTCATTGATATCCATGTGCTTCTGCCTCCGGAGAGCTGAGGGCTAAAGACGTGCACCACCATCCTACGAATTTTAAAATAGTAAGTGGGACAGGCATGAGGATTTAGCTCTGTCAGTCGAGTGCTTGTCTAGCAAGCCCAAAGCCTTGGGATTGGTCCGCACCACAAAGCAAAACACTAGAATTATAAAATAAGTGGGAAAGAGCAGCAGCTATTCTTGAAAAATGTATTAAATGGTGCGTGTGTAGTAACACTGTAATATTAATACAGCAGCTTAATGTATATAAGGAAAATTATAATATGTACAGTAATTAATACATAAGCAAAATATAGTTGTATATTGTGCATTTTACCTCATTAAAACACATTAGTTCATTAAAAGGCATGGGAAACCAGTTGAATTCGATAAAAATTAAATCAGCTTATGAAACAGCCTCAGTGCTCAAATTAAGTTCCTACCACCACAGGCAGCGCGGAGCAAGTAGGGACACGCTGCTTCCGGCCAGCTCTCATCGTGAGAGCGCACCCCGAGCGGCTTAGCTTCCACCCAGCCCCGAGGCTCCGCCCCTTACACTAGCTCCGCCCACGAGGGCGGGGCCTGCTAGCTTCCCGGCGTCCTGCGCGGGCGGGGCGAGGGGCGGGGCGTGCGCGGAGGCGCGGCTGTCGCGGGACGGGGGAAGAAGGAGAACGTGGCGCGCTCGCCGTAGGGCCTGCTGCTCCGAGGCGAGCGGCGGCGGAGGCGGCAGCGGCGGCGGCATGCGCGTGTGAGATGCGGCCGCGGGTAGCCCGGACGCGAGTGGCGGCCCCAGAGGCAGCGGCGAAGGCGAGCGCGGCCTCTTCGGGGAGCGGCGCGCGGTGCATGAGGGCGAGCGCGCGGGCGCTGTGCACCCGCCGGCCACGCCGCCTCTATAAACACTTGTTTAGGACTCGTTCGCCTCGCTGAGGCTGCGGCGGCTGCGGCGCCGGGCATGGAGCCCCCGTCCGAACCGGAGCCCGAGCCCGAGCCCCGGCCCCTTGCAGAGGCCTCGGCCGCCGCGCCGCTGCGCGCCACGGAGGTGTCGCGGCTCCGCGAGGAGCAGGAAAAGGTAACAGGAGGCTGCGCTCGGTTCCGGTCCTCGCCGGCTTCCGCCTGCGGCCCGGAGACTCTGGCCAGCCTCTCCCGACGCGGGACCGAGAGCCCCACGTGCGAGCCGCGCAGCTTCCGGCGGCGGGGACCCCCCGCGGCGGGGGAGGAATGGGGGAGCGGGGAGAGAAACTTTTGTCACGTGCATTTGTTGTCTTTTGTCTGTAGCCCTTTGACCTTCCCCGGAAGCGTTGCGGGGCGTGCAAGGGATGCAGGAGATGGGGATAGCCTGGAATTGTTGAGCAAATTTTTGGGAGAGCGTGGCAATTTTTATTTTATTTTATTATTTTATTTTGGTGGCGAGATTGCACGGTAAAAGGAAGTGGTCATCCCCTTTGCCCTTGTAGCTTAAACGTTGCTAAACTGTGTGTACACACACCCACGCGCACACGCGCTCACGTGGGGTCCTTAATTTGAGCGAGCGTCCAAGTTTGACGACGTTGGTGATGATGCACTTCCTGTGCAATCCTAGAGCTTTGGGGTTCAGTAGTCAACAAGAGAGAAGGCCTTTGTTTTAAATTTTAACTACAAGCCTATAATAAATGAGACCCTTTTTTTTTTTTTTTTTAAACTACTGGAGGAGAGGAGAATGCTTTGAATTTCCAAATGGGGTTTGTGTGTGTGTAGAGGAAGTGTGCTGGAGTTAAGAACTGCAGCTTGATTGTTAAATGTAAAAGTGTCCTGTGGATTCTGTATAGCTTTTTAAGTTGAGTCTCCTAATGTGCCTTGGAATTCTTTGAAAAGAGACATTTAATTTGCTTAAACGCCCCATGTTGAATTGAGAGATTCTCATGTATTATAAATGTTTATGAAGTTGCATCAAAACCATAAGAATTTGAGAAGCTCCATTTTTTTCTATATTTAAATAGTTTTTTTTTTTGAAGACAGGGTTTCTCTGTGTAGCCTTGGCTGTCCTGGACTCCCTTTGTAGACCAGGCTGGCCTCGAACTCACAGCGACCCGCCTGCCTCTGCCTCCCGAGTGCTGGGATTAAAGGCGTGCGCCACCCCCACCCCCCACCCCCCCACCCCGCTTATTTAAATAGTTTTATTTGCAAACGTTATTCATATTATTTATTTGTAATGTACTCCTTGAGAATTTTTTTATATGTATATATTTATTTCACATTTATTTCCTCCCTTTGAGCCCCCCCCCTTCCAACTTCATGTTGTTTTTCTTTTTAAAAATAACTCATTCCCCTAGTGTTGCCCATATGTGTTTGGGTAGAACCATCTACTGGAGCATGGGTGGCTTACCAGTCACCACAACATCTCAGTTAAGGGTGGGGCCTTATGAGCTCCTACCCCATCTAAGCTTGAGCTTTTGCTGTGAAATCCAAACTTTTTATTTATTTTTAATGAATATATACCTATGCAGAAATGTCTATGAAATATGGTTACAAAGATATACCTAAGTTATCCAAATGAAGGTGTTTTTAGGCTTGGGAACCACCTGTTAACAAATTGTAGGAGGCTTTCCTACTTTGGTTGGCTCCTGTTCCTTCTCCTCTTTGGGTTTTTGTTTTTGTTTTTCCATTAGATTGGTCCATTTTTCCTAATATATAATACAATTACTGGGTTTTAAGCTTATAGTTCTTAAAGATGGCAACTTAAAACTAGCCTGGCTTAGTATAATTTAAAGAACAAGACAAACAGTCAAGGCTACACAGAAACCCTGTCTCGAAAAACCAAAAAAAAAAAGAACAAGACAAACATTTGCTTTCCTATTAATTTATGGGTCTAGGAGAGCTATATTATCAGCCCACTTTTTAATTTTTGAAACAAGGTCTCTTTAAGTTGCCTAGGCTGGCCTTGAACTCCCGCTGTAGCCCTGGACTTAAAGCTTTGGCCTTCTAGACTCAGCCTCTTAAGTAGGTGGGATTTCATACCTGTGACATCAAACCTGACTTAATCTTTTATTTTTTAAAAAGAGGAAACAGATTTTAAGAAAGGAAAATACATGAAAAGAAGAAAGAAAAAAGCCCCACAGAAAGCTTCGTTACTTTTGACAAAACGATTTACCTTTGTTAGGAGGAGGATGTGTAATAGGTAGGGGTAGACAGTGTGACCGTTGCCTTTATAGCGTAAAGTTTGAGTAATGCTGACAGTATGTTTCCTCCTATGTATCATTTTTTAAAGGGAGAGCCTGGGTTTTATTCTGATGTCGGTGTGAGTGGAATACGAAAGGTGCTTTGGGGTGTTCTGAACAGCTTGCTGTTGTGGTTCGTCTCATATTGGACGAGAATACCTGACTTGGCTGTTAAATCCAACGGGAGACTGTTTTCAGTGGATATGGACCTCATACTCAGTACCATAGTCAGTCCTGTCTTGTGTTAATGCTAATTTGGCATAAAAACTAAACATGCTTATCGTTTTTGGTTATGTAAAATGCCTCCCAGTTCATAATAAGGCCCTTCAGTATTTACTTAACAGACTATTTAATCGAAAAATCTGCATGGTTGACAGGAGATTCACAAGGCCTTAACAAAACACACTGGTTAGATAGCTGAGCTTTAATTAGAGTTTTGCAAAGGAAAGCTTTGCTTTGTAAATAGTGAACTAGTGATTTTGTGAGGGACTTTGCTTAGGTTTTAAAGCCAACTCTGTTAACAGGCCTGCTGTCTCTGGTGTGAAAGCAGAAGCATTTGACACTCTGACTATAAGTGGAAAAATGTCACAGTAGCTTTGTATCCATGGTCACCTAGTACCCTTTATGTCAGTCAGTCTTCCTTTCCTGGTGTGGGTTCCATGAGAGGGAAGTAAACTTCGAACAAAAGGACATTTTGTTTTGATGGTTTCATGGTGGTATCTACTGCTTTCGGCTACAGAAAGGGGTCCGAGCTTATTCTGTGAAGGTTTAGGGAGCATCTCTCAGAATCAGGCTTGTGGACTGTAGAAAATGCTTAAGTTAATGCCGTTGTTTCTTTGAAATACCACTAAGGGACCAGGTTTTATCCTGGCCTTTCCTTGTTTGGTCCTGGTTGGTACTGGAACAGTGAATCAAAGGATGAAAATTTGGCAGCTTGAAGAAAAGGGTCAACACAGCCCGAATGAGCTCCACCATCCCCAGAGAGTGAGGAAGTGAGGGCGGAAGTAGATGGACAGGGTCAGGGTCAGCGTGTTAATACTGTTTTCACTTTCATGTATGCAGTCAGTGGTGACTGTCAAACCCCTCTCACTCTCTCTTTTTTGGTTTTTTGAGACAGGATTTCTCTGTGTAGCTGTCCTGGACTCCCTTTGTAGACCAGGCTGACTTCGAACTCAGAGCGATCCGCCTGCCTCTGCCTCCCGAGTGCTGGGACTAAAGGCGTGCGCCACCACTGCCCGGCTTCACTCTCTTTGTTAAAACTTGTGATCATTACTTTTTTTTCTTCCCTGAGACAGGGTTTCTCTATGCTATTTTGGCTGTCCTGGAACTGGCTTTGTAGACCAGGCTGGCCTTGAACTCACAGCTATCCACTTGCCTCTGCCTCCTGAGTGCTGGGATTAGAGGTGTGCTCTTCCTGTCTCTAGGGGCGTGTGCAATCTGGGAGTCTTTTTTTTTTTTTAAAGATTTATTTATTTATTATGTATACAAATCTCGTTATAGATGGTTGTGAGCCAACGTGGTTGCTGGGAATTGAACTCATGACTTTTGGAAGAGTTGTCAGTGCTCTTAACCTCTGAGCCATCTCTCCTGCCCTGGGAGTCTTATTTTTTAAGTTAAACTGTTAAGTTGGCCTTCAAAGTCATGATGGGTTTCATTATGGCATCTTCATCTTTCCCGTCCATCCTTTTTTGATTTGGCAAGAAGAAGAAGAGTTCTAGTGGTTTTGTCAAGAATGGGGAAAAACTCAAAAGTCTTACATTGGAGGGTTGCCTAAAAAGTCGTGATGTGTGTTGAACAGGCATGCAAACTGTTGAATAGTAGGTATGATGTGGGTCCCGGTTTGCTTAGGCATTTACATAAATATCATTTTATATGAAAAAAAGTATAGAAGGATGCTGGTAGTATCTAATTTGTAAAATTAGAAGATTTTGTTTTTCTTTTCTTTTTCTTTTAAGACAGGGTTTCTCTATGTATCCTTGGCTGTCCTGGACTCGCTTTGTAGACCAGGCTGGCCTTGAACTCAAAGCGATCTACCTGCCTCTGTCTCCTGAGTGCTGGGATTAAAAGTGTACACCACCACCGCCTGGTGATTTCGGTTTTCAATAAAGGTGTTGAAACTTAATTTCTGTGCAAACAGGTTTGTTATAATATCCTTAATTGCTAAGCATAAAAATAAATATTGCCTAGGGTTTTTTTTTGTTTTGTTTTGTTTTTTCGAGACAGGGTTTCTCTGTGTAGCCTCAGCTGTCCTGGACTCGCTTTGTAGACCAAGCTGGCCTTGAACTCACAGAGATCCGCCTGCCTCTGCCTCCCCAGTGCTGGGATTATAGGCGTGCGCCACCACGCCTGGGCCGGGCATTGCCTAGGTTTTGAATACCAGTTACATAGGTTTATTTCTTAGTTACTCTAGTGTTCGTTTAATTTACTGAAAAAATTTCCCAGTTAGGCTTTTCTCAAAGATTTTGCATAGTCTTTCTGGCAAAAGAGAAAAGAAGAGAGAAACTCGGATTACTTTTTGTTTTGTTTTATTTTACTTTGCTTCTTGAGATAGGGTCTTAGTATATAGCTCTGGTTAGCTTTAAACTTGCTGCAGATCTCCTGCCTCAGCCTCCCCAGTGCTGGAATTTCAGGTATGTGCTACCACACAGTGTAGTGTTGTGAGCCACATGTATAAAGGGTTGGTAGAAAGATGTCCAGCCCATGGAGTTTATGCAGCCTGCGTTCCCCTTCTCCCCAGCATCAGGGACAGGACTGTGGTGAAGTAATTTGGGTTCCTCTGTGGTGGGCCTCTCCCCGCAATATCCGTGACAGGACTGAACTTTGGTTTCTTGGCTAAGGCCACATTTCTGGGATAGCTGTCTAATTCATATCTGTAGACCCTTAGGTTTCAGTAGTAGGTTTTTATTTTCTGAGCGAACAGGATGCAGTGTATTTCCACAGGCTATTTTGAGGACAGCAGTGAGAGTGGGAAGATCAGTGCGATACTTTCTTTAACACTGAGGGCCTGAAGTAATTATCTCTTGGAATTTGAACTAGCTAACGTCTTCCTTTTACTAGAAATTTGGAGAATTAAATGCTGTAGAAATAAATATTTTAATCTTTTCTTGAAGGCGAACATTAGTGGAATATTCCACTAAGATTAGTGGAAGATTTGCATTTTTGTCTTGGTGAATTCATGTTGGTTTAAGGAACTCTTTTCTTGTCAGTACAGTAATTGGAATCCAAGTCAGTTAGAGGATTCAGTCACCTGACACTTGTTGAGTGTGCCAGCCTGTTGTGCTGAGAGCTCAGGGTGTCACGTGAAGAGGTCTCTCTGGGGGAGACATGTAGAAGGCACATTTACACGCCTGATGGTGAGCGATTGTTGAGGATGAGCAGAAGCGTACTGAGAGGCCCAGGCTGGCGGACAAGGCTCCGCATCGAAGTCATGTGCCTGTCCTGGTGTCGTGCGGTTTCATTACAGCAGAAACCGCAGGGAGTGGGCGTGGGCCTGTGTGGAGGAAGACATTTTGGAGAAGAGTTTTAAGCAGATGGTAGTGAGTCAGGCTGAGAGCACTGTCGGCTCCCTTCACTAAGGGTTTTGAATTTCATTTTTGCAAGAGAAGCCATTGGAACACATTTGAGTTGTTCTTCAGTTTCAAGTGTCCTTTTGTCGTGTGTGTGAAGAAGGGAAGGCCAGGCTCACATTGCTGGGTGCCCACTCTGTCCAGGCCGAGCACTGTGCTGGAGTCTTTATGAACACTGAGCCCCAGGTGAATAGTTTGAGCTGTTTGTAGTTTTTGCTGGACCATCTCGTGGGGTGGTTCTGCTTGCATTGCTGTTCTGTCACACCGGTTTCCACGCCTGCCAGCTGTGCTGTGCAGTCCAGAGTCTCCACATTTTTTACTACTTTAACACTTTTGGTAGTGGTCGTCTCCTTCATAATTGCTAGTCAGCCTAGTCCTGACTGACGCTGATTATCTTTTCAAGTGTTTTTGAGCAGTGTTGACTTTTAGCTTCTTCAAAGGAAAATAGCCACTGGTTGCTTTTCTGCTTTCTATGGGAATATCTGTCACATTCTAGTTGATTCACAGTAACAGTTTATACATTTTTGATAAGAGTTCATTTTTAATTATGTGTTGTAAATTTCTTGCTGGTCTGAGTTAATATTCTGTAATGTTGTCCTTTGATGAACTAGAATTCTTGATTTTATTTCCTTTGTAGTTAGTGTTTGCTTAGAAATGGAACTGTGCGCATTTGGCAAGTCCTTTACCTCCGAGCTACATCCCAGTCCTGTTTTTTTGTTTTTCAAGACAAGGGTTTCTCTGTGGACGTGTCCTGGAAGTCACTTTGTAGACAAGGCTGGCCTCAAACTCCGAGATCCACCTGCTTCTGCCTCCTGAGTGCTGGGATTAAAGCCCTGCGCCACCACCGCCTGGCCCCCAGTCCTGTTGTTAAGACATCATTTCTACTCATGTTTTGGACATACATTGTAAATACTACCTTGTATGTTGAGACCAGCCGTTAGTTCATTATTGATTTGGGTTCACTTGGGGATTGAGGCAGTCTCTTCTGCATCGAGGTGTTTAGGTGCCAAGTCACCGTTCACTAGGGTGCTTGCTTTTCCACTTCCTTGGCCTCTTGTTTATGACAGGTGATGGCTATGATTTGTCTCTCAAGGCGGCTCTGATGGCTTCTTATTCCTGTGGCCAAGATTCTGCTGTTAATCATTACGGCTTTCTAGGTTATCCTCCCAAGAATTACTTGTTACAACTCTGTATGTGTTCACGTGCGTGTTCTGGTGAGTCTGTGAAGTCAGCACCACTGTGGCCTTGGTTCTCAGGTGGCCCTGCTCGCCCAGCAAGTGCCTCTCATCCGTTGAGCCATCCTGCTGGCCCTGGAAGTTCTCTTGACACCTGGTAGTGTAAATGTAGTGGTATTAATTTGAGATTGCCTTGTCTCTCCCAGTCATTATGCTTTTGGGGTTTTCCTGCCTTTGGTACTACTGGGCTTGCAAAAGTTACTGCCTCAGGAGTAACTATCTAGGATAACAAAGGCCAAGGTGGTATTTATTGTCAGTATACCTGCTTGCTTATTTATTTACTTATTTTGCCTTTTGGTGGTGCTGGAGATGCAACCTAGTGTTTTGTGCTTTACTCCACTGAGCTACCTCCCTTGGTGCTTTCTAATTTTCTATTTTGAGACAAGATTTTGCCAGCTAGCCCAGGCTGGTTTCAGTCTTGCAATGCTCCCATCTCTGCCAAGTAAGTGAATTATAGACACGTACCAATGTGCCCAGTTTATATTTGCTTATCAGATAAAGAAAGTTTCCTAGCTGGACGGTGGTGGCGCACGCCTTTTATCCCAGCACTCGGGAGGCACAGGCAGGCGGATCTCTGTGAGTTCGAGGACAGCCAGGGCTACACAGAGAAACCCTGTCTCAAGAAAACAAAACAAATGAACAAAAAAATTTCCTTATAACAGCTTCCTGAGAGCTTTAATGATTGAATATTGAAGTTTAGAAAATGTTTTTTTCCTGAGTTGAAAAGTTACAGGTAACTTATTGAGATGAGTCTATTTGATAATTCCAATGTTGACGTTGTTTTCTGTTTGTTTTGAGACAGGGTCTTCCCGTGTAGCCCAGGCTGCCCTAGAACTGAGGAGCTTTCTGCTTCCGCCTTCCCAGTGTGGGGGTCACAGTCCTGAGTACCCAGCTGTTTTTCCCTCCCATTAAATATTTTTTTGTTTTTGTTTTGTTTGTTTGTTTGGTTTTTTGAGACAGGATCTCTCTGTTAGCCTTGGCTGTCCTAGACTCACTTTGTAGACCAGGCTGGCCTCAAACTCAGGGAGATCCACCTGCCTCTGCCTCCCGAGTGCTGGGATTAAAGGCGTGCGCCACCACTCCTGGCTTGTTTTGTTTTTATACATATGAATGTTTTGCCTGCATGTATGTGGGTGTAGTCCTTAATGAGATCGGAAGAGGCCATGGATTCCCTGGGACTGGAGTAACAGGGTTGTTTGTGAACAGCCTGTGGGTGCTGAGAACTGAATCAGGGTTTTACGCAAGCCAAGACGAGCTCTTAACCACTGAGCGAGCATCTCCAGCTCTTCCATTTTCAAGGAAGGCGGAGTTGTAAGAATGCTCGCTGTGTCGTGTGAGGGGCAGTTCATTTTGTAGGTGGGAACTGTGCAGGCCTCTCTGTTTGCTGCTTCTGTTTCCTCGGTGCTGTGTCGGTCATGAGCCATGAGACGACCTAAGCCTTGGGTCTGGGGAGTTTTAGTGTACAGTATTTCAAGGTGGGAAACTTCCTTTCTCATTCCCTATGTTTTAGCCTGTCCTGTTTTCTGTTTGTTACGCTGTAACTACAAGGCCTTTGTTTACATACACATATTGGCGAGATTCCACATTTGTGGGAGAACGTGTCTTTTTTTTTTTCTGAGGTTGTGTGACTTCAATATCATACATTCTAAGTCCATCTTGCAAATTTTGTGATTGCATTTGTCTTTAGAGCTGAATGGCGTATCTCTCACACAGACACACACCCACAGTTTCCCACACCTCTCGGTCTCTGCACACAGAGGCCTCAGTCATAAGCGCCGCTGTCCCATGCTGCCTGCGTTCCTTCTCCAGCAGCCTGTGCTTCACGTTCTCTTTTGGATTCCTGTGTTCTAGGTTTGCCGTGCAGTTGGGACCGTGTATGAGTACCAACAAGCCTTTGACTTGCCCCTCCTAACACCTTCTCCAGGCTTGTTAAACTTACTCCCTTATCCCTGACTAACATTCCACTGCCATCCATCGATCCTTGGTTTGCCTTTTACCTGCTGGACACACAGACTCTTCCTGCCTTGTGGCTGTTGGTGAACAGTGCTGTTCTGAGCTAAGCATCCGAGTCTCTGTTTTCATTTCCGTAGCATGTGCACCTGGGAGGAGAGTGGTTCAGTCCTGTAGTAGCAGGACCGTTGTCCACAGGAGCTGCACAGCCGTATTCCCACTGGCAGCCCGCGAGTGTGCCAGGCTCTGCACACCCTCGACCACCTTTCCCCATCTTTCCAGTTACGGCTGTCTTAATGGGCTTGAGGAGGAGTCTCAGTGTGCTTATAGCTGCTGTTTCTCTAATGAGTAAGGGGGTTGCCCAACGGTTCACATGCCCATTGGCCATTTGTGTGTGCTCTGGGAGAAATTTCTATTCAGATCTTTTGCCCGTATTTTAATTGGTCTGTCATTTTGTTGTTGAGTTAAAATACTTACATGTATCTGGATTTTAAACTTTAATATCCTGGAAATTTTTCCTGACTTCTTAACTTATCTTTTTGGTAACGTCCTTTAATGCACCAAAGTTTAAAATTTTCTTTTAGGTGTTATATACTGTTGTATGTGTGTGCTGTGGTGTGTGTGTGCATGGTGGTCAGGGTCCATCTTTGTGCGGTGTGTTCTGTCTGTGGGTTCTGGGGTTGAACTTGGGTTGCCAGGTTTGCTCATCAAGCACACCTTTACCCATTGAGCCACCTTGAAAGCTTAATTGGAAGATTGTGTGTGTGTGTGTGTGTGTGTGTGTGTGTGTGTGTGTGTGTGTGT
>OU015759.1:341198-357575 GCA_907169655.1 Acomys percivali
AGGGAGGGGGAGGGCACCAGGCCTGAGAGGAGAGGAGAGGGAGGGGGGGGGCACCGGGCCGGAGGGGGGGGGAGGGGGGGGGGGGGTGCTGGGGTCTCCCAGTGCTGGCTGAGATTTGGCTAAACTATTTGATTTTATCTGAGCTAAAGCTTTAACATTGAAATGGTTTTTCTTAAATTTTATTAAATGATTTATTTTAATTTCATGTGCAGTGGTATTTTGCCCAAATGTATGTCTGTGTGAGGAGGCAGTTAGGTCCCTTGCATCTGGAGTTGCTGACATGTTTTAAGAAGTGTTGTGCTGTAACTGCATTTAAAGAGTTAGTGGAAGTTTCACTTTGGGTACATGACAGCTATAAAGTTGTGTAACGTTGAATTGGCTTTCTTCTTTTAGTGATTTATTCTTACTTCTTACGCGTTGGTGTTTTGCCTGCATGTGTGTCAGTTATGAGTATGTTACAGACTGGTGTTACAGATGATTGTGAACTGCCCTGTTGGTGCTGGGAATTGAACCCAGGTCCTCTGGAAGAGTAGCCAGATCTCTCAATTGCTGAACCTGAGTTGCCTTTCTTTTGATCCGGTTTTACCACACCCACCCTCAGTTTATCGTTTGTCTGCTGCATCCTGACTCACTCCTTTCGAGGCTTTGTTTTAAAAGATGAGTAATTGTCTGAATTTTTGTTTTTAGAGACAGTCTTGCTACCCAGAAACCTGTGGTTACCCCGTCTCAGTTTCCTGAGTGTTGGGATAACAGGTGTTGTGCCTCCAGCCCAGCAAGAGTTGTGATTTTTGTTGAAAGAACACTACTTTTATATAGTTCTTTGTTGTAATCATCCTCAGTATCTTCTTAGCTGACAGCCTGCCATTTTAGAAAGTTTTTCTTTACCCTTTAGGAAGCTTTAGGTGGCCATGCTTGCCCTGTCCTCACCCCCTCAGTCAGAGGTAGCTCTGAGCAGCCTAAGGGGAAGCTTGCAGCGCAGCAAGAGGAGCTGACCTGGTGAAGTTAGGCGGCCTGCAGAGCTGCCCCCAAACTGCTCTCCACACAGTCGCCCTAGCTCGCAGGCAGTGTGAACAGCTAGGCTCAGAGTTCGCAAAGCATGTGGCCCTGCAGGTTCCTGCTCCGCTCCATCACTGTCCTGCACTTGGATGGTGAATGGGTTGATGCCCCCTTGTGGTCCATTATCAAAGTAAATAGCACAAACACAAATAAACATAGGAGTGCTCACTCAATTCATTCCTTTTTAAAGTAATGATTAAAAACAATTTCTGAGGAAAACCAGGTGGTGTTTTTCTTTTAAAGATAGTTTAATGGCCTTACAGTTCTTCAGGCATAGTTTTGAGTTTGAGTGCTGTGCTGAGGACATGGAGAGGTGGCGGCAGTGACTGGAGATGCCCAGACTTCTTGCCACAGTTACTCGGCCAGGTTGGAGGCAGGCTTCTCCAAGAGGTTGTGCACCTGGGGGTTTACAGCTGTCTTCTCGTGCCCTCTCCCAGGACGACTTACTTCATATAAAAAAGCAGGCTTCCTTTCTTTAGAAAGAGGTTAAGACCTATGGCAGTGGAGTGTTTGGGCGGTCTCATGAAGTCTTGTTATTAATGGTGGGTCTGTGCCTGAGTGTACAGACGATCTGACAGGTCAGGTCAGGGTCCCTTTTCTTTACTGTGGCCTTATTGCTGTATTCTGTGTAAACATACACATACCAACGTATAGTTATTATATCAAAGAATTTCTAGGTTTCTTTAGTAGTACAAGCCTGCCAAGTAACTTTTTATAAAAATATTACAGTGACCTTTTAGGCATAATATTTGTAAGTTTGGACACTTAATGTTTAAAATACAAAACACAGTTGGCATCAGTTCTCCCATGGGGGGGGCCTTTTGTGGAGGTCAACAGAGTGATGAAACACCTTTTGTTGCTTGCTTGATTTTGGAGACTTGCTATAGAATCAGACCCCTTATCTTATGATCATTCAATATTTTAAGAATTTAGCATGAGTTCCTTGGCAGAAGAAAATTAAATAGGTGTTAACTTCACAGAAAAGTCAGTTTTAAAGCTCAGGCATATTCAGCTTGGAATCTGATTTTTTTTCCTATTTAGATTTTTCTCCCTTTGGCAGTTAAATTAAAACATCTCATAGTATAATTTTTGATTGTATCTGTGCACATATATGTATCTTAAAAAGAAACTCACAGATCATTTAAATTGGCTCCATGAGGCTCACTGCCTGGTTATTCTGCATCTGCCTCCTTTGACCGCCGGCTCCCAGGGTCCTGCTGCTCTTGTGTGTGTTTGTGCAGCGCGTCTGGTGGTCTAGATGGTACGTGGAACCCAGACTTGGTAGTGAGAATGTTGCCTGTATATTGTGGAATGGACTTTTGTTGCTGGTCTGTGTGCTTAGGGGGTACTATTTTAGGAAAGAAAAGGGGTGAGGAGTGGGAAGCCTCACCAGGCAGCAGAGCCGTGTGGGTGATGACAAGAACACATGCCATGCTACCAGTGCCTTGTTTTTAAACATGAAAAGCATGTGTGCCAAATTTACATATTTACTAATTAAAAAGGCTTCCTGGAAACATTAAGTAGACTATCTTCCATAACCTTTAACACCATCACTAATGGATATAGCCTAGAAAATTTCATCGAAGGTCCTTTAAATAATGTAAATGATTATGAATATGTAACCAGTTAATTCGCAGCTACGAAAGGATTATCATGTAGAGGTTAATGAACACTCCGCTCTTACGGGTTGCAGGGCTTTTTTTCCCCTGTGCTTTTGGCTCACTTCATGCTTGGAAACACTCTTGCTAGGACTGAAAACATCCTGACTGGTTTTGGGTCTCATCTTAATGGGGTTCTTAGATAACTTGTTAAAATATTTTCTGCAAAGATTTGTTTTTTTCTTTTTTAATTTACATTTAATTCTGTTTGTCATGTATAATTACTGCCAGATCAGAAACAGTGCGATGTGACTTTAGTGGACTCTTCCAGATGTTAGGCCAGTGCTCCATTATATATTGCCACTGTTATTAAGTGTTGCTGTGTGATTGATACTTACTGCAGATCTTCAGTCGGTAGGGACTTTTTATGCTGAATTAATGTGCACTATGGCCGGGTATCTGATTACAGCATGTATTTAGATTCAGAATCTCTGCCTCAGTATTTAAAATGTCTAAAAGGGATGGCATTTATTTCAGTAATTAAATGTTAAAAGAGAGGAATTTAGTGACAGCTCTAAAAAAATTGTGAATTTTGGGGTGAAACACTTTGCATGTGCAGGAGACTGGGCTCTGAGTGCCTGGAGCCAGAGCTGCAGCCAGGCTGTGCTGCTGTCCTCCCGTGTGGCCTCTGTCTTCTACCTTTCGTGCCTTAGTTTCTCTGTCTCTGAAATGGTGCTCAACAATTTTTTAATTGATGGGAACTTAAAAATAGGTAGTTAGCAGTTTTTAATACATAATATTAATTAAAAATTTTCCATTTAACCGTGTTATTTTCTAATTGCATTTTTTCTTGTGCCAATAGACATTTTGTTTTCTTAGTATTTGAGAATCTACTGAAATAATCTTAAGGGAAAACAAGTAACTTTTATGTTGAATTCTATTCTACTATTATAAACAGCTTAGACTAGGTGTCAGGTGCATACAAGTTTATGGTGGGAGGAATGAGCTGTTCAGAGCATCCCTTTCTCCGAAGTATTTCTTTATCCCAACATAGTAGAAAAATGAGTTCATTTTAATACATCAGAATAAAAATCACAGGTGCAAACATTTGGAGATATGCTGACAAAATAAAATATTTTCACTACTGTCATTTTTTCCCTGCTGAAACGTGGATGTTACATTGGTTTCTTGTTATTTATAATATTTGCGTATTCTAGAAAATATGTAACATTGAAAATGGTCTGTAGATTGTACAAAATGCTAGTTATCTTATATCATATGTCACCTAATAGTTATGAAGCAGGTTTTGTACAAAAGTCTGAATTGGAAGGCTGTCATTTGTTCTGCAGTTATCAGCCTGCGTTAGAGGCTGTGATAAAGTACACTGCTTAAACGCTAACATGCCCATCTCTGAACCTCCTGACAAATGAAGATGTACGCTGAGGTGAGAGTAAGTCTGTGAAGACAGTGCTGTGGTTTCTGATGCTGATTGTCCGTCTGTTCCATGACAGGTGGTCACTAACTGCCAAGAGAAAATCCAACATTGGTGAGTGAAAGATGCTTTTATTATAATTTTGAAATATGGAGGAAGTCATTTACTTATTTAAATAATGATGTGTACTGGGGTGTGTGGGTGAGTATGTGCATGTGTGTGTACATGCATGTGTGCGTGTGGAGGGGGCGAGGGAGCGAGAGAGCAGTAATTGAATTCTGGTGATCTCCATTTTGAATGCCTTTGATACTAATTTACATTGCCTTTAACCCTTCTGAGTTACACGGTTCCCAGTTTTCTAAAGTTTTCTCACCCTTTGTGTTGATTGTAAGCCCTCCTTTTCATTTTAAAAAATTGAATAATATCAATCTCATTTTGAAGTAGAAGCTGAAATATTTTTTTGTACTTAACTTTGTTTTGGGGATATTTCTTAATGTTTGTAGTAGAAAATAACTGGAATCAATTGTTTAAAAATAATGTTGGAAATAGGGCACAGATAGATCCCCCCAAGTTTGAAAAAGCTAATTAACCTGCATTTTAGAACCTGCTTTATGGCCTGTACTTTTTTTTTTTTTTAAAGAGAGAAAGAAAGCATGTCTGCTTTGACGTGCTAATCTATAGTTAATAAGACAATGCCTGGTAAATAATGTGCTTTCTCTTCTATTGCTTCTGAGGAAAACGCTCAATTTAATGGTGAATAAAATCTTATATTAGGAGTTGTCATGAGGTATGGCTGTTGATCTTACAGATATCAAATTACAGTCTATCCATGCTGTGTTTACGAAGATTTTACTGAGAGAACAACAGGAGCTGTCTTGATTATTGTCTGCAGGGTTATTGCAAAATCGTCGTAACTGCCCCTTTAGTGGTGAGATTAAACCTTCGGTTATACACCATCAAGCATATAATATTTTAAATTTATTTTAAAAGGCCTTTTCTTCATGCCTGAGAGATCTCCAAGGAAATAATTTATAGTTAGTGTATATCAAATGTTTTTAGTTTAAATGCACATAGGCTGCAAGCAATGGATAAGAGAGATCAGTGCAATCTGTACCCATCGTCTTATTCAATTTGGACTATTGGCTGTGGAAGCCAATCTAAAACTAATAATACCCACTTTATAAATAAAAATCCAGGACTTCATTAATTTTCAATAAATGCAGCATTGTAATTGCATCCACTGGTGGTGTAGGTCTGTCAGCATTTCCATAATGGACTGTTCACTTTGCTCTATATATTCAGTTCAGCTTAAAATGTGAGTACAAGTCCTTGGCCGGAGAAGGTTCTTTTGTTTTTTTAAGATTTGACTTAGAGTGATTTATTTATGGGTAAGTTTTAGTCTGTGGACATATGCGTCTTGTTTTTGATTAGGGGATTTAGGAAACAAGAAGAGGATACATTCACTCAGAACAAACCTGGAATTGACAACTTGCTTCTAGGTGCCTTGGTAAACCCTGCCTGTGGTGGAGGGCGTTCTTGAGGGTGACAGACTTGTTTTTATCTTGCTGTCCACACTGCCCTTCCTGCCATGTTTGGCACAGAATAGACGCTTAATTAATGTTGAATAGGTGAAGGTGAAATCTGTAGTTGCTTTATCTACACATTTTATTTACAAACAGCACTGCAGTGTTCAGGTCTGGAGAGTATAGCACTATGCTTAGGCCAGAGCATGCTCCTAGACCCTGAGTCACACGTCGGTGTGCTAAAGACCTCAGCTGCGGGGCTGGCACATTGCCTATACAGTAGCTTCAAGTTCATGCTACCCAGTCTACATGTTAAAGATAATAATTATTTTTCTCTCATTAAATTTTTTTTCTGCTCTGAATCACTTCTGACAGGATTTAGGAAACAGTAGTTTATGTGCTTTTTTAAAGAGAATCTATACATAGTATCATGATGTTGTTAGAATCTAAATGGCCATTTAATTTGGAATTTATTTATTATGTTCAGAAATTGAAACAAGAGCGTCTACTTCCTTAACAAAAGCCAAGCAGGAGGGGCCCAGAGGCTGTGTGCTGTCCTTCTTACCTCTCACACCTTCAGGCCCTGGACAAGGCCGAGCCCATGTTTACCACCTAAAGACCCAGCTGCTGAGGAGGGGTTCCAAGTAGGAAGGACACTTAGCAGAGGAATTAAAGCAGTCTTGTACAAGTTGCTGGCGTATGGAACAAGTAGAGAGGGAGTTCAGAGGCTGGAGCTCCCCCCTTCTTTTTTTGGTGGCGGAGGGGGCTTTCTAGACAGGGTTTCTCTGTGTAGCCTTGGCTTTGTAGACTATGCTGGCCTCAAACTCACAGAGATCCACCTGCCTCTGCCTCTTGGGTACTGGGATTAAAGGTGTGTGCCACCATGCCTGGCTGACTGGAGCCATTCTTAAGCAAGCCTTAGATACAAAATTTAAAAGCATATTGTTTTTATTTTTGACTTGTAGCAGTGCCAGTCTAAAGTGCAGTTAAGGTAGCTATGCCTTCATCTTTATGGGTACCTGCTAATGTAAGAGAAAGAGCAAAGTAAATGACTTTAAAGATGCAGTTCTTTTGTTAGTGTTGTTGATATGTAATTTAAAAGGGTTCTTTTATTTTGAGACAAACAGAATACAACTCAGGCTTCAATTTTAAATATTAGACAAAAAATAAAAGTATTTGTAGAAAACTAGGAGAGAAATAGTCTGGGACTATCTTAGGACCTGCCCAGAAAATTAAATTCCAGGACTCTTATGAACTAAGGAATTAATAGTATTTGTTCAGTCAAGAGCAAATAAAAAAAAGAAATATTTGAACCTGCTAGATAAGAATTGTGCTGTATTCTGTTAGCACTAATAGTGGTTTTCAGTTTAGCTAAGATTTAAGTTTTGTTTTTTGTTTTTATTAATAAAACTTTTTAGCCCAGCAGTGGTTTAATCCGAGCACTGAGGAGACAAAGGCAGGTGGATCTGTGAGGTCGAGGCCAGCCTGGTCTACAGAGTGAGTTCCAGGACAGCCAGGGCTACACAGAGAGATCCTTTCTTGAAAAAACCAAACCAAACCAACCCACCTTTTTTGCCTATCATTTTTACTTCACACAAGAAAATAAGATTCTACAGACTATACACATATTTTCTCATTAAATATGAGTTTGAGGTCCACTGTTTGGTTCACTTGCAGCTGGCTATCATGTTGGGGCATTATTTACATCTTTCTTCTTAAAATCTTGTACAACATTCAGAGCCACAGGCCTGCGTTTGAGTTCTGTCATGTGCAGCCTGAAGCATTCCACTAAGAACCGCCAGTTTTCTTCCAGGCAGATGTGCTACCACTTGCCTCGCGGGCAGCAGTGCACGTCTAGCCTGCCACTCTAGAACTAAGAGTAGATCCTTGAGATGCTGCATAAATGAGGAAAAACAATAAAAATCTCAGTGGTTTGCATATATTTATGAATGTTTTCTGTTTATGCCATCTTATTTCCTGGCTCTTGTCTTCCATCGTGACCAGGTAGGCCTGGAGCTTGTGGCAGTCCTCCTGCCTCAGTTTCCCAGGGTACTGCAATTCTGGGCCGCTGTGCCCAGTCACGCTGTGTTTTTTCCATCAAGCAGAAAGTTGGTCTTCTCAGCATCTTCTTAGAGCTGTGCATGCCTGTCTTAAATAAGCTTCGTGATAAAGCTTTTTAAACAAAAGATGGTGGAGCAGGGTAGTTAGCCTGTGGGTGCCCACCACCTAGTGTCAGTGGTTGTCAGCTTTTATCTGACCACTTTTATGGTTTTATCTGAACGGTTTCATTTTAATCTCATCCTTCTACTTCAGTATTTGTAATGAGCCTAAGACTAGCATTGGCACGCCGGCCGGCATCACAGCACTCAGGACTCCACTGTGTCCTGGGCTAGTGAGGCCTGTTGACTGAGCCCGCAGTCTTTGTGGCATTTGTCCCCAGCTTCTTTTTCTTTTACTTGACATCATGGAAGCTTGTAAGGCCATTTTGGTGTTTAGAGAAATTCACAGAGGCAGTCAGATTCAGAAGGTGAAGAAATGACTGCTACCTGTTGCTAGAACAAAGAACGCATGGCCCTTTTTAGTGCAGTGCGGTGATTCCTATTGGCCACGTCTCACAAGAAAGGAGCATGACTGTGTTCCTTATAGGGCACAGCCAAGTAATCTGCACAGAGGTTTCCTGTATAGCCGTAACGTTATATACAGTAGAGGTGTAGACACAGCTGCTGGGGGGCTGGAGAGGGAGTGCGCACTACTCTTGCAGAGCACCCGGGCTGGGTTTCCAGCACGCACACCAGGTGGCAGGCTGCAGACGACCTGTAACTCTAGTTCCAGGATATGTGACGCTCTTGGCCTCCTCGGGCCCCTGTACTCACGTGCACAACCAAAATACATACAATTTTTAAAAAAACCTTATTTCCTTTAAAGCTCATAAGCAGATTTTAGGTAGTGAAGAAATCTAGCACTCAGTTACAGTGCCAACTTTAAGTGAAAATACAGCGTTCTGTTTGTGCATGTGTCTACTGTTGCAAACAGTAGCTTAGAGTTTGACAAATTAGAAAACACTTGAGCATGTGAGTTTTGAGAGAGAAAATTTCAAACAAATGCTTGATGTTTGTTACTTTTTAAAAGAAACTGGACAATTTGGGAAAACTAGTTTCTGTTACAGTTTAGGGTCCTAGTACTTAGTGGGAAATAAAAACATGTGACTAGGGAAAACCATAAATCTTCTGAGAACTCTTTACTATCAGGAAAAGGGAAAATAGGTAAGCATATATATGCTTGTGTCTTACACTCACACACACACACACACACACACAGTTGTACACAGCATATCTTTGTCTGATGTTGTTGAGGGAAGAATCTGCCCCACAGACACTCTCCCCCATTTTGGAGACAGGGCCTTACCTGCTGTGCCGAGGTGCACTAGGAACTTCTGGAACCCAGGCTGTCCTCAGAGCCATTATTTCTTCCTAGCCATTCCTGTGAATACCTGAAAGTGTTTCCTACAACCTGTCTTTGTGTGTGCATGAAACTTGTTCTATTTTACTTCATGTTGTCTGTGAAATACTGGTCTGCGCACGCCTGTAATCCCAGCACTCGGGAGGCAGAGGCAGGCGGATCGCTGTGATTTGAGGCCAGCCTGCTCTACAAAGAGAGTCCAGGTCAGCCAAGGCTGTCTAAAAAAACCCAACAACAAAAAACCAAAAAGTGAACAATAACAACAAACAGCCCCCCCCCAATATTTATTCACAATGATGGATTCATTCTTCAGTGTGTGGTAAATTGGGAAGCTAATCTTTCAGAGTCCCTATTTAGTAGACTATGTTTTGTATAGAACCTTCTTCTGAGTTTTTCCTTTTTTTTTTTTTTGCCCCTTCTCCATCCCCTTAAGTAAAGCAGAGAACAGTCACAAAATGTCTAGACGTATCACAGGCTTTTGCTGTTACTACTGAACAGCTCCCAAGGGTTGATGGGGAGAGTGGGTACAGCAGGCACAGACCTGTCCCCTCCCTTTCTGCTGCTTTTTGTGGTGGTAGTTGTTTTTGTCACTATCAAACACCACCTTTCCCACCCCCTACTTTGGTGGTTATGTTTGTTATACTTTTTTTGTATGTAATGTTTTAGAGCAAACTGCTTTTATTTTAATGTGTGCTTACATATACATACATGCACTGCCTGCATGACTGGTGCCTTTGAAGGCCAGAAGGCGGCCTTGGGCTTCTGGGAGTTACAGGTGATGGTGGGTCACCTGACGTGGGTGGTGGAAACTGAATCTAGGTCCTTGGCATGAGCAGTAAAGTGCTCTTAACTACTGAGCCATCTGCTCTAGCTCCCCTACCCTGAATTAGTTTTTAAATTTTAATTTTGACTATAAGGTGAATATATGGTTAGTTTTTATAGAAAGGTTGTAATAAAATAGTAAAGATAAATTCACTTATAATTGAAACTAATTTTCCCCCAGTATTTTAAAAACGTTTTCTTTTATTACTTTCAGTTTAGTGGTTATATGTGTATTTGTGCTGTGGAGTTCAGATTAGAAATTGTTTTATTTTTCTTTTCTCCTTTTCTTTAATGATTTCTAACTTGTAATTTGAAATCATTACATTTAGGAGTCTCTAAAGCCTTTATATTTTTGAAAATAAGAAAATTAGTTTCTGGGAATAAAAGGTAGACGTGTATGGGGATATCCCCCCCCCATGTGTCTCAGAGTTTACAGTATTATTTTAAAGCTCCTAGAAAGGTAGCTGAAGAGGTGTGAGGCCTTGCTGCTATTACAGAGCACATGTTCTGTTCTCAACACTCAGGTCAGCTCCCAGGAGCTTGTACATCCAGTTCCAGGGATCTCTGTGGCCACCTGCACATTTGCGTATAGACATAACTGCATGCATGTACAAGGAAAAGTGATTTTTTTTTTACAGTCCCATTTACAACTTTTTGGAATATTGCCTGTGACAATGTGTTTCCAGCCTCCGAGCCCTTTGGCTCATAGCTCCTGGTGACTGGCGTAAGTACAGCGAGTGTCTGGGAAAGTCGAGGATTTGCTGGTTGGAATTTTTCTTCTTTCTTTACCTTTGTGTCAGTAGAAAACCACAGTTTGCACCTGGAGGTTTTTTTGTTTTTCATTCATTGTTTTAAAATAAGAGCAGCACCACAGTATTGGTAATGTTCTCACGAGCTGCTGTGTGAGGACTGTAGTACATGAGTCCCAGCCGGGTCCCGTAGTCGAGCGAGCTGCTTTTGCTCCTGAGGTACAGCAGGCAGATTCCAGCCTCCTGTAAGTCCCGTGGGGCGTCAGTATCTGCCTAATGTAGGAAAGCACAGGCTGTGTAGTGGGCATACTTGTAGTTTGTTTGTCTGCTTATTTATTTGGCTTTTGGTTTTTTTTAGACACAGTTTCTCTGTGTAGCCTTGGGTGTCTGGACTTGCTTTGTAAACCAGGCTGGCCTTGAACTCACAGTGATCTGCTTGCCTCTGCCTCCTGGAGTGCTGAGATTACAAGCGCCGCCATGCCCACCTGCATTTTTTTTTTAAAACAACTCATATTAACTCATAACCAAATGGTGAGGTTTGTCCAGTTATTTTTATTTACTTTTGAGTGAAAGATAATTTTGATAGCTGGGCCTTTAATCCCAGCACTTGGGAGGCAGAGGCAGGGGGACTGCTGTGAGTTCAAGAGCCCAGCCTGGTCTACAAAGTGACTCCAGGACAGCCAAGGCTAACACAGAGACACCCTGTCTTGAAAAACATTTTGAGGATTTTAAGTACTTAGTAGATTAAGAGCCAGTATTGCCCCCCCCCCCCCCCTTTTCCCCCCCCCCCCCCTCTCTCTCTCTCCCTCTCTCTCTCTCTCTCTGTCTGTCTCTCTTAGAATCTGATGGGAGCTTTGACCCATGGGAGCATGTGGAGATCTCTATAAACTCTGAGAAACGAGTCCTTGTCATAGGAACAGCAACCTAAATCACCAGTCCAAGGAGGCCATAACTATCATTGTTTCCTAAAACTAACTTTGAAAATACAGAAAACCTAAACTGATGTGACAAAGGAAATTATGGAAATTTAAGTAGAACCTGGTACAAATATTCAGAGAGATAAATTCCCTTCTCTTCTGACATGTTTCTCCCTTCTGTAAATTTATCACATAAACTTGGCTGAACTAGGAAACTGGGGGATTTCCTTCAGAGACCAGTATGCTTTTAGGCAGTTTTACACTATCCCCTACTTTTAATTCACATCTGATTGTAATCTTAGAGCAAAATATTAATTATGAATGAAGAAACAGGCACTTAGGATAACTGACACATCTCAGGGCCAGGTCACGTGTCCACGTGGCGGCTGTGGAGACCACATGGGAGCACACTGTCCCTCCCACCTTCACTGTGCGTCCTTCTGCTGCACCCACTGTGTAAAATTAAATGGAGGACATCTAGTGGAGTGGTAGTTTGATTTGCCTCTGAGTAATTTGTTAAACTGATCTTGAAAAAGTACAGTTTTTAATTTTTAGATTATTTTTGATGTTTTCTGGTGATTCATGAAATACAGGGAGCATGTGTTAGGTCATCAACTTTTCTGGTGAAGTAAGCTCTGAAGTGTGATACAGTTATAAAAGGAATATGTCTCTATCTTGCCTTAAATTATTTTGGTAGATATTAATTATCTAATTAAAGTCACTAAGCATTTTTTGTGACCAGTTAGGGAAAAAAAAAGTAACGATGCCTCTGATTTCATACAGACTTTATTTATTTATTTATTTATTTATTTATTTATTTATTTTTGGGTTTTTTTGGGACAGGGTCTCTCTGTGTAGCATTGGCTATCCTGGACTCCGTTTGTAGACCAGGCTGGCTTTGAACTCACAGCGATCCGCCTGCCTTTGCCTCCCAAGTGCTGGGATTAAAGGCGCGCGCCACCACCGCCCGGCTTTTCAGACACATTTAAATTGTGAATGAGGAGCTTTCTTTTCCCCCACAGTTCACAGGAAGAATTGTATTCTTTGAAGAATGATCATATTTTGTCATGTATCTTGACAACGTCCTTATGAGGACACTGAGGAAAGTTGTCATTACTTACTGTAGCAGTAATAACGACTCTCTGTCTGACCTGAGCTTTCTTCATTGTCTCCGTTCTAGAGGTGGTCCAGGCACCCTGCAAGCCAGTGGAGTTCCAATGCAGATGGATTACAAACTTTAGAAAGGCCGGCTAGGTCTGAGGGATGGCCTCTTCTGATGTGGCCCAGGGCTCTGTTGCAGAGGAGTGGTTGACTTTCTAGTCAAGTGAATTGAAGTAGGTTTACTTAGAAGTAGGATAGTTCTGGAGTAGTGATAATAAACTAAAAATAGGTTCTGTTGACTCCTGGACATTTCCGAAGCTTTAGGATTCGCTGCTTCTTAGAAACCCACATAATTTGCACTAATTTAAAACCCTTTCTTTTTAAGCACCTCATGTTGTTTTTGGATTTTTTTGTTTGTTTAGCAGGTTTTAGATAAAGGGAAAGAGAATGATGGGTGACTTCCTCCAATAAGACAGTTTAGTGCTGGTATTTTCTGCCAGTTCTCTCCCTACTTAGGTACAGTTGGGAGATTCTGCTCTTCTGAACAGAGATATTTCATTTCATCCCTTCAAAGATGGAGCTGAGAATCTGTCACTTGCCTGGAACAAGAGATGTAGTGCTTGCTTTCTCTTTACAAAAGTGTTTTTCTCATAAGAGAAAAATTAAAATATGTGGACTATATTTTATGTCTGTGTCCCATTCTGTTAGAGAAGTCCTCACCTGCTCAGAACAATCGGACTGTGCAGGTGCACCGTGATTAAACACCGCTCACATCTCACTCACTAATCAGCTTCTTTCTGAGGCATTTGAGGGCAAGACATTGGCACCTTTACACACACACACTCTCACTCACCCTCACCCTCACCCTCACCCTCATAGGGTCTGTCCTGATCTTAATGCTTTAAGATGAGGGCTATTTATAGATGTGTTGTATACTTTATTGCTGCTGCCTTTTAAAAACCAAAGAAATATGCTTTGCAGAGACATGTAGACATGGCCAGGCAAGGTTTGAAAAAAGCTTTTGGGTTTTTTGTTTGTTTTGTTTTTAATGCCATTCAGTTGGGTTATAGTTCTTACCTCTGTGAGGAATGTTATGTGAAGCTATTTGGTGTGAAGTAGGCTTCTTGAATAAAACTTGGAACTTAAGACTCACGGCTTATAATCTTGGTGGCACAGCCCATTCATCCCAGCTACTAAGGGGGTAGATGTAGGAGGGTGGCAGGTTCAAGGTCAGCCTGGGTAATTTGACGAGACCTTGTCTCAAAATAAAAATATAAAAGAGGGCTGGAAAGATGGCTCAGCGGATAAGAGCAGCTCTTCCAAAGGTCCTGAGTTCAATTCCCAGCAACCACATGGTGGCTCACAACTATCCATAATGAGATCTGACGCCCTCTCCCGGCCCTCAGGTGTACATGCAGGCAGAGCACTGTATACATAATACTAAATAAATAAATCTTTAAAAAAAAAAAAAAAGAGGGCTGGGAATGTTGTCAGTCGTAGAGCCTTTGCTTAGCGTGCATAAGGCCCAAGGTTCAGTCTGATTCCAGGAAAAGGGGTGGTGATACTGAATGTACTGTGTGTCAGATACGGTGAAGACAGGCATGGGGGTACGTGGGGTTGAGAGGCTTTGGTTTCCAAATGAAGAGCCACTGTTTTAGGTAATTATCTCTTGCTTTCTGTATTTTAGTAAGACTAAAGCACCCAAAATTTACGTATCCAAGAAATAAGGTTGACGGAGGTCTGTTACTATTCTGGGTACAAATACAGACTCTGCTCACCTGTAAGCAGGCTTTAATGTTTGTTCTTAAGGCAGCTTCTGTGAGGCTGGAGAGATGGCTCCGTGCTTTAGAGCTCTTGTCACTCTTGTAGAGGACCCAGGGCCAGTCCCCAGCACCACATGGTGGCTCACATTAACTTTAGCTCTGGTTCCAGAGGACCCTGTGTTGTTCTGACTTAGGAGGACACTATATATATATATATATATATATGCAAATGTTCAACTAAAAAACAAAAATTTGTCTGGCGGTGGTGGCGCACACCTTTAATCCCAGCACTTGGAAGGCAGAGGTAGGTGGATCGCTGTGAGTTCAAGGCTAGCCTGTTTTACAAAGCGAGCCCAGGACAGCAAGGCTACACAGACAAACCCTGTCTCGAAAAACCGAAAAAAAAAAAAATTAAAGCTAGGAGTAGTGACACATACCTTGGATTCCAGCACTCAGAAGGCAGAGGCAAGAGGATCTCTGAGTTTGAGGCCAGCATGGTCTACAAAGTGAATTTCAGGTCAGCCAGAGCTGTTAAATAGAGATACCCTGTCTCAGGGAAAGACGATTTGTATTTTTATAGCCAGAGAGAGGGTTTAGCAGTTAAAGCCTATACTATTCCTGTGTAGGACTTGGGTTCACTCCCAAAACATGTATGCTGGCGTGTACCCACTTGTAATGTTAGCCCCAGTGGGTCTGATTCCCCTTCTGTCCTCCTTGTTGGGTGCCACACACACTATAGGCAAACTCTCCTACATTTAAAGTGGGGGGGGGGAGAAGGGAAGGGAAGACACACACACACACACACACACACACACACACACACACACACACACACACACACACAGACTTCCTGCTGCGTAGGCATGTGATGTTTTAAAGGGACCGTTGATCTTGTGCAGTTGAGGGTTGTGGAGTTCAAGTTGTGGTTAAATACTTGGCCTTGGACATTTTGACAAATGATTTTCAAGGATTTCTTCAAGACATATAGCTGGACTCCCTTCAAAAAGTATTTCCACATTGGGGTATTTTAAAGCATCTCCACTTTCTTTTTCTGCTTTTAGAAAATAACTCAAAATGTAGAAACAGCAACTCCAGTCTTAACGATTCTCCAGTTTGTCCGTATTTTTGTTCTAGAGAGAATTATTAATGAAGGTTAAGGCTGAGTGTTCATTTGGAAATACTGATTGCTGGCATTATCTTGGTTGAACTTTTCGGTTCTCTGAGGGTACACATGATTTTGTTTTAATCCCCTTTTCTAGGTGTGATTACCAGTGTAAGACGTGCTGAACAGTAGCTTTAATTGGACCTAATCAGAAGCATTAGATAGTGGTGGATACTTGAGCTTTTACACAGTCTCCGTGTGGGTCGCAGAGGCTGTTAGTGTTCCATCAGCGCCTGTGCTGTGTTGGCCTGTCTCACATCCTCCTGTTTATGTCATATTGACCCTGTCTCAGAGCCTAACATTCCGCAGTCTCGGCACCACTCAGTAAGTCACACTATCCAACTGAATGACTAAGTTAAGTGGGATCTTATCTTAGTGCTTAATGTTTCCTGAAAAGGATGCTTAATGCTCTTGAACCTGTGAACAAGTATTTTCCAGTTTTAACAGGGAAGGAAGAAGCTAAGGCTAAGGTGAATTTATGTAAGTAAAGTAGGAGGGCCAGGATCCACTCTCTACTTTGACTTTAAAGCTGTGGTCCTTCTAGACCCTGATCCTGGTACACAGTCCCATCCTTTGAAGGCCTTTTGTCATTTTGTCTATATAAAAATGTGCCCCAAGGGACAATTTATTTCTTTAAGATACAAAATGGGGTAATTTGGCGAGACTGTCTCAAAAGTAAGTTGGAAAATGATTGCAGAAGACTCCTAGTGTTGATCAATGGCTTACACATGTGCCTGTGCGGACGTGTACACACACACACACACACACACACACACACACACACACACACACACA
>OU015759.1:357585-370085 GCA_907169655.1 Acomys percivali
GAGAGAGAGAGAGAGAGAGAGAGAGAGAGAGAGAGAGAGAGAGAGAGGAGAGAGAGAGTGAGTGAGAGAGTGTGTGTGTGTGTGTGTGTATAGACATTTTATTCTTTTATTTTTCATAGATGATAGTTTTTGGGAGAGTTTATACCTAGTACTTGAACTTTGGAAAATGCGAGTTTATGTGAGAATAAAATAAAGAGCTGGGGTAGCTGAGTATCTGTCTTGACAGATACAGGAGACGGGCTCTCTCCAGTGTTTCTTTCTGTTTTCCTTCTATGTTATCTTGTGTAAGAGGAAAATGGTGAGTGATATTACTGCGGGAGTATTTTCAGGATGAATAGCAACACATGTGAAATTCCCTGAGATTTTAAGACTGAATGGATACTTTTTATTAATTAGGCTACTACTGCCTTAGTGGAACTAAGGAGTAAACCGACACTAGTTCCACGCTTTTGACAGACTCATTTTTATTATCTGGGTGATTCTGTACATGGCAGTTAGGATAAATTTTAGTCTGACAGTATATGTTCACTTAAATTACTTGCTGAGTTTGTGAGCTTATTGTTTTTGTGATCTTCCAGCAGGAAAGTTCAGTATGCTAGCGCTGTGTGCGACCTCCACACTAGCAGAGAGTCTTTAGGAAACTTGGTCTCTAAAGAATATCATTTCCACATCGACTCCAAGGAGCTCCTCCCTATGGAGGAAGTTCAGACACATGCTGCTTTCTGCTCCAGTAGAGACACATCCAGTCAAATCTTAGGGTTGCCTGAATGGATGCTCTCCCCCCCCATCCCCCAAATTATCCAGTGTAATCCAACAGGTTGGCTGGCAGGCAACCGAGAGTGACCTAGAGCTCCTGATCCTCCTGTCTGCTGTTTCCTAGGCCCAGGGTCGCAGGTGTGTGCCACCACGCTGGCTCCTGCACTGACTCGACACACCCTGAAACAGATTCAGAGGCTAGTTGAAGTGCGGTCTGCGTTACTGCTGCCTCGTTGTTTTCTGCTCTTGACCGGATTTCTTACCTTGGTCACATTCATATGACGAGTTGAAGGGTTGGTGGTTCCTGGTCTCTGAGGTTAAGTTTTCTGACGAGGACTGAAGCGCCTGGTGCCATTTTGTGCTCACAGTCTCTGCTGTCCAGTCTGTTGATTCTCTCAGCAGCTGTACGATGTGTCTTCTCAGTCTGCGTTCCTGGCTCCCCTAAATGTCAGCCCTTCCACATCACTTAATTCCAACACTGTGTTTAGACCAGACCTGAGGAAGTGAGTTGTCAAGATGTGAGTGTTCTGTTTTTGAGTGAACTTATGGGAGAATGATGTCATTGCTGGACATTGTGAAGCGGTTTAGAGAGCTGTGAACTGTTGGGTGCAGCCAGCGGGACTCCGCCATTGCTGCTCTGTGCACTCACTCTCTGTTTGGTGTTTTCCTCATCAGGGAGAAAGTAGACAGTGACTATAGTGCTCTTCAAGAGAGACTGAGGACCTTGCCTGACAAGCTGTCGTACGACATCATGGTATGCTAGCTGTGCTCTTTTTACAGTCATGTGTTGTTTGTTGTAGACAGTCTAATAGCGAAATGGTAGGATTTCCCCTGCTGCGTGTGTCAGTTCACAAACTGTCAGAGGAGACTCTGTAGCAAGGAAGCTTTGCTTTGTTAGGCCTTAAAACAAGAACAATACAATAATTTGTATATAATTATTATGATAAATGTCAAATATTAGTAAAAATCTGATGTTTGGTATGCAAATATATTCTTGTATATAAACTAATTATGACAGGAATATCGGATTCAGTTATTTCCTGTTAGCCAAAACAAGAATAAGCCATACTATTTGCTAACTCATAGACTTAAACCCCAGAACACTGATTTTTTTTTTTTAATATGAGAGGTGCTGCTAATTTGTTTTGTTTTGTCTTGTTTATTGAATGACTTTCCTCATGGCACACAGTCTGTGCTGAGCCCTTGGCTGCAGCCTTCACTTCAGCAGTGTGCCTCACGAGGGTCTGCTCTAGGGTGCTAGGTCAAGTGTGGATGTGTAGATGCAATAAAACCGCCAGTTCCTACCTTTAAAACGCAGTTGTAAAGTATTCTCCACTGACTATAGTTCATTACTGTTTTGGTTTCATTTAGACTTAAGAATTAATGAAATAGGGGCTAGAGAGATGGCTCAGTGGTTAAAAGCAGAGCACTATCTGCTCTTCCAGAGGTCCTGAGTTCAATTCCCAGCAGCCACATGGTGACTCACAACCATCTATACTGGGATCTAATGCCCTCTCCTGGCATGTAGGTATGTAGATAGAGCACTCATATACATAAAATCAATAAATAAATAAGTAAAAATCTTTTAAAAAGTGAAGAGAAAGAAAGAATTAGTGAAATACTTAAGAATTCAGAGACAACGCTATTTTATCTAAGAGCTGTCATGGAAATATGCTGTGGATTTAACTTCATGGTTTAACGTGGATTATTAGCTGAATACAATTTTCTGTAGATTTTCCTGGTGAAATTCTAATACAATGTTAAATTTCTATGAAACTGACATTTTATTTTTCACAATGCATAGATAAGAACTCCGTAATATAGGGTTTCTCATGCCAAATACTTTAAAAATGTATGTTTAAAACTTTTGCCTTTCTCTGTGTCTTTTTGAACCCATAGGTACCATTCGGCCCTCTTGCCTTCATGCCAGGGAAACTGGTCCACACTAATGAAGTCACTGTTTTACTTGGGGACAACTGGTTTGCAAAGTGCTCAGCCAAGCAGGCCGTGGGCTTAGCTGAACATCGGAAAGAACGTAGGTGCCTCTTGTGGAGATGTTCTGTTGTCTGGTGTTTGCTCAGTGCACAGGCGCCAGGGCTGGCAAGTGTGACCCAAGCAGCTGTCAGAATGCTCGTCCAGGCTGTTGGCTGTGGTGGGTTGTAGGTGTTCTAAGACAAAGCAGAGGTGAGAAGGGAGGGTGGAATATGGTGCAGGTGGGGAGCGCTTCCCACAGCTGTGAGGTGTGAGCCACAGGCATCACAGGGCTCTGCTGGGAGTTGGGGACAGTTTATACTTAGGATTGATGTGTTGTTGCTCCATATGCCTCTGCTTTTAATATTCTGGGGCCTGGGAGTCATTTACTTTCTTTGCCATGAAATCATAGAAATTCCTTTTTATAAAAGTTACGAAGTTTTAAATGTGCTTTTGGTTTGTAGGAAATCTCATTTTTATTTTATTAAAGAGACCAGATATGGAAAGGTGCCCCTTGTAGGTAGCTTGAGATCTTGACTCATCTTGCAAGGACATTTTACTTTTACTTAACCAGTGTCTTGTTCTATATAAGTACCTGGACACAGGCCTCTGGGCTGTGACTTGGTGGCTTTCTGACAGTAGGCTTGCTTAATTTCTAATCTGTTCTTATTTTTACAATAGCATATGTAAATTGATATATCATTTCTACGCATTTTCAACCTTCCAGCAAATGTGTTTGAAAATAAATTTTGGAGTATCCTCCTGTATAAATGAGGTTAATACTAAATACAGCTGACTTTTCTAAAGCTGAAATAATTTCACTTATCCAGGAAAGGGTACTAGAGGGAGAACCCAGGCATTCTGTGAAATTCTGGAAAATATAGTTGGAGACTAATTACAAATCAAATCTAAGTTTGTAATTGATTTATATTCTGATCTTTTGCAACACTAACCAGAATCCTATTGTTGGGCCTATATATAATCTTTGGCAGTGATTAGTATTTGGGTTTTTCTGTGTTAAAATCTGTCACGTACACTGGAGTCTGGAAAAGTTTGTTCCCTTTGACTCTTATATCAGTGAGGAGATCTTCAGGACTAGGTAATGATCGACACAGCTCCAGAGGAAGGAAACAGATTAAAAAAAAACCACTTCCCAGTTGTTCATAAGATTTTGGAAATGGGCTTGGGATAGATGCTTACCCACATTGTCAGGGCTCTGATCTAAGTGCATAGCATGTGGTAGGATGAGGAGGCTCAGAAGCTTGCTCCCACAGGGTCAGCGTAATCCATAATAGCTGAAGAGCATGTCTAGTTGTGTTGCTAAACTGGGCACCTAGTCATGGAAGGCGCCTATGATCCAACCCCAGCTGCTGACCCAGAGCCCTCCCACTCCACCTATTAGGCTCTTAGCCTGGGTGGTGGTACAGTTTGCCCAGTTGAGGTGTGGCTTTGTAACAATGTAGGCTTCTTTTTCTTTGCAGTTTTGCATACAACTCTTACAGAATAGCAACTTCAGCATGTCATTCTTTTTCCTTTTTCCCTTTTTTTTTTCTTTTCATTTTTAAAACAAGAACATTGATCCTTTTTTCTTAACTGAATCCCTTTGTGGATCCTCTTTGGCTTTTCCACTTTGTGGTATCACTGTTCTTATGCCCTGAGCCATTATTTTAAAAAAGGAGTGCTTGAACCTACAAGTAGAACATTATGAAAGGCAGATTTGGGCCAAGGGGTCCCGCTCAAACTAAGGCACCAGCCAAGGACAATGCAGGCGGTAAAATTTAAACCCCTACCCAGATCTAGCCGATGGTCAGAACAGTCTCCACACTTGAGTGGAGAGTGGGATATGACTTTCTCATGTACTCTGGTGCCTCACATTTGACTATGTCCCCTGGAGGGGGAGACCTAGTGGCACTCAGAGGAAGGACAGCAGGTCACCGAGAAGAGACTTGATGCCCTATGAGCATATACAGGGGGAGGTAATCCCTCTCAGGAACAGTCATAGGGGAGGGGAATAAGGGGAAAATGGGAGGGAGGGGAGAATGGGAGGATACAAGGGATGGGATAACCATAGAGGTGTAACAAGAATAAATTAATAATAATAATAAAAAAAGGAGTGCTTGAACACAGCCATTCTATGCCATTTGAGCTGATAACCAAGCAGGCTAGGCGACGAGTGTGTGTTCTACATAGAGGGAGGCTTAGTGGCTATGGTGTCCTGCTCAATATAAGATTTCATCACACGTCTCAGATGCATGCAATTTAACATTTATGAATAGTTTATTTCTGGAGCTTTCCATTTCACATTTGGCGATAGGTAACTGAAACTGTGGTGCAGGACTGTAGCTAAACGGAACTACTGCCCTATGTTTTCCATAAAGCAAAAGAAATAACAAGTTAAAGATATCATCAATTGCTTCATTGGGTGGAAGGAGGTCTTTGTTTATAGAAGTTACCGCTTGTCCTCTTGATGGAAGCCTGTGATCCCACCACATGAGGGGTCGAGGCTTGAGTTTCTGCCCCTACCACTCGCCAGAAGGCAGCCATAGCGAGGAGCAGAATGACATACAGCCACAGCTCAGAGACAGTGGCTGTGGCGAGCAGGGCAAGCGCAGCACCCTCCCTGCATGCTGGCCTAATTTTTGCCATTTAATAAAAACAGATCATCTTTTCATATTTCTTTAAAATTTTTGTTTTGGTATCCTATTCTATGAGCTAGCACATGTACTTCGGTTTAGTTAGCTGTCAGCGCTGTGATGCCCGTAAGTGCTGAGGTCAGCACACGGGCTCACACCACGTGTCCCATGCTCTCCTTCATGTCACCTGTGCGGGCTCGCCCGACACCAGCCTCTGAGGCTTGCCCATCACTGACTTACTCTCTGTTAGTATTAATTGGCATTTTCCTAGAAAGCTTTGCAAGTGATACCTGTCTCTTTGGAGAATGACTTTTTCAATTGCTCTAACACTTTATCTGAATTGCTGTTTGTATCAGAGTTCATTTGATTTTGTTGCTGAGTCGCCTCTGATACCGGTGCATAGGTTTTCTTCTCAGTTCTTTGGAAAGACACGTGGAGCAAATGTGAGCGCAGCCGCTCCAGCACACCATACATAGACTGTAGCCTGCACCCCGCTGTTCCTTACTGTGCTGGGTCCCGTAGTGAGTGTGTGTTAAGGTTTTCAGAGATGAACATACTTCTCCACAACATTTCTGTGGGACGAAAGGGAACACCAGACCTAGTGTCTGCACGCCCTTTTCATCTCCACCTCTCCCTCCCCGCTGGCTGGTGAGCGCTCCATGGCTGCTGTCTCCGTCTCGCCACAGTAGAGATGGACGGGTTCGAGCTGCGTCACTCAGGTGACGCTGAGTGTTGATGGATGTATTCGTTTGCAGTCTGTAGCAGTGTACCTGGTGGGGTTTTTAGCCACTTTAAAAAAATTGGGTTGTGATTTAAAAAAAAAATTTTTTTATTTTATTGATTTTTATGTGTATACGTGTTTTGCCTGCATGTTTGTATGTACACCACATATAGGCCATGACCACAGAGGCCAGAAGAGGGCATGGGTCTGGAACGGGAGTTGTGAGCTACCATGTTGGTGTTGGGAATCAAATCTGGATCCTCTGGAAGAACAGCAGGTGCTCTTAACCACTGAGTCATCTCCTCACTACCCCAAGGGGCTGTATTGTTCAGTAACCTGGACAGGTTTGAGAGTTGGTTATACATGTTGAATATGTCTCTCGTCTGGAAAATGTGATTTGCTTGTGTTTTGTCTGTATCTTGTCTTTTCGTTCTTTGTTGGTGGTGTTTTTCCAGAACAGTTTTTAATTTTGAAGTCTAGTTTGTTGCTTTTCTCTCTTAGGGTATGTCTTTGTTATCATATCTAAAAGTTCTTCACCTACACGGTCAGTGCCTATGATTTTGCTCGTTTTAAGTTAATTTTACTTTAGGTGTGTTGTTTTAAGTCAAGGTTCACCTTTCTTGTGAGAGTACACAATTGTTTTAATGTTGAAAATAGCATCCTTTCTCTACAATTGACTTTCCACTTTGGCAAAATGAACGGGCAACGTGTATGCACAGGAAGTGCCCCACCATGAGGATCAGGGTAGAGAAGACAAGTGGGCGTGGTGGCGCTCGGGAGGCAGAGGCAGGGGGATCTCTGGGTTCGAGGCCAGCCTGGTCTACAAAGCGAGTCCAGGACAGGAAGGCTACACAGAGAAGCCCTGTTGTGAAAAAACGAACCAAAACCAAAAACATACTAACAAAAATGTGGAAAATTTAGAACCTGTGTATGCTATTGGTGAGAATATAAACTGGTATATATTAGAAAATTAGATATTTTCAAAGAATTGTAAATACCAGATCACAGTGGGACTTAGCAGAGCTAGTATTACACACAAATGAAATAAAGGTGTACACCCACACAAAAACGCAGCAGACCTAGTGACAGCACTGTCCATGGTAGCCAAAAGTGGAAGCAACTCAGGTGTCAGCTAAGAAATGCATAACATGTGTCAGCTCCATGCAGTGGGATGTAGTTTGACAATGGAGAGAAACGTCTTGAAAGTGTCATTTCAAGGGGAAGAAGCCAGTTACACAGACCCACTTCTTCTGTGCAGATCAGTATGGCAGATTTATAATATAAAAGTGAGTTAGCATGTGTGCGGAGCTACATGTGAGGAAGTATACAGCGTGGTTCTTTTTTGTTTGTTTTTGTTTTCGAGACAGGGTTTCTCTGTGTAACCTTGGCTGTCCTAGACTCACTTTGTAGACCAGGCTGGCCTCGAACTCACAGCGATAGCCTGCCTCTGCCTCCCGAGTGCTGGGATTAAAGGCGTGCGCCACCCACACCTGTACAGCGTGGCTCTGGACGTGAAAATACCCGTGTGTAATGTTGCCTGCACAGCCCTGGGTGTTAAGTTTTATGTACATTTAGGTGAGTACATTGTATGGCGTGTAAACAGTACCTCACTAAAATTATTAAAAAGTGAAGGTATTGGTCACTGGTTCTCTTTGTATAGTTCACTTTTCTAGACCATTTGTTTTCTTTGACCTGTGTCCATCTGTGTTTCAATTACTGTCACTTTATAGTGTGTTTAAAATTAGGGCGTCTTTGACTTTTTAAAGAATGTACAGTTCATGCTGTACCATGTAACCATGTAAGCCCTTCTCAATTTTGTGAACTTCTTTGAAATAAATGCCCCAGGAGGAGTTTGGGTGTAGACACTTGTGTCTTTGTAAATGGTGACATGTTTTTAAACTCATTTTTCAAATTCATGCCTTCTGTTTCTTTTTCTTGCCTTACTCCATTGGCTAGAACTTTCATTATGGGACTGAGCAGGAGTGCTGAGAACGGGCATCTTGGTCTTGTAATTATTATTTGTAAAAAAAAAATTTTTTAACATTCTGATTGCAGTTTCCTGTCTCCTCCCAGTGGTGGCAGTGTGGTTGCCCCCCTCTTCCCCACCCCCCTCACCCCAACCCCCCATTTACTCTTCCTCAGTTGGTCCTCTTTAGGAAAGGGCAGGCCTCCCAGGGGTGTCAACCAAACACTAGGCACCTCCCCTTGTATTAAGGCTGGACAAGGCAACCTAGTATGAGGAAATGGGTCCCCAAAGCAAGCACACGTCAGAGGTGGCTCCTGCTCCCACTGTCAGGAGTTCCCCAAAAAAGGGGTCTTACAATTTTTCTGCCAAGGAAAGCTTTTGGTCGTATTACAACATGTTGTGTTGGTTGTAGTTTTTTATTTGTTTGTTTTAAAATTACTCTTTTAAATAAGTACTTTCTATCATACTAAGGAAATTTATTTTTAGTTTGTGAATTTGTTTTTTTAAACTAATGAATAGATCTTGATTCTTGTGATGTTATTCTTTCTGCTATGTTGATATGCTCTTGGGTTCAATTTGTTAATGTGATAGATTACATTGATTGATATCTTTCTTTGAATGATTCATGTCTGGCCATGGTATATTGTTAACTATATATTTCTGAATGTTTGTTAATGATTTGTTGGTTGATACAGTGATTTGAGAAGTGTTCTGTCTGTGTTTTTCTAAGACACAGCACAGAATCGGTGCTGTAAGATAGATGGTAGCATTTGCCAGTAAAGCCACTGGAAGGCAGAAGGCAGTTGACCGCAAACTAGATATTTTTTTAAAAACTAGGTATTGTACTACTTAGACTATCATTTTTCCCAGGGAGGCTGATATTTCCTGACAGGTAAAGACTTGCTGAGTTACACCTAAGTTCTTAAATGTATCTAATAGAATTGTTTACAGTGATAAGTGCTAATTCCTTTTAAATGACTTTGGAGTGCCCGTTCTCCTTTTAACCTTGCTTTTGCTAACACGTTTCTTCTTGTTCTTTTGTGTGGCTAGATGTATGGTCCTCAAGTGGGCAGGTACTAGTTTTACGCCTCTCATTGCCCAAGAGATTGATGATCTACCAGTAGACACTTTCTGTCCCAGGTAGGTGTTGAGGGCCACTGATACCCAGTTGGTAGACGCTAACAGTTTTTAGCCACCGGAAGCCCTCAGAGCTGCATCACCGGAGAGGCCGAGGGCTGTGCTGATCTTGGCAAGCTCAGGACGCAGCCTTTGGCTTTATTGATTATCTCCCCTTTTGCTTATGAAGACGTCTTCTGGGTTCACTTTATGGTTCTTTTGTGGTGCTTATTCTTGGCTGTTGCTGCTGTCGTTTTTACTTAGGCACTGCTGTAGTCTTGCACTATTTTGACACATGTGTTTTCATTGTCAGTTAAGTAAAATTTCCTAAGTCTTGGGATGCACTCATTGACGCACTAATTATTTAGAATGAGGAGGACGGGCTGTGACCTTTCAGCCACATCTGGCTCACCCCAGCTTTTACGTGTAAATGTAAGCCTATTAATAAAAGAAGAATTGTGTGAGAGAGAACAAAACCAGTATGAGATAGAGACCAAGTATGGCCCTCAAAATCTAAAGAGAGCACATTCTGGCTTTTGATAGAAAACGTTTACTATTCCCAGAATTAAGGTAGAAATATTTAATTTCAAATTCTGGGAGGATTTCTTTCGGATGCTGATTTCTACTTCATTTGCTGTGGTACAAAAGCGCTGCAGATGCAGCTCCTTTCTTCTGTTTAGTGTGGAGAGAGGGCACTCTTCAGGTGGCCGTGTGTGTGGCCGGTCCCCCCTTGAGCTCTGCAGTTCCTGACTGTGTCTGGGGAGGCTTGTTTTCAGGTCCTGCAGACAGCCCAAGTTTCTGTGCTGTGGAAACTGACTCCTTCATGATCGTGCAACTTTCTGTTCTTGATTTTATCTACATAGGTTTCTTGTTTAATGTTTTCTGGGTGTGTTTTCTCAATTCTAACATCTGTGCTAATTATAGTATAATAAAGTGTATTTCTTGTGTACAGCATAGCATTTTATTTTTTAATCCACTCTGACAATTTCTCTCAGTTGTATTTGGACTGTTTACATTCCATGTAATTAATATATTTGGATTCAGCCTTAGCATTTGTTGTTGTTGTTGTTGTTTTGTTTTTCTTTCCTGTTAGTTTCCTGGCCTCTTTTGGATTATTCAGTATTTGGCTTCTTGTTGTTTGTTTGTTTGTGCATTTTCTCTATTATTGCCAATAGGAACTTTTTTTTTTTTTTTTTTAAAGATTTATTGTTTTTAGTCGTGTGACGGTGTATGTGTCTGCATGTGGGTATGCACACATAAGGGCAGGTGCCCTCAAATACACCAGATTCTTGTGCAGCTAGAGTTAGGCTGCTTGGGCACTGCAAACTAAACTCTGATCCTCTGGACAAACAGCAAATGCCCTTAACCATCGGCTCATCTCTTCAGCCCTGCCAACAGGATCTTTTAAAGGATTTTTTTTTTCATGGTACCAGTGTAGGTGTTATTAATATTTTTACATTAAGATTTTACTTCAAGTTTGTGCTTTGAGATTTGCTGAACTCTCTTTGATGTTTCAAGTGGTTTCTGTTTGATTTTTGAAGTGTATTGTTTTTCATTTCCAAAGGCCCCCACCCCCACCCCCCAGGGTTTCTCTGTCCTGAACTTGCTATGTAGACCAGGCTGGCCTCGAACTCACAATGATCCGCCTGCCTCTGCCTCTCAAGTGCTGGGATTAAAGGTGTGGGCCACTGCCACCCCCCCCCACCCTGACTTTTCTTCAGTTTTTAAAATGTACTTTTGTTACAATGTCATCCTGTTCTTGTTTCATGATAACTTTTGTCCTTTTCTGTGACAGGGTCTATGTGGCCCTGGCTGTCCTGGAACTCACTCATGTGTAGAACAGGCTGGTCTTGAACTCTGCTTCCCGAGACGTGGGACAAAAGGCATGCACCACTATGCCTGGTATTTTTTCCCCACAAAAGTTATTTGTATTGCCTTTGCTTTTTTAATTTAATTTAATTTATTTATTTTTAATTATTTTATTTTTGTACACATTTATATTATTACACATATATACAGTAGATTACCTATGGCAAGAAGAACCGTGAAACAATGAGGAATTATATAAATGTTACATTCTTAGTGTTTTGGCTATTTGTATTTGACAGCCTTGAAGAAGACATCTTTCCTATCTTGGTGCATCTAAATTTCTGAATGTAACTCAATCTCCATCACATATTGTCATTATCAACTTAGAACACCTATCTAGACCTAAAACAATGAAGCTTGTAAAACCTGGTCTTCTACTCCCTCAGAGACTTGAGAAAGAGTAAACTTGGTTATCTGAGTATGCTAAGAGTGCAGTTTTAGTTTATTTTTTAATTTTTAAAAATTTCTTTCATTCCCCCCTGTCCCTTGTTCCTTTTACTGCCAGTAGTTTTGAAGAGTGTTTTCTTTAAGTGGGTGTTGATTTGTGGCTAGCCATTCACAATTCAGAGTTAAACACTGTTAAGAAGTCTTAGGCTGGAGGTGTTGCTCAGCATATAAGAGGATGTGAGTTTAGATCTCTGGGATCTGCATATAAATCTGGGGTTTGTGGTATACTCCTGTAACCCTGTGCTTGGTGGACACAGAGGGACCATTAAAGCGTATCATTGGTAGCAACCTCGCTGAACCTTCTAGCCGAATCTTCGGGATTTCAGGCTGAGTAAGAGAAAAATAAAGGTGAGGACAGTGACACCATAGACTTTGGGCACACCCACACACATGTCCACATTTGTGCTAACAAGTACACACAGGTTAACACACACCTCACCCTACCTACTGTCCCCACCCCCTCTGCCAAAGACATTCCTTATGTGTGTGCCATGTTTTTGACGGATTGGCTCTTCTAGAACACTCTTCCAGTAGCATGTTTGCCGTCTGATCAGTCTGATCATCGTCTGTGTTCTGGGAACCAGGCTGCACACATAGAAGGCAAGTCTGCTTAGTTGTTTTTACTGAGCTGTTTCCTGGTCTGTTCTTTGGCAAATGATATAACATTTCATATGCTCCTGCCCTGAGAGACCTGCGCACCACTCTAAGCAGGCAGTCTCCTGCTGCGGTTGCGTGTCACCCGAGTGTGCCAGAGTCTAGGACTCAGGACCTCATGTACCTTTTAGACTGCCTTCCGCATCTTGTTTTAGTTCCTTTTCCCAAGTCCATGGCCCAAGGACGTGCTCCATCTTCCTTGGCCTGTGTAGGTGCCCGCTCAGCTTTCTCTCCTGTAGTCATTATTTGTCCAGAGTTCACAGGTTAGTCCCCTTCTGTCTGTTTCTTCTCCTAATATCTTTTGCCTTTAAAAAAAATTAAAAAGTGAGATTTTGCTGAGGTCCGTAGGGGAGTGACACTAAATACA
>OU015759.1:375085-379360 GCA_907169655.1 Acomys percivali
CAAGTGCACTGACACCAGGGTACACGGTGACTTTGTGCTGTGTGGTGTTGGAGCCCCCGAGCAGCTCCTTCCTCTGCTAAGGCGAGCGAAGCACGCTCCTCTCAGACTGAGCAGGCCCAGGAGGCCAAGCTGGCTGCATCTGTAAAGTGGTCCCTCTGCCTCATGCACATGCTTTTGCTTTTTCAAATAGGAAAACAACGAATTGCTCATAAACCTCATTCCAAACCAAAGTCTTCAGACATTTTTGAAGCAGATTTTGAAGATGATGTAAGAGCTAAGGATGTGCCTGCTGATGAGGCGCTGTGGGCTCGGCTTGAAGAGCTGGAGAGACAAGAAGAGTTGCTGGGAGAACTTGATAGGTGCTTAATGGCTGATTTTTTTTTTCAAGAGAATACATATCTTTAGTCATTTATAAGGTGGTGTGTGTGCATTGAAGAAAATGCAGAAAATTATAGAAGTATCAGCAATCCTTCTACCCTTAGATAAATATTATTTTTGTAGAATATTTTCTTTTCGGAAAATACCCACAATGAAAATCACAGTCTGTCCTATTCAGATGTTACAATATATGATATATAGTGAAATAATTACACTTAATCGTCAGTGATTGCGTTAAATACTAACAAAAAAAGGTGACCAAATTTTGTTTTTTGAGGTGCTGAGGGGTGAACTAATTAATGCCTTTATCCTATAAGGCAAGCGTTCTATAGGGCAGTGAGTAATGAATTCTAAGTGATATGCTTTTATAGTGTTCTCAGGATAGTGCTCTATCCTTGAGTGACTTGTTGAAAAGAAAAAAAAAAATGCTTTGAATTGAAATTTGATACTGTATTTCATTTACAAACTTAATGTTTACTGAATAGGCAGTTACAACTGGGCAATCAGTCCTGTGTATGAGAAGCTTTACCAAATGCTGTTTGAAATACACATTAGCACTCAGAACTGTCAGAATGCTATATGAAGTTTGCTAGTACAGAAGTTCCTGTATTCTTTTGCTTAAATGGTACATCATATTAGTTAGTGTGTCTACCATAATTGGCTTCTGTGAGAGACAGGACACAAGATGCAAATGATCTCCCTGTGCGTCCCTGTGAATTGTGAGGTCCTCCTGCGCACTGGATTGTGAGGTCCTCCTGCGCACTGGATTGTGAGGTCCTCCTGCGCACTGGATTGTGAGGTCCTCCTGCGCACTGAATTGTGAGGTCCTCCTGCGCACTGGATTGTGAGGTCCTCCTGCGCACTGGAACTCTCTCATCTTCTAAAGCCAGTGCTGCGTTTAGGAGTCTTAGTCATGATTCTCTATTTTTGCATGATGTCATTTCAGTTGTTGCATTTTTAGTTCGGTTAGGTCTTCAGATCCCTTATGGAATGAAGCCTGATAAATGTGCATTTGTATGTTCATGTGCACATATAGACATTCTTATCTTGAAAATTCCACAAAAATTTCTGAGGTCAAAATTAGAAAATAATAGTATATTATAGTTTGTGGGTATGAGACATTAATTTCTGATCTCAAAAATAGCATACCTACTTTAAAATTTTTCCTTTTTAGTTTTAGAGAGAAGTTTTATCACAGGTTTGTAGGTTGGAACTTGAAAGAGAAAGGGAGGTGACGGTGAGAGAACATGAGCAGAACTCCTGCATGGCAGCATGCACGCGCGCGAACACACACACACACACCACACACACACCACACACACACACACACACACACACACACACACACACACACACACACACACACACACACCACACACACACAGCTTGTCCTGCTCTGTAGACCAAGCTGGCCTTGAACTCAGAGATCTGCCTGCCTCTGCCTCCTGAGGGCTGGGATTAAAGGCAGTGGGCTACCATGCCCGCTGAATTTCTTAATTATATTGTATTCATGCGACATCTGGCCAATGCCCAGAGATAAAAATATACCTCTCCTGTGAGGCTTGATTTTTTTCTTTTTTTGGTTTTTCGAGACAGGGTTTCTCTGTGTAGCTTTGGCTGTCCTGGACTCGCTTTGTAGACCAGGCTGGCCTCGAACTCACAGCGATCTGCCTGCCTCTGCCTCCCCAATGCTGGGATTAAACGCCCTGTGAGGTCTTATATTTGAGTAGCTACAGTATGCGGAGGTTTGTAAGAGCCATATTTTCTATTCTCTGTATTTGTTTGATCTTATTAATACTGTCTTTTCTTCACCTAGAAAGCCTGACACTATGATTGCAAATGGAGAAGACACCGTGTCTTCTGAGGAGGAGAAGGAAGATGAAGGCCCAGGTGTAAATGTGGTGGCTCCAGTGACCGACTCCTGTGCCCCCAGCAGCTGCTGTAGGGATGCTGGGAAAGTTGGACTCCATAGTGGGCAAGCCAGTAGTCATTGGAACTGTTCAGTGAATGGTTCAAATTCTTACCACAGCAACGAAGAAGACGACGATACTGATGATGATAATGATGATGATGATGATGATAATGACTATGTTATTTCAGCAGATAACTCTGTACCAACAATATATTTCTCTCATACTGTTGAGCCTAAAAGGGTTTGTATATTGCTAACATTTTTGACATTAAATATTACCTATGCTGTATTTTAGAGAGAAAACCATTAACAGTGACTAAGATTGTCAGTGCTGCCAAACAAGAAGGCATCTTTTCCTCTTATCTGACCATTTCACCTTAAGAGAAAAAGAAAAGAGTAATTACTTAGTGGTGGTGGTCTATAATTCTCAGACGGTGCATTAAATGCACACTTGAATGCAGTGACTCATCTGCCTTACTCCAGGGCTCTCTTGGGTTGCTTTCAAATCTGAAAATGGCTGCAAGACTGACTGACTATCTATCTATCTATCTATCTATCTATCTATCTATCTATCTATCTATCTATCGCACCAGGTTGTTGTTTTTATGTGGGTGTCAAATGAGTACTGGTATCCCAAGCAACAAGGAAAAATTTGGTTGGGGGTTGAAATGAAAAGTGGGTCTATTTTTTGCCCCACAAATTAAATATAGATGTGTAATAATAGATTTAGAGCTTTAGCATTTTGGAGCTGAGATTGACTATATTCAAACTTTGCTTTAGTACCAAAAGCCTTTGTTTTTCTATACTCAGTGGAGCAACCTGCACTACCTGAATATTATGTAAGGAGACATCTTATATTTCTTAAACTTTAATTATTCCTGCCCTATTAGGAAGCAAAATAATTATGTATTTCCAAAGCTAAAGGGTCTTTGGAAATTTTGGGAACTGTTGAAACTGAAGCATTGCTGATTTCTTTCTTCTTTTTCCCCCAGTTTTTCCCCCCTCTTATTTTTATTTAGATAAAGCCAGACATACAAACACCATTAGAAAGACTGTTATGGAGAAGGGTTGTATAAATACTAGATCGCCACAGAAGAGTAGCTTACTGTCTTGAGCACATTTGGCTTTTTCTTAGTCTGATTTGTGTCCTGAAGTTAGCGGTATTTAAGCAGTTTAGACAGTTGAGTGTTATCTGCTGCTGAGCTTGTGACTCAGGGTTGCAGCACAGGGATTAAGACACTAACTCATGTAAGGTGAAAGCGAGGGAGGAGAAGTTTATAGTCAGATGGAATTTAGTTTAAATGTTTTTTGCTTTGTATACAATGGTAAAGACAATGGTGATAGAATGGGCTGTTGAAGAAGATGTAGTGTTGTAGAATTGTGACAAAAGAGTCACACTTGATCACATACATAATTTCAGTGCCAAAAAATTGCAGCAGTATCTCTTGCTGATAACTATGTGGTTTATTTGTGCTACTATGGGACTTTATTTTTTTTCTGAAAGGTTTTATTTTTTCCTCCTCATGAATTAATTCTAGGTTCGAATAAATACTGGGAAAAACACCACTTTGAAATTCAGTGAAAAGAAAGAGGAAGCCAAACGGAAACGGAAGAGCAGTGCTGGCAGCCACGCTACCCACGAGCTGCCGGCCATCAGGAGCCCCGCTGACATCTACAGGTGGGTGGCAGCGCCTCTGTTCTGTCTGGGGGGACCTTTCCGTCTTTTTCCAGTTGGCAGGAGGCTGGCTGACTGGGACATTCTCACCGAAGGCTAAGGTGGCCAGCTGCCTCCTCTTAGAGATCAAGAGCCCAAGTGCCACCCAGCCATGCCTTCTGAGCGGCCAGGGTACGGGGTGGTTTCTTCCGCTTTGTCCTCTTCGTATGCCACTGGGGCATCAGACTGGTGCTCCCTGCCTGCCACAGCTGCCAGGAGCTTGTTCTTTTGCACTGTCCGGTTTGAAAACACCTACTGTTTTATGACTCAT
>OU015759.1:385981-395981 GCA_907169655.1 Acomys percivali
CTGTGAGTTCGGGCCTGTAGCACTGCACCTAGCTGCTGCTGTGAGTATGGGCATGCAGCACTGCACCTAGCTGCTGGTTTCCCCAGTGCTGAGGGATGGAGGCCAGGGCCTGTGTTTGTCATGGAGCTGCAGCCCCAGCCCTAGTTGATGCAACATACTGCAACATCTCCCTCTCTTTTCTCTGCTGACTTCTTCAGACGGAATCTCACTATGTAACTCAGGTGGGACTTGAAGCTCAGAGTCCCTAGTGCTGGGGCTACTTAATCATAAACTTGCTGTTTCTTGTATTGTGTGAGGCATCGTGTTCCTGCTTATATCCAACCCCAGCACTTGGGGATAGAAGCTGCATATTTTGAGTGCTAGGCCAGCTTGTTCTGCATAGGAAGTTCCAGTCCAGCCAGGACTGTGTAGTGAGAAAATAAATCCTGAAAGCCTCCTGTGTGTTAACACTGTGCTTTACTTACACCTGCTACTTGACTGGCCATTTTTTGTGTCTGTTACCTACTAACCCCCAATTTAAAACAAAAACAAAAAAACAAAAACCTTTCATTTCCTCTTTTTTAAAAAGCTCACAACAAAAATAACAAGATCTTTACCTCCTAATTCCAGGAATTGAACTTTGGAGCTCACGTGTGCCAAGCAAGCACTGTTGCTCTGAACTACATACCAGCCTTAACATGGGAGAGCATCCCTCCCACCGAGGTGGAGATTCGGGTTCCTGTCTCTGACCCACGCAGCAGAGCGGGTGTCACTGCAGACATCTCCTGAATTGCGGAGGCTGCGCTACTGTAATGTCGGTGCAGAGTCCCAGCCAGATGGAGAAGCTTGCCTTCTGTGTGATTCTTCCCCTTTCTTGTCCTGTTACCGAAATGTACTTCAAAACCATACACTTATTTTTCAATGTGATTATCTTTTAAATAAGAGGAGATAACTTTAAAAATGCATTGGCTTTATCTTTCACATTTACCTACATAATTACCTTTACTAGTTTTCGCTTTTTTTTTTAATGTGGATTCAGGTCACCATCTGGTGTCATTTCCTTCAGCCTTGTAAGGAAGTTCCGTACTGTAAATTCTGCCTTTATCGGGGACACTCTTGGTTCTGTGTCCCTTGGGAAGTAGCTTTAATGGACACGGGACGGTTATTTGACAGAGCACCCTGTACTACCATGTTCTAGTCTGAAAAACAAACTGCTGCTGTGGTCTACGACCCCTGTACTCCATGAGCCTGCGTTTTAAGGTTTTCATTTGTATAAGGGTGCATATATTAGTACTTATTTTCCTTGGATTTGATTGAACTTGGATATAGATTAATGTCTTTTAATAACTTGAAGGTTTTCTGACCTTTCTAAGTGGCCCAGATTTAAAAGACTTCAAACCCTTTCCTGGCTCTCGAATGTCCTTTCCAGTACTGGAGCTGCGCACGTTGCGTTTTACTTTGGGTGTGTGCGTGCGTGCGTGCGTGCGTGCGTGCGTGCGTGCGTGCGTGCGTGCGTGCGTGCGTGCATACCGTCTGTGTGCCTAGGGAAGACAGGGTGTCTGGTCCCCTGAAGCTGCAGTTGGAGTTGTCCAGGAGCCACCTAGCATGGCCTTGGGACTGAGCGTGGGTGCTCTGGAAGAGTGGGGCATGCTTAACTCCGGAGCCCTCATACCTCCCTGTTCGCCTTCCTCTCCGCAGTGTGTATGTAGTTCCTGCCCACTTAGCTTGCTCTTGCAGATTCTTCCGCGTTCAGATGGCTCCTGGGTCCTCTAGAGAAGGCTCTGCTTGAGTTATTACACTTCTCAGTTCCAAAGAGTCCATCCGATTCCTTTTATAATCCTGACATCTTTTTTTAAAAAATAATTTTGACGTCTTTATTGGTGTTTTCTATTAGATTAGGCATTGTTTATCGGCTGTTTTTCCCTTTGTTCTTTAATGTAATTATAATTGCTTTTTTTGTAGTGCATGTAGTAAACTCATAGATACTCCTCCAGAACCTTCTGTTATGTGAGGCACAAGCCGTGATCCCCTGTTTAAAACAGGACACTTAAAATGACAATTGCTTCACTTTCTGACTCCTTCCTATATATGACTTTATTTTTGTTCATTTCATTTGGTTATACACACTTGATTCTGCAGTATGCAACCTCTGCTATCTTTTGTATTTTTATTTTTCATTCTTATTTTTAATCTGATTACTTACCAGTCACCTTAAGCCAGTGTATCTTAGTGACAATAGATGTGGTTTTGTCACGTCTATTCAGTTTTGTGAGTGAGTGTCTGTCTTGATAACACATCCATAGTTTGGAGCTTACCAGTCTTCCTTAGAGACAGTTTAGCTGCTGCCTTTCCAGGTCTGTGCTCAGCATGTTCATAGCCGAGTATTCTCCTGCCATGTGAACTGTGAGGTTCCAGAGGCCCATCATGGCCTTGCGCTGGTTCTTATGCTTGCCTTGGAGTTAACGCCATGCTTGGGCCAGGCATTCCTGGAGCCTCAGAGCCATATGGATTTCTTCCTTTAGAAAAGTCTCTAGATGCTGAATTTTCCTACAGCGTTTGAAATATAGTCATTGTCTTAGGGTTTCTATTCCCATGAGGAAACACTATGACCAAAAGCAGCTCGGAGTTGTTGCTTGTGCTTAGAGTACCAGGTAACAGTTCATCACGGAGGGAAGCCAGGGTTGGAGCCTACAGGCAGGAACGTAAGCACAGGCCATGTGTAGATGCTGCTCACTCACTGGCTTGTTCCTCATGGCTTACACAGTGCCATGGCTATCTTACAGAATCCAGCCCCAACAGCCCAGGATGGTCCTACCCACAGTGGGTGGGCCCTTCCCGTGTCAGTCACTGAGAAAACGCCCGCCAAGCTTGCCTTACAGAGGCAGTTTCTCTTTTGAGGTTCTCTCCTCTCAGAATATAGTTTGTGTCAAGTTGACGTAAAATGAGCCAGCATAGTTGGCCTCCCTCAACGTAAGTGTTCTGCTTTGATGAGCTACGCCAGCTTGAAAGGAGCTACTGTCAAAGATGGTGTCTCAAAAGACACGTGTCCCTGGCTTCCTGCCTAAGTTTGCTGCTTTTCTTGAACACTTAGAAAATAGTGCTGTACTTGCAGAGTCTTGAGATTGTGTGTTTGTGTCTGTGAGTTGGGGCGGGGGGAGGGAGGGAGGGGAGAGGAGAGGAGAGAGAAGGGAGAATTTTGAATTTTGTTTAGGTAACATCCAGAGTCTTGAAATGGTTGTATTTGGATAATTTTGTCCAACAAAATGACAACAGAGGCTGGAGAGATGGTTTAGGGGGTTAAGAACGTTGCTCTTGCAAGATGTCCCAGGTTCAGTTCCTCGTGCCCTCATGGCCGATTCCTGTTAACTCCAGTCCCAGGGGACCCAACACCCTCTTCTAGCCTTGATAGGAACTGCATACATAAGGTGCACATACTTGTAGGCTTAACAGCCACACACATAAATAAAACGGCGGGAGAGATGGCTCAGTTTCTGACTTTGAAGGGCACCAGGCACACACATGGTGTACATAAATGCATATAAAATTTTGTTTTGTTTTGGTTTTAGATTGTTAAAAATTCTAGAAACCGGGTACAGTGGTGCTCACCTGTAATCCTAGCACTCAGGGAGGCAGAGGCAGGTGTATCTCAGAGTTTGAGGCCAGCCTGGCTACAGAGTGAGTCCAGGACAGCCAAGGCTACACAGAGAAACCCTGTCTCAAAAAACCAGGGGAAAAAAATTTCCTAGATTCATAACGAGTTGACACACAGTCCCCTCACAACGCATCGTAGCGCTCCCCCATATTCAGCATCCCCCACCACAGTGATGCTTTCATTGCAGTGTTGAACCTGTATTGACATACCACTCATATTTTAGTTCATACTTTAGTAAGGTCCAGCCTTGCTTGGACAAGGACATGGGGGTGAGGGGTTTCACCGCCCTGGACGTGCTGTGCGTGTGCCTGTTCCTCCTTCCTGTGCCTTTTGTCTTTTGAAGAATGTCAGTGATTGGAGCCATAGCGTGTAGACTTTTCAGATCGGCTTTTCTCACATAGTAATTAATATTTGGAAGTCGTTATGGCGTCATGGGTCTGACATAATGCTCCACGTATGATAGAGATGTCATGGTTTGTCCCTTCACTACTAAGGGACACCTTGGCTGCTCCCAGTTGCTTGGAGGTCTCAGAGTTGCCGTAGCCATTAGGTTGTTGGGTAACATGTTTTCAGCCCCCTTTGAGATTTGCCACTTCTGTAAAAATCCACCGTGCTGCCTCTAGGGACGAGAGCGTTACCATCAGTCCCCGGCAGCAGTAGCTGAGGGCCCCTCATCCTCCTCATCCTTGCCAGTGGCTGGTGTTTATCCTCTGCATTTGTCTTCTGGTAGGCTCTGGTTCTGACCGGTTTGTGTTTGTGTTTCCTGGTGGCACACAATATAAAATGCCTTTACAAATGCTTATTTGATGCCTGCCATTTTGGTGTGGTTAAGGATGTAGGCATAATTTTTAACAATGTTTTTCGTTCTTGTTTTTTGTTTTAATATTTATTTCTTTATTGTTTATACAGTATTCTGCCTGTATGTACACCTGCAGGGCAGAAGAGGGCACCAGATCTGATTATAGATGGTTGTGAGCCACCATGTGGTGGCTGGAAATTGAACTTAGGACCTTTGGAAGAACAGCCATTGCTTTCAACCTCTGAGCCATCTCTCCAGCCCTAATGTGGTTTTCTTATATATATATATATATATATTTTGTTTGTTTGTTTTTTTTTTGTTGTTTTGTTTTTTTCAAGACGGTTTCTCTGTAGCCCTGGCTGTCCTGGAACTCTCTCTGTAGGCCAGGCTGGCCTTGAACTCAGAGATCCGCCTGCTGCTTCTGCCTTCTGAGTGCTGGGGTTAAAGGCATGTGCCACCACCCAGCTAGATAGCGCTTTTGAAAATAATTTTCTCCAACTCGGCTTTTTCATTCTCAACATTAATTTTTTTCTCTTCTTTTTACATCTTTTCTTTTCTTTGAGACACGGTTTTTCTATGTACCTTTGGCTGTTCTAGACTCGCTTTGTAGACCAAGCTGGCCTTGAATTCACAGAGATCAGCCTGCCTCTGCCTCCCAAGTGCTGGGATTACAGGCGTGCACTGCTGTGCCTGGCTGAACAGTATTTTTTTTACAAAGCAGAAAGTTTTAATTCTAATGAACCTCCTCTATTCATTCATCGGCTAGAAAGTTGTCACTAAACTCACTTGCTTGAAGATTTTCTTCATCTGATCTTCTCAGACTTATGGATTTGCCCTTTTATTTAGGTCTGTGAGCCATTTTGAGTTAGACTTCATGAAGTGTCTGTGGTCTGTGTCCAAGTTACTCAAATTTAACTTGTTTGAAAGACATCTTGATCTTCTGGGTTACGTTACTAATTGAAACGGAAGCTCAGATGACTCTAAAGCATCGTATTCTACCCCCGTTCACAGACTCCTGGCACTGCCACTAACGCTGCACTGTCTCGGTGACTGTTTTATCACAAGCCTTGAGTATGGGAGGCACTGGTGTCTTTGTTTAATATTCTGCTCTTTATTGTTCTGTCTGCTGTTCAGTGCATTTTGACTTTCGCAACTCTTAAAATCACTTTGTTGACGTCCCAAGTTAAGTTCCTATAACCGTGATCACAGTCTGCACATTAAATCGAGGAGGACCGATAACTTGACAGTGTTCTCTTCCTAGCCACGAACACGGGCTGCCTCTTTATTGTGTTATTATTTTCATCATATAAATATTATATGTATTTTATTAAATTTGTACCGAATAAATTTATTTTGGAGGTACAAAGTGGTTAATGTTTGTAGTGTTTCACTGCTGTTGCGTTAGGGAGGTTATTCACCTTGGGGCTTGTGGCCTTGTTTATGATTGCTTACTAGTTACAAGGTTTTCTTTTTCTTTTCTTTTTTTTTTTTTTAGTTTTGTTTTGTTTTTTGTTTCATTTAGTCAATTCTTTCAGCCTTTCTCCAAACATGATTATGTCATTTGTGAGCCAAGATAATTTTACTTACTTCTTATGGTATATCTATTTTTTTTTCCTTTTCTAGTCTTACTGCATTAGAGCAGCTTCTAGTATAAAGGGGGAAAGGAGACTGGCTATCCTCGCTTCATCCTTGATCTTAATGGGGAGCTTTAAGGCTTTCACCATTAACGATGTTAGCCCATAGGGATAGCCCTTTGTTTTGTTTTGAGATATTCTTTATTAAATGGAAGAAATTCCCTCTTCCTAGTTTACTGAAAGACTTTCAGTTTGTTTATATGAATGGATGTTGTATTTTACCAATGACTTTCATCAGTTGATATGATTATAGTTTTTCTCTCTCTCATCTGATGTGTTGGGCTGTGCTAACTGAGATAAATCCCCCCATGGTCGTGGTCCGGGGGATCTCACTAACTTTAGATACTGCCAGACTTGGTTTGCCAAGGCTTTGTTGAAGATTTTTGCATCTCTGTTCATGAGAAATCTTTGCGGTTTCTTACGTGGCTGTCCGCCGTGGGTACTGGAACTCACAGGTGGCATTCTCTCCCAACTTGATCTTCTGAAGGGACTGGACAGAGCTCTTCCTTAAATGCTGACAAATGCGCTCAGGTAACCTGTCAGGCGGTGAGTGCTTCCTGTCATGGAAGTTTAGGCACTGATGTCTTTGTAGACCTGATGGCATTATATATGCCTCTTGGGGTGAGTTTTGTGGGTTGTGGCTTGCAAAGAATTGTTCCACATTTTGTGGGTGAGCGCATTGTGTTTCTTGGTTATCATTTTAGTCCTGGGCTGACGATGATGACAACGACGACGATGGTGATGGTGATGATGATGGTGATGATGATAATGGTGATGATGATCGTGATGGTGATGATGATGATGGTGATGATGATGATGATGGTGATGATGGTGACGACGATGATGGTGATGATGATGGTGGTGATGGTGATGATGATGATGGTGATGATGATGATGGTGATGGTGATGGTGATGGTGATGATGATGATTGGGTCCAGACTGGATTTCTTTTTTTATTTTTATTATTTTTTATTTTTATTCTTCAACTGAGACAGCAAGAAAGGTGATTTATTGCACACGAGCTACACTTGGCCACAAGTGAACAGAACTAGTCCCGAATGCCAAAGGTCCAGTTGACTGTTCTGTCCGTTAGGAAGGCAGTCAGTTCATCAGGCAGTCAAGGAGAGATTGCGTTCCAGGTCCTCTGAGCCTCATTACTGATGGCAGCGTACGATCCCACAGCTTGTACCTGCGTCCCGGCCTCCTGCACCCCTTACTTATGATCCCGCAGCCTCTGGTGCACAAGGCGGCTTGCTTGGACCTCTGCCTCATCTTTCGCCTCCCGCGCTTCAGCCTGCACATTTGCTTCTTCCACCACTTTGCTCTCATGTGCAGGAGTTTCAAGGAAGATGGCGCTAAGGCCGAGAGAGGCAGACAGGGTTTCTTTGTGTAACAGAGTTGTGGCTGTCTTTGACACTCACTTTATTGACCAGGCTGGCCTTGAACTCAGAGAAACAACCCCCGCCCCCCTTCTGAGTGCTGGGGTTAAACACATGTGCCACCACAGCCTGGCTAGTCCTGATGGAATTTGTACTGAGTTAGTCTCATCGCCAATCTGTATCCTTGCTATTCTTGTCTGGTCAGAGACTTACTAATTTTATTGTTCAATAACCAGCTTTTAATTTGGTTGATTTCTCCACTCCCCCTGCCACTGAGCTTTTGTTTATGTCTTATTGATTTTTTTTGCTTTAATTCTGGCTTCCGGGTGCGGAGTGCTCACTATCACGCCATGCAGCCCTGTTTCTGCTTTGATTTCTTATTTCTTTTCTTCCTTTAGAATCAATTCATTCTTTTTCTGGTTTCCTAAGTGTGAAGCCTTGGTAATGGGCTTGGTTTCACTGCACTTCCAAACACTGCTAAGTTGTGTCTTCCTTTCCTCTAGTTCAAAACATTTTTAAATTCTCATGGAAATGTTTTCTTTGACCCATGTTAAAGTTGACCACGTTAAAGTAACTCTTTACTCACCTGCTTTAATTGTCATCTCCAAGACTGCCTCTGTCTGCTAATCTAGGTGTAGTCCTGGAAGCTTCCAGCCTTCCTACAATCTAATCTACGCCTAGAATGTTTTCAACCTCTGAGATTTACTGCTGAATAAACTTACCCTTTCTAGTTTCTTTCTGAACTCTGGCTGGCTGGCTCAGCTCAACTGTCTGGCTCCTCTAACTCCTCTCTCTCTCTTTTTTTTTTTCTTTTTTTTTTCCGAGACAGGGTTTCTCTGTAGCCTTGGCCATCCTGGATTCACTTTGTAGACCAGGCTGGCCTCGAACTCACAGCGATCCACCTGCCTCTGCCTCCCGAGTGCTGGGATTACAGGCGTGCGCCACCACGCCTGACTCTCTCTGACTCCTCTCTTAACTGGCTGGTTCAAACTGGCTCCTCGCAGCTTCTGACTGAATTGCTCTGCTTGGCCTCGTGCTAACTTTGGCAATAGGTTCTAACCTTCTGACTCCTTATCCTCTGGCTTCATTCTATTTACAACCTGTTCCAGTAAAACTGCCTCCTTTTCTCTCTCTACTGCTCTCCTTAAGTCCCCTATCATTTCTCTCATCTTGTCAGAGTTGGGCATAGCTTATTCTGTCAAATCTTTCTCTGATTCATCACTTTGCCCCTCAATTAGGCATCATTTTCAAACATGGGTGCTTCCTTCTGCAAACCAACTTTCATTATTTGGGAATTAAGGTGTGTCCTAAGGGAGTGTCTGCATTCCAGCTGGATCACACAGACCTCTGTCTTTGGATGTCATCCCTTGCCACAGCTGCCTTGTTTCTGGGTTAAAATTCCGCTACACCACGTGTTATTTTAAGTGTTTTGCTCAGAGTTCAGGCTGCTGTAGACTTTCCAGCAGTCTTTAGTAGTTTCTGGTTTAATTCCATCGTGGTTTATTTAACTTAGCTCAATGAAAGTGACTTTGTCTCTTTCTCCTGCATTTTTTTTTTTTTTTAAACTGGTTGTCACGTTGCCCGTAGTACGTCGATGGCTAACACACTAGTCAGCCGTTAGGTCCTTTCCTGTCATGGGTTGACAGATGAAACAGGCCACCCTCCTCTCTCCCGTCCTTGTGGAGTTGCATGTTGGCTCTGTTTCTTAACAATTAAACTGTATTATACAACCCAACTAGCTTACAAAAGAGGGAAAAAAGGTTAAAGGGAAAAAAGAGTGAACCTTCCGGTATCCGTTCCACGGGACGGGTTCTTAGGTGTCTCTGGCCTGCGTGTTGGTCCAGCCTGTTTGCTGATCCACGTGCACTCAAGCCAGGACTGAACCTGCTGTTGCTGTCTCCTCTCCGCCTGCCTGTGTCATGTGCGAAGGGCGGTCTCCTCCTGTTGAGGGTCGGTTAGAAAAACAATAGTCCAGGTGGAGTCCCCAGGTCTGCTTCCTGAATTCCAGGCCAAGGATGACTCCACTGAGTCTATCTCAAGGTTTCCATGGGGTGTCCAAGAGTAAAGCCAGCCAAGACTGCTTTCACCTGTGACTAAGCTTACAGTCTTTCCCACAGTTGCAGACTTTCCTGTTAGTCTGAGGAGTTTCTGTAGCACCGGTCCCCGTGGCTTCCACTGCGCTCACTGTGTAGATGCTGGTGTTTGAAGGGTGCTGGCTTACTTCTCCTTGAAGAACTACTCCTGGCAGCCGGTTCTGTCCAGTTCTTGTTAGAGGAAGTAGTTGTCCTTTGGTTTGAAGCTGTTTTCTTTTTTTCTTAAGAATGTTTTTTATTATAATTTGTTCAACATTACCTCCCTATCGTGTTTTCTTGGGTACAGAATTCCAAGCTGGGGAGTTCCTTCTCAGCACCTTAAGTACTTCCCTGTTCTTGCATGCTTTCTGAGGCACCAGATGTAGTTCTTAGCCTTGCTCCCCGCAGGTGGTCTGGCGAGCACCCCCCCCCCCCCCCCGCAGCGCTTTCTGGATCTTTTCTTTCTTCTTTTTTTGTAGTTGGAA
>OU015759.1:404003-430346 GCA_907169655.1 Acomys percivali
GTTGCAGTTACCAGTTCTGTCCTAACCCCATCCTGTCTATGGCAGTTTCTTATATTTTCAGGGCATTCATAGTTTTGCATACTTTGGTAATTTTGTAGAATAGCTTTAAGTTTTGGTTTACTAGTATGTTTCCTTCTTTTTCTTTTCCTTTTTTTTTTTTTTGGTTTTTCGAGACAGGGTTTCTCTATGTTATCTTGGCTGTCCTGGACTCACTCTGTAGACCAGGCTGCCCTCGAACTCACAGCAATCCACCTGCCTCTGCCTCCCGAGTGCTGGGATTAAAGGCGTTCGCCACCACACCCGGCTTTACTAGTATGCTTCTGTGAGCATTGTGGACTTTGGGCACAGTGAGAGGTGACATAAAACCTGACTGATGTAATCTGCTAAGTGACAGGAGTGACCAAGGGAGGAAAGACTCATTCTGAGTGGAGTTGGAGAGGGTGCAGCCCGTCATCGCTGGAAAGGAATGGCAGGATTCTGAGCAGCAGGGACTCTGAGCCCTTGGGACTCTCACAGCCCGTGGACTGGGAAGCAGAGAGCTGGGCACAAGACATCACTCCAGCCCCACCCTGCACTGACCCGTGGCATTCATTTAGGCCCCAGCCTCCTAAAACAGTGCCTCTGGCTGGGGAGTGAGCCCGTGGGGACAGTGGTACCCAACCTCCGGATGTTTCTCTATACATCATATCAAGATAGTAATCCTGATGACTCTTGGATTAGCATTTAATTTGTTTCTACCCCATAATGCTTAGCTTATTTTGCTTGGAGTTCTTCTCTTTATGCTGTGGCTCAATGTCTCTTGAGGGAAAAAAAATCACTTCATTTGCTTCTTTCTGCTCGCCATCTTGAGTCTTATGCTACCTCTTGTCCCAGTATCAGAGGACATTGTATGCCACTATTTTTTAAACCATTATTTATTTATTTATTTATTTATTTATTTATTGTGTATACAACATTCTGCCTGCATGTACACCTGCAGGCCAGAAGAGGGCACCAGATTTTCTCATAGATGGTTGTGAGCCACCATGTGGTTGCTGGGAATTGAACTCACGACCTTTGGAACAGCAGCTGAGCCATATCCCCAGCCCACATACTGATGTGTGGGGGATAGCAGCTTTCCCCTGCAAAAACTGGGAGCTTTTGAGTTAGAGTCAAGAGCTTTGGACTGGATCTCTGTTTTGGGGCCATTGCTCGGAGTTTCTCGGTGAATTCCAGGCAGGCTGTGGATCGCATCTGGTCCCTGGTGAGCGTGGTCCCATAGCACATACACACACAAAACCCCAGCCAGTCGGCGCAGGCTTCCTTGTTCTGATAGTGGGAAAAGTCTCTCCCAATGGAGCCTTTTCAGCAGCCCCATCTTCCCAAATGATCTTAGCTCTAACTCATTAGTTGAGCCTAAGGGCTCACCTTCCACCCCTGCAGTTTTAAGACAAGAAGTTCGTGTTTAGGGACCAGGATAAAGTTCAAACCTGATGTTAACAGTGGTTTAAGTGTCTGGGTTTTTTTTTTTTTTTTTTTTTTTTTGTCTGTTTTATCTATTACTGGTCTCTATTTTACCCAGAATTCTTTGATGTTTTTCTAGTAGGATGGCAAGGGCACAGTGTGCTATGCCGGAGCCTTCTCTCTACACAGAGATTATGCTATCCGGCCTCCATCTCCTCCTCACCCGGGAGAGTAACAGGCTGACTCAGTGGTTTGCACCTGGTTGGCAAGGTGGCTGAGATTTCAGGACTGTCAGGAGCCAGAGTAGATGAACTGTCAAACACCCTCCCCCTGCGTCCTACCCCCCCACCCCCCTACCCACTCCCATCCCCAGTGGTGCGGCGTTCAACGGTATATATAGTCTTGTCAACAGCATAGATTTCAGGAAATATGATTGGAGAAATATGCAAGATATTAATGACCATGCACATTGGGGTCTGGCAGCTTGAAGGAAGGCGAACCCAGGCCAGCGGCAGCTGGGTGTCAGATCTTCTCACGCAGGGGGGTGGCTCGCAGGTGGACAACCCGTTCTCTGGCTGGGTAGGCTCCCTCATCCACTTGCGGCAGCGAGGGAGAAAAGTAAGTTTGATTTTCTACAGTAACTGGAAGTCTTTCAAGGGGCTCTTGTTAGGAGCTTAATTGAGGTGCAGGCGCGGAGCAGCACTCAGACCCTCTCCAGGAAGGCGGAATCTGCAAATACTTGGTCGGAACTTGAATGTGTTGAAAATGTGCAGCCCCCGTTGGCCTGTGGAGGCTTTCTGCAAGGCCTGGAGTCCTCGTGTGTGTGTGTGTGTGTGTGTATGTGTTTGTGTGTGTATGTGTGTGTGAGTGTGTGTATGTGTGTGTGTGTATATGTGCGTATGTTTGTATGTGTGTGTATGTGTTTGTGTATGTGTGTGTGAGTGTGTGTATGTGTGCGTATGTTTGTATGTGTGTATGTGTTTGTGTATATGTGTGTGAGTGTGTGTATGTGTGTGTGTGAGTGTGTGTGTATGTATGTGTGTGTATGTTTGTATGTGTGTGTATGTATGTGAGTGTGTGTGTGTGTGTGTGTGTGTGAGTGTGTGGTGGCATCTTCACGCTGCTGTCAAGTGCGTCCTTGAGTGAGAATAGCTTGAAGAAGTTAGAACAGTGTCGGAACTATGCAAAAACCCGAGGAACTGGGGAAAATGTCTGAAGTGCCTCTGCTTCCTGAAAAGCAAGGTGGTTGGTATTTGGTAACTACCCACACGGAGGAGTGAAGAGCCCGTGATCATTGCTATATATGAGGTTGGTTTTAAAAGCTAAAATATTTTGATAAATCACTTTCCTGTCATAATGAGATCAGCTACTTAGGGCTTGGGATGGAAAATTCCATGATGCTTAATGTGAGCTTGATTAGAGAGCATCTCTTGTGCCAGTAAATCTCAGAAACACAGAGGGACTTGGGGGTTCTGGGAGGTGTGTGTGGATGCGCTGGGCTGTTCACCCTCCATCTTTGCGACACTCCCTGAGCCTCGGGACCTAGTCAGACCTGGCGAGTGGTGGGGCCGAGGCAGCTGCCACCAGGGGACACCTCTTCAGTGGCTGTCTGTGAGTCACTCCCCACTCAGCCTTCTCTTGCTCTGGAAATTGAAAATGGCAGATCTCTGTGTCCTCAGAGTGGCAAACGCAGCTGGTTTAAAATTTTTACCCCCCTTTTTTTGTTTTTGGCAGACTAACGCCTTTCTGCAAAGAAGATGAACTAGGATTAGAAGAAATCAGATGTGTGTATTTGGTATGCAATATTTTTGTATTACAAATAGCTACATTCTAACCCACATTAACCCCATGATATGTGAATTTTGCCAACTCCTGCTGTGTCTTTTAAATCAAATCCAGTAAATCACTATGAATGCTCTAATTTCTAAACAAACTAGTCTTCCATAGAGGTACTTTAACACTGTACTGCAAATTAGACAACCTAAGACGGATGGACCATCTTTGTTAATTATGTAGTTTAATTGATCAAAACTACCAGATAGGATTTTATTTATAGAGGTTTTGCTTAGTATCAAATTCTATACTATTAAAGAGCTTGTGAGTTGTATATGGGGGGGGGGAGGCATCATTAAGATATGAGCCGTTATTTAGCTTCTGTTAACCTTATTAAGTACCTTTTTTTGGGGGGGGGTCTAGCTCCTGTCACAATATGAAATTGCTTTTAATTGAGATGACCAACTTCCATTAGATTGTTCGACCCCCATTGTGTGGATGAACACAAAGCACTTTTCATTTTTGCTCTATTGATCGAGCAGCAATTTGCTTGAACTGCATTCAAAACCTGGTGGAGAAAGATGGGGAAGGTCTCTTTAAAGGCGTGTCCCTCCCCCTCCCTCTCCCCCTCCCCCCCTCCCCCCACTGTTGGCTTGTAGCTAATTCTGCAGGCCAGTAGGGAGCAGTGGTGAGCAGAGGCCTGGACAGAAAGCTGCCAGTCAGCAGTGATAGATTATTATTCGTTTCTGTTATAGGTGGCCTGTGCAGTCGGTTACAGTAATAATTACCAGGAGTAGAGGGTTTCCTAGGCAACCAATTTCTCCCCCCCCCCCATTCATGCTGTTGCCGAGAGTGTCTGGAAAGCATGACATTGCTGTATTCTGAGGTCTGTTGCCCCCCTGCTGCTCCAGGTTTGAGGTTAGTTACAGCATCATAAGACGCTCTCAAGCATACAGAGCTCAGGCTGGGCTTAAAAAGCATGCCAGGCGAGAGGGCCTCTCCTCTCTGGCTTCCCTGCGAAAGGACCAGAGTTCTGAAAATGCAGACTCTCCACCCTGCTTGGCAACCAGGCCGTGAGATCTTAGTCTCAGAGCCCTTTCATTTTCCATCATTTTGGAGACCATGTATGATTCTATTTTAAAAGTTTTATTACATCAGGAAAATGTGCAGAAGCCAGATCTTGCCTTAGGAGCTGAGTCATATAAATCAACGGGCAGCTGTCATGGCTAATCATGGAGGTCCACGTAGCTTATTCATCTTAGGAAAATGGACCCTAAAGAGGAAGGTAACTTCCTACAGGGGCAGGCGCGGTCCCATACGTGGTAGGAAAATAATAGACACTGCATCTGTTATCCGGGCGTTGTGCATGAATCACAGCATCCCACATCCGGGGCTCTCTAATCTTTCATTTTAATGAACTTACATCGAGTGCCGTGCAGTGATAAAAAGTAGCATTTGTTTGTGTCGGCTCCGAAGAAAGATAGTGATTCAGGCTTCAGTCTTAGGTGGAGATGTGAAATGTTTATCCATTTTCCAGGCAGAAGTCACAAACAAGAGTTGACAGTCCAGATCTTGTTCTGTGCTAGGTGGCGGCTACAGGATTGCTGGGTCCCGCACAGCAGACCCATTTATTACCCCAGTTCTCAGTGAGCTGTAAGCTGTCCTCCTCAGCCACACTGGTGCTAGCTGTGACCAGTACTTTCCTTGCAATGTGGACTAAGAGCTTTTTGTATGTGTTGGAGCTGCTGAGAGGCCAGAGAGCTTCCCGCAGAAGGACGTTACAGGAGTGGGCTCTGGGCCCTCCCACCATCTCACGGTCCTTCAGCTGTGGAGCTCCCTGGTGACTGCGGAGCAGGGGGTGGGGGGGTGCATACAAACCCTTGCTTTTCTATGCCTTCCTGCTGGTGACTGTGGTTGCGAACCTATAGTCAGGCATCAGAAACAGGAGGATGCGTAGGGCAGCTTGCAAGGCCCTGCGCTCTTTGATTTCCCAGGATGGCTGGAGGAGTCACCTACTACTCCTGACCTGGCCTCTATTTGTGGGTCGGAACCCAGGCCTTCGTGCTCCGCTGCACTGGACAGAGAGAACCTCCTTCTTCCCAGGTACACAGCACACCCTGAGCACCAACTCGGGGTACCCTGTCTTCCATTTCCGTAAAACACCGTGAAGGTTTTGAACAGAAGTTTCCAGTCGCTGCCCTCCCCAGGCCCCCCCCCCCCAGACTTGGGCTTGTGGGTTGAATCACTTAAAAAATGAAATATGTGCTCTGTGTTTTTGATAGGGATACTGTAAAACGTAATTGGCTAAATGAATCCATCAGGCTGGGGTCATCTGAAGTTTAGGCTCGCTTTAAATACTTTAATAATCTTTTACAAAAGTGTTTATAAGCCAAAGCTATGAGACTGACACCTGCTAGCCCTAACGGTTTTATCAAGTAATTCCAGGTTTTCTTGCAGACCGTTAAACAGCCTAAACAGGAAGGAGTGAGCCCCTCAGAACGCGGTGATCTGATAGACCTCACAATTTAGCCAAGGAAATAATTTTTGATTTTCATATTGCATATCTCCAGTATAAATTATTTGAACTGAAGGGCCTAGCCAAACTAATGGTACAGGTTAGATGATAAATGATAACATGATTTACAGCAAATTAAAGACCTACAATGAGGTGATTATTTACTGACAGACAACTGCCCTGGTTAGAGGAAGCCAGAGAAGTGGGGCCGATGAAGCCTCTTCAAAGTCTTATTCAGACTCACTCCTGTCTTCTCTCCATCTCTGGATTCTGGGGGAAAGAAACAATGTCTTAATTTTTAGGACAGCTGGTTTTCTTTTGATAATAATGTTGAAATCATATTTGAAAACAAGTTTGGGAAAGTGCCTTCCCTATGAGCCTGTTCTTGGTTAATTTTTTTTATTTAAATAATTAAACCATTTCAGGAAACATTGTTAAAATCTTAAGGTTAAAGCATTCCTTTTTTTTTTTTTTTCCTTCCTCTTCTCCTGTCTCAAGATTACCCTGCACCCTAGACAAAGGAAATATTTAAACTGTTAAATTTGAACAAAGATGCAGTCTGCATATGACTTCTCTGAAGCCCTATAAAAATTCTTCAAAATTGCCTATTCACTCAAATTTACTGAGTGTAGCAAAAATGTCAAAGGCATAAAGTCAGAGAAGATTGAATAAAATAATGCAGAAAGACAGATTAGTCATGCACAGACCCACACAGCCTTTCAGAGCGTACAATACCACTCTTTATTACCGTTCTATCTTTACAAAGACTACGTTCAATACATGGGAGATGATACATGCCCAGCCATGTCATCTGCCTGTGACTCCAGGACTCATTTATCTGGGGCCTTTTTCACAGTGACATTGATGAGAGATCGCAGTGTTTTCAGAGTATTGTTTTATTTATCATATATAATGGCTGGGGAAAAAATAGGAATTATGTCACCGATGGCACATAAAAGAGTTGCGCAGAAGGTTCTGTGACAAAGTTTGGTAAAGCCTGGGACAAGGAGGCTCCTTGTCAGCAAGCTTCTTGGTTTTCTCTCTGCCGCCTGCCCCCCCCCCCCCCCCCCCCCGCCTCTGAGTTGAACATCCCGCCCCACCCCCAAGATCTGTGTGCTGATAACTGTTGAGAAATAGACAGAAATATTTCATTCGGTCAAATGTCGGATATCCCAGCGCTTGTAAAAACTCTGCCCATTATGGCTTTCTTTCTTTCTTTCTTTTCTTTTCTTTTCTTTTTTTTTTTTCTTTTGGTCCAAGTGTTAGGGCCCATTTTAATTACTCCAGAGTCACCGAGCGTAATTTCTGCATTTGCAAAAGGGAAAGAGACCGATTATCAGGCGCAGTTTTGTGTCTTGCAAATTTAATAAAGAGCAGCCCTTACGATAGAATTTCTTAGGCTGCCACAATTGACAAAAGCCAGCTATGTTGAAATGTCAACAGCAAACCTCATCAGCAGGCTGCAATGTTGTGCAATCAAGAGAGAGCACCATAGCTCCATATAAACAAATGTATAGAATATGCAGGGGGCGGGTCCGGCACCCGGGATCTTGGGGCTCAGGGGACAACTGGCACCAGCGTCTGGTGGGAACATGTCAAACAGTTCTCGGGGGCGAGGGCTGTTCCCTTGTTTGGCCTCTAAATTGCAGGAACCAGACTCTGAGAGAGAGTCTCGGGGCGGGGTGAGGGGGAAGGGCGGCTGAGCTGGTGACTGCTATCTTGCCCTGTGCTTTTTGGGGTGCATCCCATTGCCATGCTTCTGGTGTGGTCAGAAAAGACAACTTGTTTATATGGGGTGGGAAGTCTCTTGTGGTAAAGCCAACAACCTCCCCCCCTCACTGAATGTCAAGGCCTGTTCTGGGGGCTTGCCCCTCAGTGAAAGGTCGGGGACAGGGCCATGAACCCAGTGTTCCCCTCCACCCACACCTTTTCATAGCTGACCAAACCTTAGACAAACTATCGCCCCTCTTCACACACCCCCCCCCTCAGGGCCATTTGTTCTCTTGAATTCCATGTACAAGGCTATGTGGCTGGGATGGGATGGGTCTCATCTATGGAGGTGTTCAAATGTGACCCGGCCTATTCTGTGTGGGTGAGGTCACATTTCCTTTCTCATCCGCTGGAGAGGTTGGCTGTGGTCCTAGGTGTTGTTTGTGCATCACTGGCCTCTAGTGGACTGTCAGGCCGAACACATGAAGGATCTCTAATTGATCAGAGACTCAGAAACGTGAAAACCACCCCAGAGTCCCTGGGGCTCAGCGTCTGCAGTGTTACTGCCTCGAGTGGTAGAGACAAATGGACTGGGTGGGGAGAGGCAGAGAACTGGGGGGGAGGGAGAGGCAGAGAACTGGGGCAGTGGGGGAGAGGCAGAGAGCTTGGAGGGGAGAGAAGCAGAGAACTTGGGGGCGATGAGCATCCTCTCGCCAGTTTTTATGGTGACAACAGAGATCATCAGTAGAGTGGTATGCATATATTGTGGGGATGAATGAAACTTTGGGCCTCACTTGCTAGGCAAAAGTGCTAATACAGCCAGACCCTAAGCCCTAAAGACTGGTGGGTTCTAGGCAAGCTCTCAGGCACAAAGCTCAGAGAGCTTGAATGGCGTGTGCCGATCCAATCCCTTAGCGGCTCCCTTTTGCACTCTTCCTCCTTTTCCTCCCTCCCTCTATTCTTCTTTCCCTTCCCTCTGTCCTTCCTTCCTCCTGTCTCGTCACTGGCTGGCCAGGTGAACCTGTGATACTGGTCTTCCGTCCCCACCTGAGGCTGGCTACAAGGTACCAGCCATTCCTGAGCCAGCATGACTAGCCCATGGGTGAATGAAGGCCCGGCACGCGCCGGGAGTGCACCGCTAGGAGTGGGTCCTGGAAGAGCAAACGGGCGGTGGGGGGGGGGGGACCAAGACTCTGCACCAACACACACTTCTGCCTTTATACCATTGCCAGGCACTGCCCGACCACCTGCGTGTCCCTCCCTTTCTCTGGGAAGGCTCCATCAAGCAGAAGTTGGGGTAGCGGCGGTGGGGAGGCGGGGGTGGGGGGCGCACAGGGAACTAGAGAGAGGCAGCAGTCTGCTTCTGTGTTGCTGGATTCCTAATGATTCAGACGAGGAAGAAACATGTATCAATATATAAAACCAGGCAAGGTGACGCATGCCTGTGGTCCCAGCACTTGAATGTAGAGACGGACACTCCAGGTCATCCTTGGCTACATAGTGAGTTTGAGACCGGCCTACGGTACATGAAACCATGTCTAAGGCAAATACGCATTTATTTGGAAATCTGGATATCAGTAGATGTGGTGAGCAGGCCTGGACTCCACCCTTGTAGGAACTTTGAGATATAAGGGGGAAAAATATGTTGGCTGTGTTTCTTAACAATTAGACTTTATTATACAACCCAACTAGCTTACACAAAAGGGAAAAAAAGGTTAAAGGGAAAAAAGAGTGAACCTTCTGGTATCCGTTCCACGGGACGGGTCCCTAGGTGTCTCCGGCCTGTGTGCTGGTCCGGCCTGTTCGCTGATCCTCTTCCCGATCCATGTGCGCTCAAGCCCGGTCTGCACCTGCTGCTCCTCTCTCCTCTCCACCTGCCTGTCTCACGTGCAAGGGGCGGTCTCCCTCTCCCATTGAGGGTCGATTAGAAACACTATAGTCAAGCTGGGTGTGGTGGCACACGCCTTTAATCCCAGCATTCCTTTAATCCCAGCACTCGGGAGGCAGAGGCGGGCGGATTGCTGGTAGTTCGAGGCCAGCCTGGTCTACAGAGTCCAGGACAGCCAAGGCTACACAGAGAAACCCTGTCTCCAAAAACCAAAAATAGTCCAGGTGGAGTCCCCAGGTCGGCTTCCTGAATCCAGGCCCAGGATGGCTCCACCCAGTCTATCTCAAGGTTAATCTCAGGGCGTATCCATGGTGTGTCCAAGGGCAAAGCCCGCCAAGACTGCTCTTGCCTGTGACAAAGCTTACAATCCTTCCCACAAAACAAACAAACAAAAAACGAGCAACCCAAACAACACGCATATAAGTAGATCCAGAGAACTGAATAGGACGTGACCAGGAAAGGCCTCAGATGAGATGGGGTTACTGAGACCTGACAAATGATCAGGAGAGGCTGTGGTGAGTCCCTGGAAAGAGGCAACGGTGAGTGGCTGAGGTCCTAGGGCAGGGATGCCCGGGGAATGTTGGGGGTGGGGTGGAGGTGGAGGCTGGGCGTGAAGGGAAGGCTGCCAGGGCCTTGTGGCTGTGCAAGGGCTTGTTCCGTAGCATGGGAGGCTCTGAAAGTTCCTCACAGGACAGGCATGAGGTACGACTCACACCTGAAGACCATCACTGGGTCCTCTCCCTTGGAATTCACGTGGGAGGCCGATACGGAGCAGAGGGACCCCCCCCCCCCCTTTCTGGATGACAAAGATGACAGCAGCAGACAGAGGATGGATAGATCAAAATGGACTTTAGAGTCGGAACTCAGGGGACTTGTGATGGGGGAACAGAAGTGAGACCGTCTCTTGCTGGCAGGGCAGCTGGGGACCCCAGGTGGATAGAAAGGCATGGGGGGGAGCACCAAGAAAAGAGTGGGTCTAAGACATCAATAAGAAGCTTGGATGTCCCTGGCAGGACACCCGCTTCCCCAGCCACTGCTGGACCCCCCGGCCAGCCTTGGCCTCACCATATCTCACCCTTCCTCGCTTTTTACTATGTAGCTGAAGATGGCTTAGAATTCCTGATCCTCCTGCCTCAGCCTCCCCGGTGCTGGGAAGACAGGTATGTGCTGTTAGCCTTTTCTTAAAACAGCTTCTCGGAGGAGGCTGGGGAGGTGGCTCAGCAGTTAAGTGCACTGGCTGCCCTTCCAGAGGACCAGGGTTCAAGTTCCAGCACTCAACATGCCAGCTCCCAGCTGTCTGTAATTCCAGTTGTGCGTGGGCCTAGGAGATGGGCAGCTGTGCAGCTGGGAGGTGCTGACTACAGGGGTGGACGCCAGGCTGATGTGCTCAAGGGTCAGGCCTGTGGGATGAGTGCAGGGTTAGCTTGGTGACAGAAAGATGGTGTATTTTCAAGCAGGGTTATGGATGGTAGGGCAACTCATAGAGGCTTCTGAGGTGAAGTTATACACGGGGTTAGTCAGACGGGTGCCAGAACCCAGACTTCTGCATCCTAACCCCATGCCATGTCCATATGTTTAAAAAAAATTATTTTTTTGTTCTATGTGTACGAGTGTTGGTCTCCATGTATGTCTGTGCATCGCGTATATGCCTGGTCCCCAAGGAGTCAGAAAAGGGTATTGGATCCCCTGGAGTTGGAGTTATATATGGTTGTGAGGGATCGCACACGTGCTGGGAACCAAACCTGGGTCCTTTGGTGCTCTTAGCTGCTGAGCCATCTTTCTAGCCCCCTTTGCCACATTAAAAAAGGACATCCCGATTCTGTTCCTAGGGACTGGAGAAGCAGCATATCAGTTAGGAGCACTTGCGGAGGTCTTGGGTTCAGTTCCCAGCACCCATGTCCAGTGGCTCCCAGAGCCTGTAAGTCCAGCTCTAGGGGGACCTGATGCCCTCTTGTGGCTTGTTTGGGCACTGCATTCATATGGCGCACATAACAGGCAGGCAGGCATGTACACATCACGTAAGTAAAACGAAATCTGACTTAAAAATTATGTTCCTAAACATGTGTAGGTACCACATGCTCGTAATCCCAGCCTTTGGGAGAGTGAGGCAGGAGGATTGCAAGTGCAAGGCCACCCTGTCCTCCTGAGTGAGGCAATGCCATAAAACAGAACAAGTATGTCCCTTTCTTTTCATTAAACCTTTACTTGTAATAGTGACCGATTGGAGAAAGCCCCAGGGTCTGCAAATAAGTGACTGGCTGAAAATAAACTACCATACCAAGAAGAGACTTGATACCCTATGAGCATATACAGGGGGAGGAGGTCCCCCTCAGTCACAGTCATAGGGGAGGGGAGTAAGGGGAAAATGAGAGGGAAGGAGGAATGGGAGGATACAAGGGAAGGGAATCCCCACCATTGAGATGTAACAAGAATAAATTAATAAAATAAAATTAAAAACAAAAAACAAAATAAACTACCGTAAAGATGTGTGAATACTAAGAAGATTTTAGAAGCTTCTCCAATAAGACAGGCCATGCTCACGATGCCTTTGGGGCCATGTGGAAACAGACTGCAGGTGCCTTGCTTTGTGGAGAATGGCATGGGCAGTCACTGTGTTAGCCTCTGATGGCCAGGCTCTCCAGAAGAGTGAACAGGATGGTAGGGAGTGTGAATACACACACGTGTGCATTCATGTACACACCCATCACTCATCATCAATCCATCTGTCATCAATCTCTGTCATAGGGTGATTGGCCAATCCACCCATCCATCTATCTGAATTAGCTTGGTGGCGGCACCTGGCACATCCTACATCTCTCCAGGGCATCCCAGCAGGCCGGGGGCCCAGGGAAGAACTGAGCCTACAGCACAACTTCAAAGGCAACATTTCTTCTTCCTTGGAGAACCTCCATTGTTTCCTCAAGACCTGCAACTGATTGGGCGAGGCCCACCGACATGGTGAAGAGCAATCTTCTTTATCCAGAGTAGACTTATTTAAATATCCATCACATTAAAAAACAAAACAAAGACATCAGGCAGTGGTGGCACACGCCTTTAATCCCAGCACTCGGGAGGCAGAGGCAGGTGGATCACTGTGAGTTCGAGGCCAGCCTGGTCTACAAAGCAACTCTAGGACAGCCAAGGCTACACAGAGAAACTTTGTCTCGAAAAACCAAAAAACCAAAACCAAAACAACAACAACAACAACAACAAAAACCCACACAAAAACAAAACACAAAGACCCTTCAAGACAGCATCCATCTGTGTTTTGGAGGTGTTAGAGCTGAGACTATCAAGTGGACTTAACTTTGAACACTCACCCCTGTTCCACTCGTGCCACTTATGTGGTGTAATTACTAAAGAGATAGCTTTTGTTTCCATTGTGTATCTGTGTGTGCCCGTGTGAGTGTATATACCACATGCGTGCAGGTGCCCACAGAGCCTAGTAGAGGGTACGGGATCCCCTGGAGCTGGAGTTAGAGGGGGTTGTGAGATGCAAGATGCCTGGTGTAGGTTCTGGGAGCGGAGCTCAGATCCTCTGAAAAGCTCTCTAGCCCCTGAAGTGATGTTTTTAACAGTGTGAGCCAATTACTTCAGACTGAGAACTTAATAATCTGCAGTTCCCACCACTTTACATCTCTACCTCCTTTACCCAGGGGAACGTCTTTTCTTTTTCTTTCTTTTCTTTTCTTTTTTTTTTCTTTTTTCTTTTCTTTTCTTTTTTCTTTTTCTTTTTTTCTTTTTTCTTTTTTTTTTTTGAGACAGGGTCTCTCTGTGTAGCCTTGGCTGTCCTGGACTCGCTTTGTAGACCAGGCTGGCCTCGAACTCACAGCGATCCGCCTGCCTCTGCCTCCCGCGTGCTGGGATTAAAGGTGTGCACCACCATACCTGGCTTCCAGGGGAACTTCTTAGCTCTCTGCCCTGGGACCTTTTGCTGCACTTCAATGTATGTTATTTTGTGTGCTGCATTGCCCACCCCCCCACCCCCCATGTGTGTACACGCATGCACATATACACAGATGTGGTACTGGGTATTAAAGCCTCGGTCATGCTAGACCGCTGTCTACCACTCATACTGGTAGGTCCTGAGTGTTCCACCTCTGACCTGTGTCTACAGTGCTCTGTTTACTTACGTGTTAAGGCAGGATCTTGCTAAGTTTCCCAGGCTGGTTTTTTGACCTTCATGCCACAGACTTCTCAGTAGCTGGGATGGCAGTTCTTAACCACTAGGCCGAGCTATAAGCACCTTTACTGCTGTTGTTCAGTTCTTATTTTTAAGAAAAGATTTAGTTTTGTTGTTAACTGTGTGTGTGTGTGTGTGTGTGTATGTGTGTGTGTGTGTGCGCGCACACACATTTGTGAATGAAGATGCCCCCTGGGAGTCCAGAAGAGGGTGTCAGATTCCCCCCAGAGTTGCGTACTGTCTGATGTGGGTACTGAGAACCAAATTCAGGTCCTTTTTAAGATCAATCCATGCTCTTAACTGCTGATCCATCTGTCCATGCCACCAAAAGGGCTCATCTCCTCAGCTCCTCTCACGGTGACTGGCTAGATCCATCCCCCAGTATGCCACGTGTGATCCTAATACTGCTGTGGCCTCTGATGACCCATGGGCGGGCATCTTTATGCTTACTAAATACCTCCACCACCACCACCTTTGCTAGCCTCCTGCCAGGAAGGCCGACCAGGGCACCCCTGAGCTCCCTAGCCGGGGGCCTTGCATTCCTTTCCCTGGAGTGAGCCAGGATGGGGCTGGACACAGGCAGATGTGGGTTGCCGCTCACCACCGTGTGGGGAGTGGTTTTGTTACTATCTTTTTTTTTTAAAGATTTATTTATTTATTATTATGTATACAGTGCTCTGCTTGCATGTACTCCTGCAAGCCAGAAGAGGGCGCCATATCACATATTACAGATGGTTGTGAGCCACCATGTGGTTGCTGGGAACTGAACTCAGGACCTTTGGAAGAGCAGGCGGCGCTCTTAACCACTGAGCCATCTCTCCAGCCCCTTGTTACTATCTTTAGTTGTGTCTTTTTCACACTGATTGGGCGTGTGGGTTTTGTGATATACGGAATCTCGTGGAACTTAGAGTGAGGTTCGCTTTCAGGCTACTTCTCCGGGCCATTTCTTCTTCCCTTGCTGTCATTTTCACGTTAAGTTCTGACTGTGGAGACGCAAAGCCTTTCCTTATTTCCTTCCGTATTGAGAGCCATTCTTGTCTGTGTGTGTGTGTGTGTGTGTGTGTGTGTGCGCGCGCTTTGTTTATTCTTTTATGTTGTTTACGGTTTCTTAGCTATTCGCTTGGGTGTCTAATGTGCCACAACACGGAGTCGGTAGCTCCCCGGGGAGAGAGCCATCACCTGCACAGTGTCCGGCTAATGTGTCCATGGACATGGTCTATCTCCCCATGTGGCTACGGCTTTTTCACAAGCCCCTTGGGAAAGCTCTCGACTAATTCTGCTTACAAACTCGCTTTGTTGGGTTTCTTCCTAGGCAGTTAATAGTCTTCAATTCCATGCATCTTATTGCTGCATAGCTCTCCAAGATACTGCTGTTGACCCCTCGCCTCACTCAGCTGAGTATTAGAACGGTTGAAAGCTGGGCTGAAGGGATGTTTCTGGAATGGATGGTCTTGCCTGGGTGTTGGTTGCTGTTCGAGCTGTGTGGGAGCATCTGCTTTTCTCAGGGGTGACTCGTGGGTGCCCCAGGTAAGCAAGGGGGAACCTGGTGAGAGGAGAAGCCGGACTTCTACAACGTGGCTCTTCATGTCTGGATAGGTCTAAGACTGGCTTCTCCGGATAGCTGTTTTGCACTCGGTCTATGAGATGGACTCCCTTTCTCAGCGGGGTCTTCACTCTACCCGATCAGGTAACCTCAGATTGTGTGAGGGGTGTCACACAGTCCTAGGAGTCATCCCCTCACACGTAGGATAATTAAGTCCTGTCTTCTTCTTGTGACTATAAATGAGCTAACTGCACCACTGTGTGTAGATGAAGTATCGAATTCACCCTCAAAACCCCGCCCCACCTCCCACGGTTTATAAATCTCCGAGTCACGAGTAAAGTTTGGCTTGCTCTCCCACTCCACCACGACCGTCTCAGGCTCATCGTTTGCGGGGGTGGGGGGGGGGGAAGAAGGGCTCCTGAGGAATGCTCAGAGCTTCCAGGACTTTCTCCCGTTTGCCAGCATGCGGAATTATCCGCCCCATCATGACAAGACTGATGCCGAGCGCTGAGGCAGCAGCTGTCTGGCCTGTGCCTCACTGGATCTGCCGTCAAGTGTCCACCCGCGTCCCCTGCTGCGCTGGGCACTGTAGACGGACCCGAGAGCTATAACACTATGATATCATCGCAGGCCTTTTGGAAGTTTCCATTGCCTCCCTATACCAACAGTTTCATTGTCTTTTGGCTGGTTTTGGCCTTTGTCTGCTTCCTGTGCCGTGCGTGCCCTTGGCACGAAGGGCTGTGCTGCTGTTTGGTCTTGTAGGCTTTTCCCGTGACTCCACTGCCCAAGGAGACCTAAAGGAATTAATTCCAACCTCTCATCCATGAGCAAGCAGTACCTGGACTGACCACTGGGTCGGTCCGTGGCCCCAGAACACCTACCGGACATTGAATGACACTGTCATTTACCATCAAGGAGCTTGGAGGTGAACTTCACGAAGGTCTGCATGGAGTTTAGAACGTCAGAGAAGATTGTCTTTTTATTTCCTTAACAGCTGAGAAGAGCAAGTGACTCCTACTGTCAGAGGGTGTGTGACAAATGAACGGCCATGGGGCCAGAGGCAGCCTAGGGAGCCCAGGCAGCCTCACAGCATGGATGCTGTCGCCTGTAGAACACCACGTCTGGGCTTTGAGGCATGGCAGTGCCTGGAGCCATGCGTGCTCTTTTCTGTGGCAAAATGAACAGTGGTGCTAACAGGTGGGTCAGGAAGCTGGCACCCGCGGACCACTGGCACCTCCCAGCTCCTTTCTAGGACTGCTAACATAAGACTCCCCACCCAATTTCAATCCTTGTAGCATCTTTTTGTTAAGATAGTGGCCACTGTATCGCTTAGGCTGGCCTTGTCCTCCTGCCTTATAGCCTGCTGAAGTACCAGGCCACCGTGTCTTGTGCGATACCCATTTTAAGCTTCCTCTTGGCCCTGTAAGTCCAACAATTGGAGAATAGTTTGCACTGATAATACCATGACATTTAAAAAGTTTTCCTTGGTTTCTATCTGCCCCCTCACACTGCTGGAGGTAGATGGGCACTGTCTATTAAGACTTTTAAAATTAACTTAATTTTTTGTATGTGGTGGGCATTGATGCAGGCTCTTGTATGTAACCCAGGCTCAGCTTGAAGGTAGCCCAGGTTAGTCTCAGCCTGTGATCATCTTGCCTCTACTGTAATATCTGCCTAATTTAATTTTTTAAAATTGATACTGGAGATTAAACCTAGGACCTTGTATATGCTAGGTGAGCCCTCTACCAGTCTTTAATTTATTTTAATAGACATAGTAATTGTATATATTCAAGGGTGCAGTGTGATAATTCAACACATGTATACATATGTGGTACCAAGCCAGGGTAATTAGCATATCCAACTCCTTATGTGTTAGTCATTTCCCTCTCTTGGGGACCTTTGAACTCCTCTTGTCTGTTTTTGATTTGTTAACTTGTTTGTGTGTATGTGTGTGTTATTTGTGTATACGATGTGAGTGCAGTACCCACAGAGGCCAGAAGAGGGCATGGGATCCTATGGAGCTGGAGTTACAGGTGGTTGTGAGCTGCCTAACGTGGATGAACAAGTGAGAACACGTGGTACCTGCCTTTCTGTGCCTAACTCATTCCAAGTTCTAGCCAAATGCCAGGACTTTGTTCTTTTGTGGCTAAAGAGTATCCTTTTGTTTTTTTAATCCAGTAGTGCACTGGGGGATGTATTCATTGCTACATTGGCTGCTGTATGAACGTTGGATGCGTGGTTGTGTCATTTCATTTATTGTGGGTATTGATGGAGGCATCTGTTGCCCATGTGTTGAGGGTCCTCCACACTGTCCCTTAGAGTGACTGTTCTGAGTTAACGTCATACCATCTTTTAACCCCCCCCAACCGTTTTGTTTTAAACAGGATATCACTATGCAGGTCAGGTAGCCTTTGAGCCCAACCATCCTCCTGTCTCAACTTCCTGAGCACCCGGAGTACAAGGTGTGCCACCATGAATGGCTTCTCTTACTGCTTTTCGGTTGCCATGGAGACAGCCTGTCACACACTGCCTGGGATGCCCTGTACCCTCTTCTAAGGCCTAGGTCCTCAGATGACACCCAGGTCCCTGCATGTGAAGCTTCCCCCACAGGCTGCCATAACGGCTGGGTCCTCATGGGATTTGTGGTCCACCTAGCACGAGGAGCCTGCATGGGGCCGATAAGTCACGATCCAGAGAGAGGCTGACAGTCACCCAATGCCCACTGATTAATGAAAACAGGGCTAGTCGGACACAGAGTAGATGGTTATAAATGGTGCTGTCAGAGAAAAATAATTATTGTATTAATAAGGAAGCGATTCAAAACCAGGCTCTAAAAATGGAAAGCTGGCAACTTAGCATCTCGTGGCTCGGAGCTGGCTTGGTGGGATTGTGGGAGAGTGCCCCACCTCCTCTGCTTCTCAGAGGGAGCCTCCTTGCCAGCCACATCCACCCTCGGATGTGCGTTCCTCAGTTCCACTTGACCCAGCTCTCCCCGATGCTGCAGGCCAGACCGGCTGGGGATGTTTGCCGTCTCTTGGTACCATTTCCAGTGGGAATGGGGGGGGGGAGATGACGAGCACATCTTATTGTACCTGAAACACTGTGTGATATGTACTAAATATTATGACTACTCAGGGCCCTGCAATAATTGATTCACCCACACAGCCATTTAGTCTGCGAGCTGTTCGTTTTACAAATTCTACAATCTTTTAGAAATTCTTTCAGCGCAGAAGATTGCTGCCTGGCCTCAGATTCATTACGGTGATTGAATCCTCTTCAATAGAGAAGGTTTAGCGTGAGCACATGCCCGTGTGTCTCACTCAGAGCGGAGGCACATAGGTTAAAAGCTTGTCTGGGTGGCATAATTCACGGCTGCTGTGCCAAACAATCACGTCTTATTGTGACCTTCATAAGATTCAAAAAGGCAACAGGACGGAGCTTGGCTTTTTTTAAACCCACTCACAGATTTAGCTTCCCAACATCTGAAGCTTGGAGAATTCCTAATTAAATAACCAATTAATAATGTAGAATAGAAAAAGCTATTTTTTTCTGAAATGCAAAATCATAATTAATCAGAGCACAAAAAAACGCTGCCTGTCTCTATATCAGAAAAATATAGACTAGTGTTTAAATATTCCACCACACCTGAACCCTGGCCATCCGTCATTGTTATGACTTAAAACATCTCAAACTAAATTAGGTTTTGTTTGTATAGAGCAGGGAAAGTCAGATGGCTTGAATGACAAAATTAGAACACGCTCAAATCACTGAGACAAAACCACACGAACAAAGATGAGCAGGCGCAGGGCTGCCAGGGCAGAGCAGACGCCTTCTACGGATTCTTAAATTCGCTCTCTCTCTCTCTCTCATTTGCCCAACCGATTGATCTAAGTATGAATTTCTGACCCCTAGGAAGACATTCTTATAAAAAAAAATTTCCCTGTCTCCTTATTAATTGTCCAAAAATAGCCAGCCTGGCTGAAGTGACACTGTCCCCTCTGCTCCCTGTTGGTGCCAGTAGCTGGATCCAGCGTGCTCCTGCCCACAGAGCCAGCCTGTGGCCACCAGGGAAGGCTGGCACTCCCCTCACCAACTGTCCTGAATTGTCTCTTGGTACATTTATAGTTTAAATGAAAAACTGCCTTTAGGGTTTTTGATCCCTCCCCTACCCCAGCCCCTGCAAATACCAAAACGAGGGGATAAATTTTCCAAGGAAGAAATCACTTAAAAACCATTTTATAGGAGCTGGCGAGGTGATGGCATGTTGGTTAAGAGCAAGTACTGCTCCTCCTGCAAAGGACTTGAGTTTGGTTCCCAGCACCCACATCAGAGGCTCATAACCCCTTGCTCCAGGGTGTCTGACACCCTCTTCGGGCCTCTGCAGGCACCCTCACTCAGATGATCTCGCATTCCCCTATACGTACGTAATTTAAAAACACTCACTTGTGGATTGCATAGATTGGCATTGTCATCAGCCGCGAGGCCCTAGTCTGGGCTGCCTCGCTGACCATTGGCTCTCAACTGTACAGGGTGCCCGGCACGCCCGCTGCTCCCTCTGCCCCTGGCAGGTGTCCCCATCAGTGCTCTCGGTGAACACTGGCAGTCCTATATTCCACAGGTGGCCCAGCTGTTTGTTCCTTGAGTCTGGCTTCCTGGCTTCCCTGGTGAAAACAGTCCTCTGTGAGCACGCGTGCACCGGGCTTGCTGTTTTCGAGACCGCACTCCACTGCCTATTCATCAGGGTCACATGTATCAAGGAAGTTGCCTCAGTTACTCAGCTCATCACCGTGACAAAATGCCTGACAGAAACCACTTAAGGGTGGAGGTTTGTCTTGGCTCATGGTTCAGGGGACTCAGTCCGCTGTGGCACGGTAGGCGCGGTGCCTGGTTCCCCTGTGAGTTCTAGAGCCCCGGGGCGCCAACCCATCAGCCAGTGACAGTGAGTGACAGCAGCCTCACCCAAAACAGTGCCACCAGCTAGGGACCAAGTGTTCAAAAGCACATCTCTGGGAGGCATAGTTCACATTTAAACCTTAACACTACACACCAGACCCCCGCCCCCCCAAATCAGGTCTGGCAGGGTTTTGAAGGGGGGACCTTCACAGGCTGCTGTGCTGGTACCTAACACCCTACCTACCCACTACCACCACAAACCTTCAATGTGTAGTTTGCTGTTATGGTAGAAATACTTTTTGGTGAGTTTTAGTGTCAGATTTTGTTTGTTGTTGTTGTTGTTGTTGTTTGTTTATTATTGTTGTTGCTGCTGCTGCTACTATTAATGACAAAACTGCTATGAATCACCATACATGACTATAATAAAAATGTGAGAAATATCTGCATTACGGAGAGGCTTTTTCTTTTTTAAAGATTTATTTATATATTTATTATGTATACAACGTTCTCTCTGCATGTGTGCCTGCCTGCCAGAAGAGGGCACCAGATCTCATCATAGATGGCTGTGAGCTACCATGTGGTTGCTGGGAATTGAACTCAGGACCTTTGGAAGAGCAAGCAGTGCTCTTAACCTCTGAGACATCTCTCGAGCCCCCGACTTTTTCATCATCAAGGCCAGGGCATTGATCTCTGTTCCTCCTTGGGGTTCGGTGTGGGACTTGTGCCTGTAAACATGTGACACCCAGGAGGCTCCCGGGCATAGTTCCGTGGGCATCCCTCCTCCAGGGGATCCGAAGCCTTAGGGGTGAAGGTACTGAGGTGACAGGGAGAAGAGCAAGTTCGTCCGCCCTTCCACCCTGTCTTCCTAGTCAGCCGGGCACCTGGGTCTGCCTTGGGTGTGTCCTAGGGACACACCGGGCTCAGCTCCCAGGTGTCTGCCACATCGCATGGGCAGAGGCCAGTCAATGTGCCTTGGCAAAGGCCAATGTGAACTGGGCTGGAACTGTTCATTCAGTGCCGCCCTTCCCCCCAACCCGCCCCCCTCGCTCCTGCAGTGCTGAAATGCCCACTGCGTGTGTGCCAGGCTGGCTGCATCTTAGAAATCGCAATGCTCTGTGAAGTCCAAGCCATTGTGGTCAAGCGGGGGCCAGGAGGGCAGAGGGAACACGTAATCACAGGGAGAAGCATATGCTCCCCAGAATGGAGACTAGTCTCGGGGATCCCCTCAGGGTATTCTAGGAAACTCAGGGTTAGCCTGGTTGGGAGGGGCGGGGCTTCCAGCGGGAATGACATCTGAGCAGAGGAGCCAGGCTCAGGGGGACTTGCCAGCCCCAGGAACCCAGAGCAGTGCTGGCAGAAAGAGCGGCCTGGGAGGAAGCCCAGTGCCTTCGAGGAGCTAAAAAAAAAAAAAAAAAAATCCAGCCCAGCAGCCAAGTGGACAGAAAGGAATCAGTGATCAGTGACAGGGAGGCGTGTGGCGTCCAGGAGTGACAGGGAAGTCTTCCAGACAAAACACCTAGTGAGAGGCTGGGTGTAGGGCTGTGAGTGACCTGTGGCTCAGACTCCACCTATGCGGCCATCTCTTGTGACCATGGCCATGTCTCCTGCAGAATGTCCTCCCATCCACCTGGACCCACTCTTGGCTCCCACTCCCCTTTGGCCAGGACTGGCTGTGCCAGCTTGCACTCTTGTGCCCCTCAGGGCACATATATCCTCTGTCTGTCCTCACTGTGTCCTCACCTTCCTTGCTAGAAGACAGGTGTACCTATGATCACCTGCTTAACAGCCAGGGTCTCTGAAGGTTCTACTCCTGTCCTGTCCGACACAGAGATCCTGCATTGAGACTACCTACTTTTCTGTGGCTCTCACAGTTTCCCAGCCCACCAGCTTCCTCCAGGAAGCCTTCTTGGATTGCTCACAGGAGAACTGGCTTTCCTCGCAGCTGAGACGCTTTGGGCTACTGGGTGTGGGTTCCAAGATTTGACTCAGTTTACCAGAGGAATGGACGTGAGAGTGAGGTTATCACGGAACTGGTTGCTTTCAGGGGAGGGATGGGTAACAGGGAGGTGTGCACAGCCTATCTAGAGACTTGAGATCGGATCACCTCCTTTTACCAGGGCTGCCTAGATATGCCCGAGCCCCCTCTGCTCCCCCCGCCCATCTTAGCCAAGGACACAGGGTCCACCAAAGTCATGGAGGTCTGAGCAAGGAGCCAGAAATGAAAGTCAAGATGGAGCCTGGGATCCCTCTGAGGCCAGGCCACTGTGGGAGCGCCAGGCTTCTTAGCACCTCCACCCCCACCCCACAAGCCCAGCTGAGTCTGAAGAAGCCCCCATCCCCATATGGCCCACACTGCCGGGTTCACTTCCGGTAGTGGTTACTGTAAATCATATTGTATTGAATATGCAGTGTCTCCACAATGGGCTCAGTTGCCCACAGTGCTACCGGGAGTGATCACCATCAAGGGTTGACGCTCTATTGGGGTGGTTGCTCCATGGGTGTTAGGAGGTCCCTGGAGGGTGTGTGTGTGGAGCGTGCAGCATCGTGTCCCAGTCCCTTTCTGTCTTTCCTTCCGCTGAGTGGCAGCTCTCCTCCATGCCTTCTTGGCCCACACCCAGGCCCATAGCAACACAGCCAAGTGCTCACATACAGAGACCCCTGAAATCAGGAGCCCCCTAAAAATCCTCGAAGCTGGCTTCCTAAGGAAATCAATCTATCACAGTGACAGACAGGTGTCCTTGCTGGACGTGTCACCCTCCAGTCAGATGCTGAGCTCTTAGAAGCGGGGATGGTGCAGTCTCACCAGGAGAGAGGGGATGTAACAGGGATGGATGACCCTTGCCCTCCAGCCTGCTTGTCCAGTACTCACTCCGCCTGTCCGGCTAAGCCAGCACCATCACTGGCATTTGTGGCTACCCAGCCCCTAAAGCGGCCCTCACCAGAGGGTGATGCCCAACCGCCATGTGTGTGTTCATTCACTTCACTCCGCTGAGTGCTCTGGTGAGCCCTCCCCTGCTCTCTCCTCCCCCACTGCCTTCTATTGGGGTTTGTGATTTCCTGTTCTGGGCAATTGCCATGGCACTTATGGGCTGCAGGCAGCAGCCACCCCATCCCCACGGGGCACCTGGCCCTGTGGCACCTGTCAAGGGTGGCCACTGTGCTCCCAGCAGCCCTCCTGACGTCCATGGAGAGGACGAGTTTCCTCTGCCACACGTTGCTCACAAAGTATAGGCAAAAGGAAGGCAAGAGTCCAATGGCTGCGGGTGGGGATGAGAAAGAATTTGGTTTCTAAATTAGGGCTCAGCACTGTGGTCAGAGCAGGAAGGGGAGCCTGCCCACTGATGGTAGCTACTTCTGCAAGTGGGGGAGATGGCCCTGCTCCCCCCCCCCCGTCCTCCTGGAACATTTGGGGGGCTCCCCTCAGCTCAGGCTGCTGTGCCAAGAGCCCTGAGAACAAGCCATCTGAAAATCCGGATTGCGCGTTGGCCTGTCAATCCCCACAAGCACACAGCCTTTCATTAAAACCCGCCTGACATTTCTGTTATGCTCAGAAATCCCGACACGATGCCAAGAGCCTGGTATTTGCCATCACATCCGCCTGGGAAGCCAAGGGCCCGCCAAGCCCACTGTGCCCAAATGCTCCCTAGGAGGCAGGATAGCAGGCTGGGGGGGGGCGCTCTGGGAGGGGATGGGGAACGCAGAGGCTATGACCCGCCAGTACCCTGGGCTGAGGCTTCAAGCTCTTGCAGGGCAAACAGTGGCTCCCCAGTTTACACTTCTGAGGGCAGGAGTACAGCTGTCAGGAAGATGTGCGCCAGTGTGCCCAGCACGCCTGCACAGAGGCCACTCTGTCCAGCACTATGTGGCATCAGGACCCTAAGACCTGATACATGTCTCCCAGGGCCACACATCAGGAGGGGCTGGGGAATGTGGGGACAGGAAGCAGATGGCGAAGGTGGCGCCCAGACTGAGGGAGGAGGCAAGTGGCTCTGTTGGATCAGGAGCTTTGTGGATATTGGCCATTGACCCGGGCGTCTCAAAGGGGGGAACCTGTCATTTGGTCAGCGTGCCAGGAGTAAATGTGCCCAAAAGGTCACAGAGATCACAGTCTGCGTGATATGGAAATGAATCTTTCCCAGGAAGGCCAACAGGCCTTGGGCAGAGGGACGTGTCTCGGCTCCGCAGCTGCATCCTGTGCAGTCTGGCCCAGACCACCTGGAGCTCAGGTGTGGCCACAGGGCTGCTATGAAGATACTGCAGAGGCCTGGAGCTTCAGGGCATTTCGTGCCAGTGGTGACCACGGGTAATATTTTAGTTAGGGTTTCAATTACTGTGATGAAACACTATGACCGAAAAGCAACTTGGGGAGGAAAGGATTTCTTCAGCTCGCATTTCCATATTGCTGTTCATCAGCTAAGAAGTTAAGACAGGAACTCAAACAGTGCAGGAACCTAGACACAGAAGCCATGGCGGGTGCTGCTTGCTAGCTTCTTCCTTGTGGCTCGCTCAGCCTGACCACCAGCCCAGGATAGCCCTACTCATAGTGGACTGGGCCTCCCCCATCCAAGATCTTATGGAGGTCTGTCTTCTGTCTCTGTCTGTCTCTCTCTCTCTCTGTGTCTCTCTATGTCTCTGTGTCTGTCTCTCTCTCTGATTTATTATTATTATTATTTTATGTGCATTGGTGTTCTGCCTGCCTGTCTTTGCAAGGTGCCAGATCCTCTGGAACTGGAGTTACAGACAGCTGTGAGCTGCTACGTGGGTGCCAGCAGTTGAATTTGGTCCTCTGGAAGAGCAGTCAGTGCTCTTCACAGCTGAGCCACCCCTCCAGCTCCTGCAGGTATTTTCTTAACTGGGGTTCCCTTCTCTCAGATAACCTTAGCTTGTGGCGAGTTGACGTAAAACTAGCCAGCACAATTGACTCCTTGTCAGCTTGACACACAAACACATTACCATTAAGCCTTAACCTTTCTTCTCTCATTTGCCCCCCCCCCGCCAAGATCTCATATTAAAAATATAAATAACTTTTAAAAAAATCCCACAGTTGCCGGGCGTGGGTGCACGCCTGTAATCCCAGCACTTGGGAGGCAGAAGCAGGTAGATTGCTGTGAGTTGGAGGCCAGCCTGGTCTACAAAGCAAGTCCAGGACAGCTAAGGCTAACACAGAGAACCTCTATCTCAAAAAACCAAAAATCAAAAAAGAAATATCCCACAGTCTTTATAGATTCAAACACATTAAAACTACAGTCTCTTTAGAATATTAAGTCTCGGGGCTGGAGAGATGGCTCAGCGATTAAGAGCACTGACTGCTCTTTCAGAGGTCCTGAGTTCAATTCCCAGCAACCACATGGTGGCTCACAATCATCTATAATGTGATCTGGTGCCCTCTTCTGGCCGGCAGGTGTACATGCAGTCAGAGCACTGTATGCATAATAATAAACAAACAAGAAACTTAAAAAAAAAAAAAAAACCAAGTCTCTTAAAATCCAAAGTAGTTTAAAACTCAAAGTTTCTCAACTGTGGGTTCCTGTAAAATCAAAAATAAAACTTTCTTACTTCAAGAGGGAAGAACCTGGGCACAGTCACAATCAATAAAGCAAAACCAAACTCAAGGTGTAAATAACTCAACATCTAAAATCTGGCATTAAAAAAAAAAAGAAAAAGAAAAAGAAAAGAAAAAGAAAAAGAAAAAAGGAAACCTGGCATTCACTCACCATCTTCTGCGCTCTCAGGGTTTGGGTCATTTCTCCGGCTCCGCCCTCTGCAGCACACACAGCTTGCCCTCCAGGCTCTGGCTGGCTGCACTCCACAGCTGCTGCTGTTCTTGATGGTTGACCCTTGGTCCTGGCTGAGAAATTAGCAGTAAGGCACCCCAAAAATTCTTGGGTCTTCTGCTAAAACTGGGCTGCACTTTCACCAATAGCCTCTCACAGGCTTTTATTTTATTTTATTTTTTCATAGTGCCAAGCCTCAACCTTTCTGCATGGTCCCCTTAGTCCTGGCCTTCAACTACCACTGAGGCTGCACCTTCACCACCAGTGGCCTCTCCTGGCCTCTCCCAGTGCTAAGCCTCAGCTGCTCTCCATGGCCCCTTCATGCCTTCAGAACCAGTACCACCTTGGCTATTCCTGTACTATCAAGTTTGGCTGCCAGTGAGGTACACAGCTACCATGTGCTCTCAGGAAACACTTGGCGGAAAATTTCACCCCAGTGATGCTGGCCTCCTCTCAGTCACCACGAATTTCTCATCTCCAGTTAACCGACATCGAGTATCCCAGCAAAGCAAGTTTCACTTTAGTAGTTTTGGTATCTTGTTAATCACAGCTGATTTGTCAGCCCCAGCTAATCGGAATCACAGGATCTTAATTCAAAATAACAAACAGTAGAGGTTTTTG
>OU015759.1:432856-479409 GCA_907169655.1 Acomys percivali
GAATCTTGATGAATGGATGCTGGGGACTTAAGAACATTTAGGCCTAGAAGATACTTTTCACCTTTGCTTCTGACCTTGAGCCAGGAGGAAGAATAATAAGTAGATATCAATTATTTGAGGCCACTGGTCCGAATGCCCCATTACTGCAGGCTTCACTCACTGATCCACTCTGGTAACGAGACTCTGTACTTGGAGTCATGCGGACCCCAGCTTGGTGTGTGCAGGTCAGAAGTGTCTAGCTACAGGTCTTTTGCCTCATGCCAGGCTCCCCCGGTTCCTCTGTGGGTACGTGAGTGTAGGTCAGGTCCCTTCTGCTTCCTGGATGAGAGGGAGGCATAACTGGGTAAGAGCAGTAATGAAAACCAGCATTGCTGCTCCTTGGGCTCTTCCAGTTTGTTTCTCTTTGCACACACATCCCTTTGTGTGGAAGCACAATCACCTTCGTGCCTTTGGCTTGGGGCCTCTCTCTGAGTCCACGATATCACCATATCCTTCACTTGCAGGGCCCAGCCGAAACCTCATCTCTTTCGGAACCCTTAGCTCACAGGATCCATAGCTGCCCAAGTAACTGGCCACCTTCTTTTCTGTCTAAGCACAAGAGGCAGGTTTGTTTCGTTGTGTCAGAGCCTCCTCCTCCCTGCCGTGGTGGCGGCTGCTGGGCTCACTGAGCAGGTACCGAGTCAGCATTTGGGGGGGGGGGGCTGTCATGGTTTCAATCTAAAATGTCCCCTGAAGGCGCCTGTGTCACAGCTTGGTTGGCAGCTGATGGGCCTTTGGGATGTGATTGGATTCCAAGTCTCTGACCTAATCGGTGGATTAAAAGCCACTGATGGGTTAACACTTTTGTGGCACTATGGGGGGGGGGGGGGGGGGGGGAAGCGGGGGGGGGGGGCCTAGTTTGGAAGAAGCAGTCACTGAAGGTATCATTCAAGGTAACATCTTGCTTTCTCTATCTCTCCCCACCCCCTGTCCCCCTCCCCCACCGACTGCCACAGAGCGAGCAGTTTTTCCCATCATGTTTCTGCCTTGCCATGGGGCTTAAAAGCAATGCAGCCAGCTGACCACAGACTGGGACCTCTGAAGCTGTGAGCCAAAATTGATCTTTCTTTCTTTGGTCCTTTTGGGGGATTCCTGCCTGGCCTGCCCCCCACCCCACCCCAGAAATGAGGAAAGTAATTAGCACAGGATGGGTGGATGGTGGATGGCGTCCTGTGAACCTTGAGGTGGGGCACAGTGCTCATGAGAATTGGGGCTTCTTGTCAGAGCTGTTTTGTAGGTGGGGTGTGGGAAGAGGGGCAGAGGCTGTCCCCCACTCCGACACCACATGCCTGCTGGCTCTGGGACCTGTGAGAGACCTTCAGTTCCGTTTCTTTGACCCTTTTGGCCCCATGGAGGGCGGGGAACTCAGGGAGGTGGTGGAAAGCTCTGGTAGCGACGGGTTTCTGAGGAAGTCTGGCCTGTGGTAGGCCTGTGTTGGTGACCCCTGTGCACTTACTGGGCTGCCACCCCCTCCTTGCTTCCAGTCTTGAAGGGACCTCGAACTCACGTGTCTGAATAAGGCTACTCAGCCCTATTCCTGGATGGCCCAGCGTAGCGTAGCTATGGCTATAAATTGTGGGCACAAGAAGGGATTGGGAGCGTGTCATCTCTGAGGAGATGACGAGGCCTCAGACGCCTTGAGTTTGCGTCTTGTTTCTTTAACCACCCTCATCCTGGGCTTGGCTCCCACTAGCATCCCAAATGTAAGTTTTGGAGAGCATAGCCGTGCAACACAGTCATGTACAATGACTGTAGGACAATCTGCCTTTGGCCCGTGCTCCTGCCATGGTCTGGTATAGGGAGGGGCTGGAGGAGGGGTTGGGGGGAGGGGCTGGGGGAGGGGATGGGGGAGGGGATGGGGGAGGGGCTAGGGGAGAGGTTGGGGGGAGGGGCTGGGGGAGGGGTGGGGGCTGGAGACCCATGGCTAACTGCTTCAGTAGCTTGAATATCCTACCCAGACTCCAAGAAGGATGATGGACGATTGGAAGATTGGGCTCAAGCAGCCTCAGTTTTGACCCTGGAGCAACTACTTTTGGGGGGGGGTGTCTTAAAGGGGACGACAGGTTCGAACCTTAACCTCAGAAGGCAGGATTACAGAGTTCTGTTTGAAGTGAGCAGACAGGTTGCTGTGCGGTCCTCCGAAGGTAGCAGAAAGGCTGGCACCTGACCCTGGGAGACAGCCTGGGGCTCCCCCATTTGGTGTGGGCCTGGCTGTCCCTCCCCCAGCCTGGCTTCCAGAGTGGCTGCGGGGGGTGGGGGGGAAGGCCTGGCCCTCAGCCCTGTTTATTTGTGGAGCGTTTTTTAACTGGTTCACAAGGAAGTGAGCCTTGTTAAAAGGGATTTAACTGTGGGTCACCGCCAGTTTGAGGGGCTTAAGGGGAAAGAAAGAGAGGGCCTTTTGCCTTCATCCTTTCCAGAGCAGGGCCCCTCTCACAAAGGCAAGGCCCCAGAGCCAGACCTCTATACTTGCCCAGCTGGAGGGAGTTGCTGACAGGAAAGAGCTTAAGTCATTAATAGGAACAGTGAGGGTTTCTTAGCACACACACACACACACACACACACACACACACACACACACACACACACAAAGAGCCTTCCAGATCCCGGGGCTGAGGGGCTGCTGAGGGATTTCCTCGGGGTCTTTTCACCACTGCCCCTCAAGGAGGGGGAAGGCTGACCCTTTGCTGTTTGGAGCTCAGGGGCAGCTTAGGATTCTGAGGGTCTGGGGCCCACTCTGGGCCCCACTCCCATCTGCCCCTGAACTGCAGGAATACCCCCTATCTGGGACGATGAGCCAGTGAGCTGGCTTCTGTGGCAAGTCATGTGTGGATCTTGGAAACATGGCTTTGATGGAGGATAGGGAGGATGAGGAGGGTGTTGGAGGCGGGGTGAGGGGGATGGAAACAGCCCTGGGTCTTTGTTCCTCATGACCTATGCTGGGTATGGAGTCAGCCTGGGGAGTCAGCCTCGGTGCTTGGGACCTGGAGGTGCCACTTGTGTCTATCCTCTTCTGTGGGATGAAGGAAGAACCCTGCTCATTGGGACTCCCCTGCTGGGGGGGGTGTAGGTAAAACTTGGGGGCCTCCTTTCACTGTGGACTGGTATAGGAGCCCATGTTGCCCCCCGGAACTCTGGCAGTTCTTCCAACCTTCCTGCTCCAAAGATGGTGTCTCAAGGCCCATTTCTATGGGTCAAGCAGAAAAGATGACTTCCTGTCTTGCCCTGGCCTGGTGGAGAGTTTTATTATGATGGAGGGAAAAAGCCACATTGGCAAGGAGGGGCCCATCAGTTCCACACCAGATAAAATAGAAACAACTAAATAAAGCACCCTTGCAGCTCAGGGGAAAATTATACTTGTCAATTATGATTTATGAGTGATTGCCAAGCAGTATGGTGGGCCAGCCGGTCTTAGAGGCTGCTTTACTGCCTCCCCCTGACAGCAAGATTAAGGCTGGGGTTTCCTGCTCTTCTGGGAGAAGGTGGGTCCCCAGCAGCATTAACTGTTAACCCTTGTCTGCAAGCTCAGCTCCAAGCTGCTGGAAGGAGGGAGCCGCCTTGTGCCCCGAGTCTGGCATGGAGGTGAGAAGGGCAGGCGGACAGCAGCCGTTGGAGAGATGCCCGCAGCAGACCCTGGCGCAGGTCCCGGCATGAGCTTGGGACGGCGGAGGCTAAGCTCTCCATGCAATCTTTGCCCTATAAGAATTCCTGGCAGAGTTGCCCACCCGCACCAGCGCCGCCTCCCTGTGGAGGGACACCAATTTGTCCTCGCTTACGACTGCCCAGGCCAGATGGTGGGTATTTCCAGGCCACAAAGTCGTCTGACCTTTGAACAGTTGCCGCCGGATTTCAATAATGGAAGGACCTCTTTTGAATACGTACAAATGAGACGTTATATTTCCATACATTTTATTTCCAGCCTCATCTGCGAATCTAATATTGACCCGGAGTTATCTGTGATGGGGAAGTTATTAATTCTGACAGATATAAGGGAGAAGCTAATATTCGCCTTTTACAAACACCTAATATTAATCTCGGGCGCTGTAAACGAGCGCGGCACGCCAGCGTGGGGGAGATGACACCAGCTTGGAATTTGATAATGAAAAATGGGGAAGTTTAATTTCAAGGAATGGATAAAAATGTTTGCCCGCTGCGAGGTAAGCAGCCTCGGAGCCCCGCCCCGCCCCCCACCCGCCCACCGGCAGCGGTATTCCCAAAGGACAGAGCTGGGTCCAGGAGGTGATAGGTGCCTGAAGACTGTGTCCAAGGTGCCTAAGACTGTCAGGCATGAGGTAGGAACTCCAGACTCTCAGCTCTTCTGTGAAGGATGGATGCTCCGACATGGCGGCAGGGCAGAGGTTGTCGGATCCTGCGGCTTGGGCACTCGCCCAGAGATGATCTCCAGAACGGCACTCATGGGCTAAAAGACTGAGATGTCCCCCCACCCCCACCCCGTGGCTGCCACCTGACCAGAGGAGACTGGTCTCCACACCTCAGCAGACACATTAGCTTGGAAACCCAAGCAGGGAAGAAAGCCAGATGGCTCTCCCTAACTTGGAAGCTGTGGGTTCTCATCCCGGAAGAAGGCACTGTAGCACACTTGCTCTTTGCCCTGGGGCCTTGTTACCCTGTTCCTGATCTCTGACCCTTCAGTATATACTCTTCTGGCCCTTACTTCCTGTTTTGTCCTGGGCTCAGCTCAGGTTTGTGGGGTTGTCCTTGTGTGTTGTCATCCCCGTCTATGTCCTGTCCCCTGTCCTGATGTGTCCCCCCACCCAAGTATTACTTTAAGAATAATTTAACACCCCTGGTATTAAACTGAGGGCCCCAATTGTGCTAGGCAAACTGTGTATCTCTAAGCCACACTCCCAGCTCTTCCATCACAGTTTTTTTTTTTTTGAAAGTCCATAGCCTGTCCATCTTCTCTTCCTCCTCCCAACTCATCAAACTTTAGAATTAGACCTCTTTGTGTGTGTGTGTGTGGGGCAGTGGTGGTCTACTGCACTGTCACAGGCTGCACTGTGTCCCCCAAATTTAAATGTAGAAACCCTAAAGCCCAGTGTCTCAGAATGTGACCTCATTTGGAAATAAGGTCGTTGCAGACATAATTAATTAAGATGAGGTCATGTTGGAATAGTGTGGGTCTCTAATCCGAAATGACTGGTGTCCTATAAAAAAGGGGACATTTAGACGCAGACGCACGCAAAAGAACGCCGCGTGCAGCAGGCAAGAACAGAGATGGGGCAGCGTTGTTGTGAGACAAGGCAGGAGGACCACGCGTTGCAGTGAAAAGCTGGTGAGCAGGACCAGGCTGTTCAGCCGTTAGGAAGAGCCAGCCCTGCTGACATACTGAACTCAGACCACTGGCTTCCAAACCTGTGAGACAGTGAAAGTCTGTTGAGCCCCAGTATGTGGTACTTCACTAAAACTGGGGCAGACAGTGCACATAACCTTGTCACCACAGCAACACTAGTCACCATTTCAGTGACACACTGAGCTGAAGTGTGTGTGTGTGTGTGTGTGTGTGTGTCTTTTTCAGTCACTCTCCACCGTAGTATTTGAGGCAGGGTCTCTCACTGAACCTAGAGCTCACCTGGACTAGTTCTCCCATCTCTGCCCTCTCAGTACTGTGATTACAGGTATGTGCCGCTGAGCCTGGCTTTTTAATTTTGATATAATTTTTTTCGTTAACTCGTCGAGAATTTCGTACAGTGTGTTCTGATCACAACACCTCTCGTGTCTCTCCTTAAACTCTTCCAGATGTAACCACCACTCCCTCTCGACTTCATGTTGTTTTGTTCTGTTTTTTTGTTTGTTTTTGGTTTTTCGAGACAGGGTCTCTCTGTGTAGCCCTGGCCTCTTTGTAGGCCAGGCTGGCCTTGAACTCACAGCGATCTGCCTGCCTCTGCCTCCCGAGTGCTGGGACTAAAGGCATGCACCATCACGCCCAGCTCTTTATTTATTTATTTATTTATTTATTTTGGTTTTTCGAGACAGGGTTTCTCTGTGTAGCCTTGGCTGTCCTGGACCCGCTTTGTAGACCAGGCTGGCCTCGAACTCACAGCGATCCACCTGCCTCTGCCTCCCAAGTGCTGGGATTATAGGCGTGCGCCACCATGCCCGGCCCTGCTTTTTATTTATTTACTTATTTATTTATTGGTTTTTCGAGACAGGATCTCTCTGTGTAGCCTTGGCTGTCCCAGACTCACTTTGTAGACCAGGCTGGCCTCGAACTCACAGAGATCCGCCTGCCTCTGCCTCCCGAGTGCTGGGATTAAAGGCATGCGCCACCATGCCTGGCTACTAACCCAGTGCGACCAATTTATACTGCGTATACACTCATGCGTGTGGGGTTATCTGCTATCAGGGGTCACACCTTTAAAGAAAACCCGACTCTTCCTCTTCCGGGAGCTACTGTTGGTCAGCAGCTCTTCAGTTAGGGGTGGGGAGTCATAAGCCCCGCCCCTTTCCATGGGGCGCTGCTGATTGGCTAGGGAATCATAAGCCCCATCCCCTCTCCTTGGCTTGATCTAGCACAAGCAGCCACCGCTGCTCTGAGTTCATGAGTGTCCTGTCTGTTCCACCCCAGCTATCCTCCCTGACCTCTTCTTGCTCTTACAGTCTTTCTGCTCCCTCCCTCCCCGCCCCCCCGCCCTCCCACCCCACCCCCCGCCATCTCTCTCTGCAAAGTTTCCTGAGCCTGGGAATACCAGAGTATGGTCTAGATGTTTTCATCTGTTGCTGGGCACTCCACTGACACTTTGGCCAGCTGTGGGCTTGTGCATGAGCGACCATTCCCTGTACAAAGCAGCTTGTCTGCTGAGGTCTGAGAGCCGCACAGATAGAACTTAGAAGGCAGTTGTATCCGTTTAGGAAAATAGTCGCAATAGGTGCTTCGTCTGTGGAGCCCGAGAGATGCCCAGCTGTGGCCAGAGTTACAGCGGCAGGCACGCATGACATCTGGCTTTTAAAAATGTGGGTGATGGGGACCAGACTCATACTCTTATGCCTTTGAGGCAAACGCTTTACTGAATGGTCCTCTCCCCAGCCTGGAAGCGGAATGTTTTTGTCTGAAATTATGTGTGTACTGCTGTAGTCCCAATGCTGGGCTCACCAAAGAATATCTACTAGGTACACAGGTGAGAAATTTTCTTGCCTCCAGCCATAGACCCCAGACAACACTCACTAAATTCTTCCTGTTTGGCCAGGACTGTGCCAAAAGATGCGTGTGTGCAGAGGCGAACCCTAACACCCACCTTGGGGTGTTGATTCCAGCTCTCACTTCCTGCAGGTCTAATGGGGGGTGGGTTCGCTCAAGCGGTGGGGGGTGGGGTGGGGGAGCTTTACCAGCAGGTGTTGTTTTTGTTGTTGTTTCGGAGATGGGGGCCTCAAGTAGTCCAGGCCAGGCTGGCTTTTAACTCCTGGCTGTCTTGTCTCCACCTCCCAAGTGCTAGGAGTGTAGGGGTGAGCCACCATGGCCAAGTAGGATCCTCGGAATGTAGCTCTGGAGGGGTGGGTCTGGTTCTCTGAAGGGGGGGGGTCTCTTGGATTACTGAGTTTACCCTGAGGTCAGGTTGGCAAAGGAGGAAATGGGCCAGGCCAGGAAGGGTGACTTACCTCAGGCCACATGGGCTTAGTTAGGGCTTGACACTCTTTCAGGAGGATGGGCTGGTGCTCGTCGGGGACTCTGTGGCTTCTGTCTTCTTTCTTTCTCCTTCTAGTACAAGCTGGATCTAAGCACTAGTTTTCTAGAGGCTTGGGGAGTGGCACCCTTTCTCCCTTACATTCCTTTCTGCTTTCCCTGCTGTCATGTGCGCCCCACTTCCTCACACCCGGCCTCATTTTCATCCCCCATACAATTGCACTGAGCTTCTGGCCTATGTGTTCAGTGGGCATGAGAGGACACACAGCACACGAACACATAGGCATACATGTACACTCATATGTTGGACTGTTTGCCTATACTGTATATCTTCCTGGTCAGGCTAATGTCTGGCTTGAGACACGTCACACTTCTGCATCTTTTGTGTGGTTCGTGTGATATGGGGAGGACAGACGCCCCTTAGTGACTCATGAGCCAGGTTTGGGCATTCTGGGTAAACTGAGATCTCAGCTGGAGCTTCCAACAGGCCCCATCCAAGAGTTCTGTGCTACCTCACTTGGATCTTACCAAGGGCCTTGCTGGAGGATCGTGGGTAAGATCTACCTTATGCCGGGGTACGGTCAAGGTGGTCCAGTGCCCCTAGCGTGATTCCTTTTGGGGAATTGAGAGCTTCTCCAATGGGATAGCACTGAGCAGTGACCCAGTGCCCTCTCCAGTGACCTCTGTGAGCCCAAGCTGTGTTTATTGTCAGAAAGATGACTACACAACCCCTACATATCGAATCATCAGCGTTATGATCGGGGAAGCAACACCGCCCAAATCTATTATTCATTAAGTGTAACCAATATATAATTTAAAACAGTGGGTTTTGTCAAATAATGTTAGGTCAGCATAATTTTCTGCCTATTACTAATATCTATAACATCTTTGCCTTAGTCAGCTCTATTTAAATATGCAATCATTTACAGCTTTTGAGAATATTTCTGTGCACTCCCAATTTCCAATATTCAACAACGACAAATTTTATGCTGACATCAATAGCAAACTATTAAAGACAGTATTTCATTATTGGTTTTTCATCCCAAAAGTTATTTACAATTATATACTGAGCACTAATATTAAAGGAAGCCATTTAAATGAGGTGCTATCTACTTTAACAGTATGTCTGTCACAGAATGAGATTGTGTTTAAAGATTTTATCAAGAAATGGTTGTTTGCTGAGGTTATGTTTTGTCCATGAAATATGCATTTCATATCTCTTTCATTTCATTAACATAATTTAATTTGTGCTTTGCATTTTGTGCATAATACATATTTGATTTACAAAACAAATATTTCCATTAGAAAATGAATTTCATGCAGGCAAAAAAGCAGAACCAAATGATGTATTGAAGGAAAATAAGAAGAAATGAAATGCATTTTCTCAGTCTATTAAAAAATCTATGGCATTGACAGAAAGTGCACTTAGTGCTACATTTAAAAAATACCACATATGTCAATGTATTAACAAATAGAATTGGAAATACAAATATTTCCCTATATCAAGCCAAGAATCTCTTTATTTTAATTGAGTTGATTTAAAAGCCCAACTACAATTTAATTTTTATTTCATGATGTGGTGCTCGGCTGATGCTGTTGAAGCTGTGTGGGGTTGGCAGTTGATGGAGGGAGATAGTTGACCTTAAAAATGGCTTTTTATTGACAATGGAGAGACACGGTTGAATAGGAAGCAAATGGGAAGCGGGCCCTTTGTGATCTGGGGAGCTGTGAGGAGCAGGGGCTGCAGGCTCCTGAGCGCAGCCCTGCTTGGTTGCTTCTCTGCACCCTACTCAGCCCCACAGTGGGGTGTCAGGCTGAAGGGGGTGTCCCAGGAAGAGACATGGGGGGCCTTGGAATTAGGGGGCACAAGGCCCCATAGTTTGTGGTTCCCGAGGGATTCCAGAAGACACTGTTTCCTGTTCAGCTCCCATGAGCCCTTCTCTAAGCCAGGAGCACAGGGAGGGAGTGTTCATGTATGTGTGTTTGTGTGTGTGTGTGTGGGGGGGGGTTGGATAAGCACGTCCACAAGCCAGTGTCCTTATAGCACTTATTTAAAGGTGACACAGAGGGCAGAGAGTGTTGTCCGTAATGAGACAATGCTAGAAGAGATGTCTGAGGTGTCCATATAACAGACACGGGCATGGACAGCATTGGCACACCAGCCCCGGGTCATGTGTTCCTGGAATCCCCACCCCGAGGTGTAGAGGCCTGGGCTTCAACTCCAGATAGGGAAACTGAGGCCCAGGGTGAACGGTTCTGCACCGCAGAGCAGGCTGGACTCTTTGTTGTTGTTGTTGTTGCTTTTGGTTTTTCGAGTCAGGGTCTCTCTGTATAGCCTTGGCTGTCCTAGACTCACTTTGTATCCCAGGCTAGCCTCGAACTCACAGCGATCCACCTGTCTCTGCTTCCCGAGTGCTGGGATTAAAGGCGTGCGCCACCACTGCTGCCGCCTGGCTCAGGCTGGGCTCTTTATACCATCTGTCCTGCCTTTGCTCCTACCACCTGACCTAAAGCTCTTTTCTAGACCTTCCATCCCACCCAGACATTGGCCCCCCACCCCCAGAACAAAGGAATGCTGGCAGCACCCACATGGCTCCATGAGGAGGGATCTCAAGAGTGGCCCAGCATCTTGAGGAAAGGTTGAGGTCTGCTCTTGGCACTGTGATTGTAGATTTGTTGAGCAGGGCTGGCCAGGGCTCCACACCAGGCAGGCAGAGGGCAGTCTTGGTTCCTCTGAGTGCAGCCATGGTATACGGCTGTAGAGGGTGCACGCTGAACCACAATACTCATACAGATAAACATGTGAGACATGCCCTTGCCCACCCCCCCTGCCCCCCCCCTCCTGGCTACACACATCATGAGTTGTATGGTGCACCAGCCCTGGCTCTAAGCCAGATCTTTCAACCTAATGTCAGTTGCACACCACTGGTGCCTGTGGGGCACATCATAGGCTAGGACAAGGATGTCTATGCTAGCACACACCTGCCCCCCCCCATGGTCCCACAGTCATCCTTACACTATACTTACTCACATACACTCAGGAGACACCTAGGGCCAGGTGCTCATTCTGCCTCTGTGTCCTATGTCCCCACTGCTACACTCTCCTCTCTTTGTCAGAAGGTAACTATTTTGGGTCTGGCCTGGGCTTCGTTGTACGACCCCCTCTTTGTCTCATAGTGCCACTGCATGATTGAGACGGGGGGTGTACTGTCTTGCTCATGCCAAATGCCCAGAAGCCTCTGGGGTACAGGGACCCAGCCCCTGCTTCCTCTTGCATTTGCCCTAGACCTGGGCAGTCTAGGGGCCATCTGTGTGCCTGCTCTGGGCTAGCTGGGTTCCTTGTGTAACCTTCCTGGCCCCTCTAGCCCTTAGTCCTCCACAGCTCTCCACTGCCCATGGGGGTGAGAGTAAGTGTGTGACTCGCGGAACTTCCTTTCCGTTGATTCCCAACTATCTCAAAGGCGATGCAATGCAGCGAGCCAGAGCGTGAGAAACAGCCCAGGAAGCGGATGCTGGAGGCCCCGCCCACAATGAAGCAAGGAAGGAAAGGAAGTCAGGGCAGGACACTAGCCTGAACTGGGTCGCTGAGTGAGGGATGGCTCACAACGCTTGAGTTCCTACCCACAGTCGGGGTTCCTGGATGGGCTCTTGGGAACAGGGTATGAGGAGAAAGAAGCTTCCTAAGGTTACACGGTCTCCCTGAGTGTGCAAGAATATTGTTGATGCAGGCATCCCTCCCCTGTGAGGGAAAGGCGCCCACCCCTTGGTGGCTTGCCGGGGGCTGTTGGAGTCACCCTGTATTCTCACTGTGTCGGGGAACATCCAGACCAGAGATAGGTTACCTTTTGAGGACCCGGAAGCTCTCACCTCCCTGGCCAACAGGGCATCCAGCCCTCAGCACTTGGCATGGCACAACGTAGGATGGCACGCTCTCCCTCTGCGCTCAGCATTTCATAGCCAACGTGAGAGCCCATGGCTGGCAACAGCAGGTCCCAGAAGTGGCATGCGCCCTTGCCGCTCTCCACACTCTGATACCAGCTCCCCTGGCAGCCTCTTTCCACTCTTTGAACTGCTTTAATTACTCCCCCCCCCCCCCGTTACTGTTTTTTGGTGTTCTTTTTTTTTTTTTTTTTTTTAATGTACCATTACTAATTTATGTCAGATTTCTCACCAGAACAGTAATCTCTTAACATGACAGTCCACATGGGCTGGCTTCTGTTTCCGGCTTTCGATTCCTGCGAACCCTCCTTTGAGGGTGTTTGGGTCTGCTGGCTGGACCCTGGAGTGGAGGCCCCACAGCCTCCTGCTGGCTCCCTCCACCTTAGCTTGTGAGTTGTCTTGTGACACTCTCTCATGCCTGCCGTGCCCGCTAAGCTGGGGTCCCTCTCTCCCTTGGTTTCACCATCTTCATTTTCATGGCGCACAGCCTCCAGCAGCTTTTTGAGAATATAACCCTTGAAAACTATTTTTGACGCTTTCCACACGGCGTGTCCACTCTCTCCCCTCTCACCAGTTCCTTGGCTGATCCTAGAATTCCAGGGTCAGGTCATTTTTTCCCCTACTGTTGAAAGGATACCCCAGTGTCTTTGGGGTCTCTGGGTGGCAGTTGAGAAACCTCTTCACTGTGAGGAGATGTGGGTTGTTTTCTTCTCCTCACAGTGATGAGCTCGTTTAGCGCAGACAACTGTGGCCCTTCGGTCCTACAATGTCTTCTCGAGTTATTTCCTTAGAGTGTTTTCTGGAGATTTTTCTCGGCCGCATAGTTCTGGAATCCTTATTGGTTCATTATTTCACCCTCTGACCCGTTCTGCCAACCCTCCGCGCCTGCCTTATTGATTCTCGCCCATCGCCCATCGTTGTTACTGTTTTCCGTTCTGCCTTCTGAAGTATTTCCTTTAAGCCTCCTCCCTCGCAAGCACCGAATCTGAGGGGATCCACACATCAGAGTGCTGCGCCATCTGTCAAGCCCACATCATGGACCTTCTTTCCCCCCCTGCCCCCCTGCACCCCCACCCCCCTGTCCCCCATCCCCCCACCCGCGCCAGCACTCTTTCTCCACAGCCAGTCAGAGCACTGCGCAGGTGGCTCCTTCCCATCCGGGACTCAGACTCCACCCTCCCCAGCCCGCCCTGTGAGGAAGCTGGCTGGCCCTGGCCACCTTGCGAGGCTCTGTGGAGGCCTCTGTTCAGATCCGCTATGAACTGACCTGGAACCACAACAACAAATTCCATTTTGAAAACCATTTTCACAGCCGGGCGTGGTGGCGCACGCCTTTAATCCCAGCACTTGGGAGGCAGAGGCAGGCGGATCACTGTGAGTTCGAGTCCAGCCTGTCTACAAAGCGAGTCCAGGACAGCCAAGGCTACACGGAGAAACCCTGTCTCAAAAAACCAAAAAAAAAAGAAAACCATTTTCACTTCATGTTTTTGTTTGTCTGTTTGTTTTTTTCTATTTTTGTTTTTGTGAGACTGGGTTTCTCTGTGTACCCTTGGCTGTCTGGACGCACTTTGTAGACCAGGCTGGCCTCGAACCCACAGCGATCCTCCAGCTTCTGCCTCCCGAGTGCTGGGATTAAAGGCGTGCGCCACCACGCCCGCCTCACTTCATGTTTTTAGTTAACAAATATTTCCCCTTCCTTCCTTCCTTCCTTCCTTCCTTCCTTCCTTCCTTCCTTCCTTCCTTCATCTCTTGTTTCTTTTCTTTTTCCTGTCCACTTCCTGTTCCTCTGGTGAATACTCTCCTTGCCAGTGTCTGACTTTGGCTTCATTGACTGGCGCCATATGTCTTCTCTGGCCTCCTAGGGTCATCCATGACACCATCATGGTCATGCCCCCTTGCTTTTGTACTATTCTGGCCCCAGCAGGTCCCTCTTTTGGTTAGATTCCCCTCAGATGAGGCAGCCCTCAGCAACATTGTGTCTCTTGGACTGAGGACCAGAGCCTTTAAGCAGGGTGTCTGTGGGGCGGGCTGGCAGCTGGGAGTGCCTGAAGCTGACTGCCACCATTCCTTGGGACTGTCTTGGGTGCTCCCCCCTCTGTCTCTCTCTGTCTCTGTCTCTGTCTCTGTCTCTGTCTCTCTCTCTCTCTCTCTCTCTGTCTCTCTCTCTGTCTTTCTGTCTCTGCCTCTGTCTGTCTGTCTGTCTGTCTGTCTGTCTGTCTGTCTGTCTGTCTGTCTCTCTCTCTCTCTCTCTGCCTGCTGCCTGAGGATCAGGCTGTAAATCTCTCCAAAACCTTTCCGGCCTGTGTGCCGCCATGCTCCTTGCCGTGAGCAAGCCTCACGGTTGAATGCTTTCTCTTATGTGAGTTGCCTTGATCATGGTGTCTCTTCACAGCAGCAGAGCACTAAGACATGGCGCGACTCTGCCTCTGCCCTCCAAGTTCGGTTCTGTCATCATCCCATGCTCAGACACACCTGATGCCTGCCCCAGAGCGACCCCCCATGATGTCTTACTAGACTGACCTTTCTTCGCCTTTGGCCACTGCTGCTTCTGCTCTCTGTCTTAGCCTACAGCTTACAGTCCTGAAGGCCAGGAGTCCAGCTCAACGTGTCAACCCGAGCTCCCGCTTCCGTCTCTGTGCTTCCGACATGTTTGTACGCAGGAGGCACTGCCCTCATCGCCAAAGAGCCTGCGCTCCAGCCCTTTCACAAGAGGCCAACCCGGCCCTCACGACGGACTGAGATGCCTTCCGGAGGTGCCAGGTGCCGCCTCCCAACAGAACTATGATGAGAATGAAGCCTCCGTGCACCAATTCTGAGGGGGATCCTCACATCCAGAGCACAGTGCTGTCTGTCAAGCTTCCATCACCAGCTTTTCCTCCCCACTTTGTCCTCACAGTCAGTCAGAGCACAGCAATGGCTCCTTCCCACACCAGACTCGGGCTCCCCCAGTGAGGAACGGGGCTGGGCGGCTCTGGTAACACCACTCGGTTTTGCTGTGGGTTGAGATGGAACATCTTCCTCCCTGTCACAGGTGATGGCTCCTCCATCCTCCAGGGTCCCAGACTCCTAAGCTCTCAGGGCTGGCTGGGGGTTGTTGGGGTGACATGAGGGACCTGTGGGGACACCTGCAACCAGATTGTTCATGCATTGGACCTGGGTGTGGTGGACAACCCTGTAATCTTGGAACCATGGAGGCTAAAGCAGGAAGATTGCCAAGTCTGAGGCGTGTTTAGGCTACACCGTCACACTATCTCAAACAACAGAACAGAACAGAACAGAACAGAAAACAAACTTCAACAACAAAAGGCATGCGTGAGAATTCTGCAACTGCCAAGCCAGCCTAGACACGGCCATGCCTGCCAGCAGCAGGCTTCGGAAAATAGAGCGTAGTAACGGAAAACGTAACGGTGAGGCTGGCAGCTTGGGGGACGGGGACTGGGACTGGAGAGGTGGGTGGAGAGATGGTTCCGTGGGTGAGTACGTTTTGCCGCAGAAGCTTGAGGACCCAAGTTTGGATCCCAGCATTCAAACAAAAAAGCTGGGTGTGGCCGCGTGGGCACCCCTGTAGTAACTCCAGCACTCTGAGCAGCAGAGGCCGCGGAGAGTCTCCTGAGATGGCTCAGTGGTTAAGAGCATCACCGGCTGCTCTTGCGGAAGACCCAGGTTCAGCTCCCAGCATCCTCTTGGCTGCTCAAAATTACCTGCTACTCTACTTCAAAGTGACCTGATGTTCTCTTCTGGCCTTCCCAGGAGCCGTGTGCACACAGTGTACAAACACACGTAACAGAAAACAAGAGACATTTCTATTGCGAAGGTTCTTGTAACTCGGTGTGGGAGCAGGGGCATGCCTAGGATGTGGGGTCCTAGGTCTCCGTGGGAAGGACTTGGAGGGGAGGGAGTACAGGGCGGCAGTGTCTCGGGGAGCTCGGGACGTGACGCTGTCCCTAGCTGTGGAGTAGTGGGCTCTGTGACTTAGAACAGAAGAGCAGAGGTGGGAGGGAGGACGGGCGGGCCCTGGAAAGCCGGCTTCATTTGAACAAAAGTGTATTGCTCCTCAGGAGTTGCCTGCCGTTCTGGGTCAGCAAGACCCTAGATGTTAAAGCACCTGAAATATAGCAAATAAAGAGAGACAAATAGTGGGCTGGAGAGATGGTTCAGAGGTTAAGAGCATTGCCTCCTCTTCCAAAGGTCCTGAGTTCAATTCCCAGCAACCACATGGTGGCTCACAACCATCTATAATGAGATCGGGTGCCCTCTTCTGGCCATGCAGGCAAAAACACTGTATACTTAATAAATAAATAAATCTTAAAAAACAAAAAGAGAGAGAGAGAGAGAGACAAATAGCAAAGTAGCCTGCTCTGGCTGCCAGTGAGGGGCATCGGTTAGCTGAGCTAACACTGGCATGTTAGCTTGGCCACAGAGGATGGTGGCCCCTTTGGGGCTGATGGGGGAAGACAGGCTGTCACGCACGAGTGACCATATTGCATGAGGAGTCAAATTCTGCTGGGAAAGTGGGAAATGAGGACTCAAGAGGAGACACGGCGGCCCAGGGAGTACCGGGCTTGCTGGGGAGAGAGCTGTGAGCTGGTTGGAACAGAGGCGGGATTCTGGGACAAATGGGTCTCTAAAGACGGGTGCATCCTGGAAGGGGACTGGGTCTCCATTGAAAGCCACGTGCTGGGGACACGCTGGCCATTCAGTAAGAGAGGCCTGTGTGGTGTAGAGCTCTTTAAACTCCATTGCCTCACTCCTCCCCTGCCCCACTTCCTTAACTAGACTCCAGTTCTGTGGTGTGTGTGAGTGTGTGTGTGTGTGTGTGTGTGTGTGTGTGTGTGTGTGTGTATACGTGAGCGCGTGCACAAGGCCAGTGATTATCCTCAGGCGTTAGCTCTTAGGAGCGATCAACCTCATGTTTTTGAGACAGTGTCTCTCATTGGACTGTTGTTCACCTATTAGGCTAGGCTATCTACTGTTGAGCAGATAGATGGCCATTTTGGCTTTTTATGTGGCTCCTGGGAATCGAACCCAGGCTGTTATTCTTGCACAGCAAGCCCTTTACTGACTGAGCCGGCTTTGCAATCTTAGGTTATGAATGCTGACCCTCTTGGAGAGCGTCTCTATAGAGGCCCTGCCCCCTGCACGCCAAGTCTTAGCGTATCACCCTCAGTGATGGGATGCCACAGATGGCAGGCTTGGGTTTCTGGAAGGGGATGTCACAGCCGGAGAACTGCTCCCACGGTCACGCGACATTAGCAGGTCGAGGAGCCAAGCACGGGGACGCTGGCCAGAGGAGGGTCTCCCCTCAAGTGCTGCCTGTTGGCGGGAAAATAAAAGCCATGATTTAAAGGCAGCCTGCACTCATCGGGCTTCCTTGGGCAGAGCCGCCCAGCTAATGGAACTGAAGCAGATTCATGGCCATGTGTGAAGTCAACGGAGTCCTCACTCCGCCGAGACGAGCAGCATAAATCTTTGTTTTTAATGTCTAATGATATGTAAAATATTTAAATTTGCAACTCAGAATTATTAAGCTGCCAAGGTTTTTTTCCCCCCTTCCCTTCCCTTCTTCTTCTTCTTCCTATTAAAGCGTATTCTCGCCTGAGAATTTATGGGGCACCCCATGGCCACCATCAGCCCCCGCGAGGGGACAGGAGGTATGGATTTGTGGTCTCCTACTGTAAAAAACTTCAGGATTGTCTGACCCTGTAAACTGAAAATTCATGTCTCTCGCCCGGGGACAAACGCATTCTTTGTAAAGGCGGCCCCATGGCCAGCCTTGGGCTCATGTTAGTTTATTGTCACTTGGTTGATAACGTTTAATGGAAAAGATACAAGAGTGCCAAAGAATTTTAATTATTTTTGTGATAAAGTTATATGTTCGGCCTTGAAAAAGTGGAGATAATGCAGGGACTCATTATTATTCCCAGTGTGTTTAAACAGACGACACAGAATGCAAACAAAAGCAGATGAAATTTGAAAAGTATTATCAATATTGCAGATAGCAGATGCCCTTTCGAATCAGAACAAGCGTATCTTCTATAGCAACTTTACGGCTGAGTAGTTCATTCATTTCTATTAGAAGGTTGTACGCCTCTAAAATATGTAGATGGTATCTAGAAAAACCAACCAAGCAGGCGGGTCATTCTGCTTGTTTTCCTAAATTTATTATTTCACTTTTGCTGGGCCGATCTGAGGGGCATTAACATGGGAGTGCGGTCTCCTTGTGTCCAATTCTGTCTTGTACACAACCTTTGGCGCCGGCATTGGCGCGGGGCGCTGGGAGGGACTTTGAGCCGGGGGTTGTCCGGAGTGCGGCAGGGGCAGAGACTTCCTCAGCCTTGATGTGGGTTGTTGTGCCTGTGAGGCTTCCGGCAGGGGGCTTTCGGTGAACTCAGGATAGTCTCTGGACTTGCTTTGGCCTCCGATGAGGGGGAGCAAAATTCAGAAGTAAGCTGGACGTGGTGGCGCATGCCTTTTTTTTTGGGTTTTTCGAGACAGGGTTTCTCTGTGTAGTCTTGGCTGTCCTGGACTCACTTTGTAGACCAGGCTGGCCTTGAACTCACAGCGATCTGCCTGCCTCTGCCTCCCGAGTGCTGGGATTATAGGCGTGCGCCACCACGTCCTTTGATCCCAATACTCAAGGAGGCAGAGGCTGGCGGATCTCTGTGAGCTCTAGGGCAGCCTGGGCTACAGAGTGAGCCCAGGACAGCCAAGGCTACACAGAGAAACCCTGTCTCGAAAAGCCAAAAAAATAAAAATAAAAATAAAAATAAAAGAAATTCAGAAGCAAATTGCAGTGCCCCTTGCCTCCCACTCCACTGTGAGACCACCTCCCTAGACCTCCTTTGACGAGTGCTTAAGGCATTGTCTTAGTTTTGAGAAGGGATCTGGGCTGGGAGCGAGGCTCAGGGCCTGGAGCCCAGGCTGACCCTGAGTAGCTGAAGGTGCCTTGATCTGATCCTCCCGGCCCTCCTCCCCTCTCCTGTACCCCCTCCCTCCACCCCCTCCCTCTCCCAACCTTCTGCCCCTGCCCCTTTTCCTCCCCCCTCCCCCCTCTCACCCCCACGGCCCCTGACACCTCTACTCCGAGTGATGAGATGACAGCGTGTGCCACCGCGTCTGGTTTATAGTGCGCTGGGGATGGAACCCAAGGCCTTGTGCATACTAAAGCATGTTCTCTACCAACTCAGCCACATCCCTGTCCCATTAAGGGTTCTCTTAGGGCCTTTCACATGCTAGGCAAAGCACTCGGTCTTCAAGGTATATGCCCAGTGGTTTAAAAAATACCATTTTAGTAGTGTGCGCCCATTGCATATATTAATAGGTTTCTACAATGACATTTTAATTCAAGAATGTCATGTGTTTTGGCCACATTCACTCTTCTCTCCTTCCACTTGCATCGCTTTTCTTCCCAAATAGTTCCCACTCTGCTTTCATGCCATACTGCGTCACCCCTGTGCCCGCCTTCCTCCTGGGCTGTGATCTGCACTGGACTTTCTGGTTATGTGCACTGTTTGGCGACTTGAATGGCCTGTGCTTAGAGGATTGATGGAGCCCAAGGCCCCACCCACACGACCTCCGGGGCCTGGGAAGTCTGTTCACGAGTCTTTGAACAATGGGTCATTCTGATTCCATATGCTCTCATGAGCTGGCCCCGCGACCCAGCATGGTGTCCACACTGAGTCCCGGGCATGCGACCTCACCTTGGGAGACCCCACTCTCTCCACTGTAATATATGGTTTCAGGACACTGCTGTGTCTGGTGTGTGAGGCTCTTGGCACCCATGATGTCATGCCCTTAGTAAGTGCTCAAGAAACACGAGCCGTTGCTGCCATTTGCACCGATGTTGGTTTCTTTTAGCCATGGCTGCCTGGCCACACAGAATTTGAGCATCCTTACTTTATCTCGGGTTTGAACAGGTCTCCTCTGTGGTTCCTTCTTGGCCTAGAATTTTTTTTTTTTTTTTTTTTGCAATGGGCCTAGAAAAGTGAGATCAATGCTTGGGCCTTGGAGGACTGGACAAGCTGAGACACTCCTCTCTTCCCCAAAGGTGAGAGAGCCCTGTCCTGGGTTACCCAGAGCCGGATGAGAAGGGGTCACAGGGAGACTTGACTACAAACTGTGACCCTCAGATGGCTTTGAACACAAGGTGACACGAGCTAACTGGCCCTGTCAGAATTCGAAATTTGTCAGCAAGGGATTATGTGCGCTCGAGCGCGTGCACTTTGTGTGTGTGAGCACGTGTGAGTGCACGAGTGCTTGTGGGGCTGTACAGGGGGCATGTTTGCCTGTACATACATATCTGGAGGCCTGAGGTTGACACTGGATGCCTTCATCAACCACTGTCTACCTTAATTTTATTTTATTTTTTTAAGGCAGGATCCCTCAATGATTCGGAGCTTGCCTGTTTGGTTAGACAGGCTGGCTGGCCAGTGTGCTTCCTGGATCTGCCTACCCCCCCACCCCCGCCCCAGCTCTAGCATTACAGACACATGCTGGCATGCCCAGCATCTAGGTGGGTGCTAGGGATCCAGATGCAGGCTGTCACGCTTGCTCAGCAATCATTTGGCTCTCTGACTCATCCTCCCCCTCCCAGCAAGGGGCTTTTTAGGATAAGACTCAACACGACATCAGGAAATCCATAGACGTAAACCATGTGACAGAGAATACGTAGACTCCCAAAGGCTCCGTGTCCCCAGTGATACTGCTGTGTCCTCTGACCATGACGAAACGAAGCCAGAGATTGCAAGCAAGGGACTCACGCCTGAAGCCGCAGCATTTGGAGGCAGAGGCAGGAGAATGTGGTGACCTCAAGGCTGGCCTGGGCTACACGGTGAGGCCTCATCTGAAAACAAAACAAAGAACAAACAAATGGGAAAAAAAACCCACCCTATATGCTTGGAAGCTAAAGAGCATATTTGAAAGAGACCTAGTAAGTTAGGAAAAATCTAGAATGAAGTGATTGGGGGGGGGGATACTACAGATACCCACATATGTGGGACACATTACAGGTCAGTGGAAAGGAGGAAAATGTATGCCTTTACGTGTTTCTGTCAGCAGCCAGGGAAGGTGGGCAACACTGAGCTCAAGTTTGACTCTAAACTTCAGAAACAGTGACAGAACAAGTGGATGGCGCAAGATGGGAGAAGAGTAGCGATTAGGGTGGACACGTGAAACAGAGGAGACCGGCGGAAGGGCTGGTAGAAACCTAGAGACAAGAACGTAAGCCTCTTCATTGATACGTTTTCTTAAATTATTTTATTTTATGTGTTATGGGTGTTTGCCTGCATGTGAGTCTGCGCACATGTGCATGCAGTGCCCACAGAGGCCCTTAGAGGGCGCCATATTTCCTGGCGCTGGAGTTAGGGACAGTTGGGAATCAAACCAGGGTCCTCTAGAAGAGCAGGCAGTGCTCTTAACCACTAAGCCATCCCTCCAATCCCCCCCTGATATATTTTTAAGCTTGATTACAAGTTAAACAAAAATGTAGACACAGTAGGTTACGTAAAATACATTATAAAATTATTTCCACTTGGTTTTTCATGTGATTTTTGCCAGAACACTAAAAAATTGGCGGGTCCCTGGGCTAGGGGCTTGGTTCAAGGACAAGGATTGTGTTTAAGTCCAGACTACAGTGCTGCTATCTTGTGTTGTCACATTACGTCACATCTCTGTGTTTCAGTCTTTACTCTTCTAGAATAATAAATTCTGTAAGATCTGGGGGGATAAGATCAAGTTACCTAAGCCCTGAGAGATAGTCAGCACTCTGTACTCGGTGTTGCCTATTAGCTGTCAGTTATAAAACCCCGCCCAGTGGCTGGAGAGATGGCTCAGTGATTAAGATCACTGTCTGCTCTTCCAAAGGGCCCGGGTTCAATTCCCAGCACCCACGTGGCAGCTCACAACTGTGAATACTCCCATTTCCAGGTGATCTGACACCCTCACACCAATGCAAATAAAACAAACAAACAAACAAACACAGTACAAGGATAGCACATGCTCACTCCACACCCCTGGACTGCTTTTATCACATAGGAAGTAATGGGTGAATGTTGAAGCGAGGAATTGCTCTCCTGCCAGTGTGGCCTTTCTTTGTTGTCACACAGTGCTGGTGTGAAATGACTGCTCAGGGGCCGGGCGTGGTGGCGCACGCCTTTAACCCCAGCACTCGGGAGGCAGGGGCAGGAGGATCGATGTGAGTTGGAGGCCAGCCTGGTCTACAAAGCGAATCCAGGACAGCCAAGGCTACACAGAGGAACCCTGTCTCAAAAAAAATTAAAAAAGATCACCACTCAGACCCCATGCCTTCAGCTGCTGGGTATTAAATGGCTTGTCAGGCAGAGGGACATTGTGTTCAACTCCTCTTTCCTTCTCCCAGGAGGTCCTGCCCCTGCTGACTCCTCCCTGGGCCCTTTACGCACACCCAGCCCCCTGCCAAGCTCCACCTGACCTCCCTCGGTCCAGCGAGGATGCTTTCAGTCTTGACACTCCGTCTCTGCCCTAGTTCTGTGTGCAGATCCCCAAAGGGCCCAGAGGAGACCTGGGGAGATCAGGTGACATCCATCTGGAGCATCGGCAGGCCTCCCCCACTCAAGGCCATGGCCTGCTTCAGGCAATCGGCACCCCGGAGCCTCACTGGCAGTGGCTGTTGGCTCGCACAGGAAGACTGCAGCTTGTGGAAGCTGATTGGCCCCTGCCTTCTTGGCTCTGCAACCTGCCATGTGTATCCGGCCTTTGGAGTGTTCTCTCAGCTACCATTGCTTACTAACTTTTATTCAGCCAATTTACTGATTTCCAAGAACTGTCTGTGGCAGCATTTCCCCAGAGGACAGGAGAATGAATGTTGGGCACTCTTGTAAAGACCTTGTCATCTCTTAATGCGGCTCAGTATTGGAGTATTGGTCCCATGTCAGCCAAGGGAGCCCAAACATCATGGTCACAGTTTTGCAGAACCAAGGACCTCAAGATCTATGTTTCTGATGTCCACATTCTATAAGATACCCTACTTTCAAGGTCTGCCTGTCCCTCAGGTCCACCTCCTCTGGGGTCCACCTGCCCCAAGGCTGTCACTAGTGTCAATATGCAAGGAAGATCCTGGCAGGAGGCAGGGGTGGGGGTGGGAGGGGGTGGGGGGTGGCAGGGGGTGGTGCAAACAGCACGGGCCTGGGAGACTGATGGGAGGAGTGCTAAGTCTTGGTTTCTCCACCGCATAGGACCAGTGGAGGTGAAGATAAGCCTTCATCACTGGGCTTTCAGGGGACTCCTGCTCTAGGGGGATGCCAGCACCCCTCTCCTGTGCAGAGTTGAGATTGCAGATATGGTGTGTGTTAATGTCCAACGCAGAGTGGCCCTGGGATACAGGAAGAGGGCTTGGGGCCTGGGCAGTGCTTTAGCCACTTGTGTCTGTGTCCTCTGGTTTCCAGCAGGTTTCCGAGACTCCCAGTGGCTTTGAAAGAGATGCTCTGTTACAAGACTCTGAAGCGAAGACCCTCGGGTACAGCCAAGCATACACTGGTGAGCACAGAGTCTCCATGAGCCTTGGGGAAGCCAGACAGACCCTCATCACCAGCTGCTCTTGTCCTTTTGGGGAGGCTGCTCAGCACCCCATTTCTCGTCTCCATAATCCTCTGGCTTATTCTTAAGTAGTTCTTAGATTTATCTCATTTTATTTTATGTGTATGAACGTTTTGCTTGCAGGATTGCATGTCTGTATGCCATGTACATGCCTGGTACCTGTAGAGGTCGGAGGAGGGCATCGGATGCTCCGTAATTGGAGTTACAAGCAGTTGTGAGCTCTCATGTTGGTGCTGGGGATTGAACTCAAGTCCTCTGCAAGAACAACCAATGCTCCTAACTGCTGAGCGATCTCTCCAGTCTCACTCTCTGTCTTTTGTCTGCATGCACCAACAGGATTGCTGACTGTCACCTGGCAAGTTGCCTTGGTCTTTTGTTTTGTTGGGCCTTTCTACAGCTTTAACGTGGCTGTAGGCTGGGGCAGGCATCTCAGGGCCTGCTGGGAATTAAACAAGAGGATAAGAGCTGGCCCGCTGGAGCAGATACCCACCTCATCTTGCCTACCTGGTGGTGTGTCCCAAGGAGCCTCGCACCAGCAGGTATTAGAGACCAAAGGGAGAAGCAGCCATTTTCATCACTGCCCCCATGACCACCGGCCTCAGTAGACTTACTGAAGCTCAGCTCTGTGTGCATGTGAGGGCATTTCCCGTGAGGACTGACATCTGTGATGGTGGCTTTGGGTGAGCAATGGCACCCATCTTCAGTATGGGCCACATCTTCCAGCGGGGCTAGAAGCAGGCACCAAAAATGTTTCCAGAAAGACAGCTTGTGTGCACGCACAGCTTTCTTTCTTGAACTCGCGTGGCTGCTTGGATTCAACACCACCACCAGCTCTCCAGGGAGCTTCCAGGTTTTCAGTGCCAGACAAGGACTGCCAGGGCATCCAGCTTCTTTGACTGGAAAGCTACCAGGTTCTCAGTCCCTTGGGCACGCACATGGCCACTGCTGGATTACTAGGCCCTATCGCGTGAGCCAAGCCAACACACTCCGTTTGACAAGACGTATACGTACTCTAACGGGTCTGTTCTCTAGAATGCCCCAGCTGACCTGTGTCCGTACCCTTTCCCTGACCTGTGTGTGTCCCTGGGGGAAAAGCCATTTTCCTCCACTTTGCTATTCTCACCCACGGTGGTTGGGAACTCCGAAGTCTGTTCACAGAGGCTGGCTGAAGGGGATTTCTGCAAATTCCAGCAGGTTCCATGTGCTTCCATTGTGTAAGCTCTACTCACCTTTGAGAGCGGAGCTTCTTAAAGGTAACCCTTCGGGGACGGTGGCTCTGACTTCTCCAGCGTTTATGTGCAATGGTAGATGACACCAAAAGGCAACTGGGTCTGCAGGTCTCGGCAGATGTAATTAGGATAATTGTCCCTTGTTCGCGTGCCCCTCTTCTAGAAAGCTCAAAGCACTCTGCGAGCATTATCCAATTAATTCCGGAAATAGCTGGGTGAGAGAGGTGGGGACAGGCCTGTCATGCTCCATTCATGGCCAGGCCACCACAGCACTGACAGGTTAAGTGACTTGCCTAAGGTCCCACAGAGCTGAAAAGTGAGCCCCGTTCACCGCTCCGTAGATCGGCACCCTCACCGAAGCCTCGGCCACAGCCGAAGCTCCGAAGTGTGGTCGCAAAGCCTCATTGAGCGGCACAAGTTTTCCTTCAGCCCCTATGTCAGTTTCCCTCAATGCTGTGGTCCCATCCACACACCATTAGCCTGATGCCAGGACTCCCACTCGCTTTGTCTGGGCCTGGCTTGCCGGGGACCGAGGTGTGCGTGAACACAGTGTAGGGACTGACTAGTCACTGCAGCCGAGAATCGATGGTGGCTCGGACAACTCACCAAGCCAGATATGCTTTACGGTTTGCAAAGCAAATTAACTATGAAGAATTACCTCCTTTTTGGAGAAACAATCAACAGAGTCATAATTGTTTAAGTAGCTCTCTTGATGGTGTGGTTTTATGAGCTGGGCTCTGCTGAATTACAAGCATCCTAGGCCAGTTGGCGGACAAATAGTGAGATCTTAGATGCTTTTGACCCCCAAGTGCCAGGATGGATATGGCGTGGTATGGGGATCACAGAAGACTACAGACATAGGTGGGTGAGGGTCAGGGGTTCCACACATGGTCAGAAGTTCTGATGCTAGATTGTGGGAGCCCTGGGGCGTGCTGGGAACATTGCTGGTGAGACCAGGAGGCCCTGCTGACTGCTGTGCTGTTTCTAGAATGTGCTGCATAGCAGCTTTGCTGGAGGAATCTCCATTTTAGACTAGACCCAGGGGTCTAGTTGGGAAGATGAGAACATAGGCCTCCCCGGAGCTTTGGGGGTTCGTCCACATCCAAGCCCTAGGGAAAGAGTCCTTAGGGGGTACAGTCGATCAGCCAGAAGGTGCCAAGGACCTGCCCTACCTCCCCCCTGTAAGCAATATGCAAATTCACTCACACCTCTTGAGATGTGAGCGACAGCCCTGGGCCTATGACAATAAGACAGTGAAACAAGGAACCAGAATGCTCCAGATCCTTGGCCAAGGCTGCCGCGGGGAGAGGCCGGGCCTTGTTAAGTCCCACAACTGTGAACGCATTCACGTGTGCGTTCCAGAGGAGAGCAATCCAGGACACGTGAAAATTGGAGGTGTAAGTAGGGACTGTAGCAGGCTGAGGAAGGGGCAGCTTGGGGGAATGCCTGAAGGAAATTACCTGTGAGGGTTTGTGTGACATATATGTGTAAACATACGTGTTCATGTATGTATGTGTATGTGCGTGCACACGTGTGTGTGAAACTATGTGTATCTGTGTATGTATGCTTGGATGACTATGTGTATGTGTACATGTGTGTGTGCGTGTGTGTGCAAGCAGGAGGGGTGGGCATAGGGAAATGAACCAGCCCCCACCCCTCTCCATGAAAAGGAGCAGGGAGAAACAGTGAGGCTGAGGGGTTGGAGTGAGGTGTGAAAAGGACATCTCAAAATCTTTTTCTGTCATTTGAATCACCTGAGTTAGCTCCACCCAAACTTTCTTTAAGGGGATGTGCCAAGGAGCATATGAAAGCCCGTGACAGAGACGTGTGTGGCAGTGTAAACCCCAAATGGCGGGGAGCCTCTGCATTCCTTTTCTCAGTGCTGTGACCCCAAAGAGAACTTATTCAGGCTCACGGTTTGAGGGTGGCATGGTGGGGTCCATGGCTCCTTGTGCTCACAGGGTGGGCCAGGGTGCCAAGAATCAGAGCCAGAGACAGAATGAGGGGGCGCCGCAAGTGGGGCTGGACCGTCAACTAGGCCTGGCCCTGGCCCAGTGACTCTGTCTTTGCCACCAGTCCCGAGGTTCTAACGTTTCAATAACCCCCCCCAAAGAATGGCACCAGCAGGAACCAAATGTTCAAACACATCCAAACCATCACATCTCCCTCACTAGTGTTGGTGGCTGAAGCTGGGCCTAGAACTCACAGGGTCCTGAGAACCAGGGGAGGAAGGAGCCCACCCACAGCTGGAGTCCTGGCTTGTGGCTCAGAGCCCAGTATCAGCAGCACGGGCTGGCACGGGAGGAGGTGCCTGCTGGTAACACCAGCAGCCTGCCAATCACTCCCAGCCTCCCAGGTCCCAAGATGTGTATCCTACTGTGGCTTAGAGGGCTGGCTGGGATTCTACTGATTATCCTGGTCCCACATCAGCAAAAGAGAGCGGGAAGAGAGAGAAAAGAAGAGAGAAGAGCTGACATGTGGGGGTCCTCAACTGTCGTAAAGTCCTGTCCTCATCCAAAGGCACAGTTCACACCTTTCAGAGGCTCCCAGCCTATCCAGTCTGCTTCTCTGTTGCTGTGACAGGAACACTGGCCAAAAGCAACCTGGGAAGGAAAAGGGTTTCTGTGACGTACAGGTCTCATCCAGGGAAACTGAGGCAGGAAGCTGGAGACAGAAGCTGAAGCGGAGACCACAGAGGAGGCAGGCATCTTCTCAGCCGAATTCCCATGAACCGTGAGCTTTGAGAAGGCCAGCAGGACTCACTGGCCGCCTGCCTTCCTGGGAGAAATAGGTAGCCCGGTCCTCCCTCCCACCCTGTGATTATACGATAGATTTAAAGTCTCTGGAATTCACAAATCTACATCAAAATATATTCTCTAGCCGTAGGGAACTTCTCAGAATTGTTAACCTTCTCCCCAGGTATTGGAGGTAACACACTGTGAGATTAGATGTATATTTTCTTCAAGATACACCACCCATCGAGGGGTTCATATTTACATCTTTTGTTGATATTTTTTATAGATTAAAAGCGCCTCTTTGCTAGGTGATAATTCTGCTAAGTACTGTAATTTGCTGCCATTAATATTTGTCTGAGTCCTAGTTTGCAAAATATATTTGAAACCACGCTACAAAGTCGCATAATTGCTTCTTTGCGAGCTGGGGGAAATGAGTAGCTTCTTATCCGAGCCTTTATCCTGTTAACCTCAGAGGGGAGGGGCATTTGCTGGAGTCCCAGAGAGCAGCTGAGAACATTAGCCTGGAGTTCCAGGGACTTCTGGGGCCTCGAGGCAGCCTGGCTGGGCCAGCGGTGGCTCCTGGCCTCTACAGTGTCTACTGTTCTAGCCCCTCCTGTGTCCATGGACCACAGTGAGCTCTGAACGTGCCCCCCCCCCCACACACACCTGCCCTGACCCTGAGCTCCGGGGAATGGTGACAACTTGTCAGCGCATGGGAGCATATTCCTGGGCCTATCTTGGTTTCCCTTGGAACATGGAGACGTGATGGGCCTCCCTAGAAGAGGAGTGTGCAAGGCCCTGGCCTGGGTGTCAAGTGGCTCTGTACACAGTGGGAATGTGGGAATGGCTTTGCTTATAGACCAGCTCTGTAACAGAGGCCGCTGAGCAGCCCAGATGGCACAGGTCTGGGTGTGAGGTACCAAGCAGAGGCTCCTGTGTCAGCTTCAGTGGCCACTCAGGTATGGGATGAGGTCCCAGGTGACCAGACTCTTGAATTCTGAGACAGCTCGTGACTCCTGCCTGTGTCCCCTCTCAGTTCAAGGCATTTTCCAGGTCTCCCATTCTAGATGGGACAGTCCCAGGCCCTTCTGAGTAGGTGGATAATTTGTCTCAGTGCCTGAGTGGAAACCTGCGTTAGTGTTCACAGCCACGTGCTAGTTCACCCTGGGGTCTGCGGGCCAGAGACTGCAGCACACAGAGGGCATTTGCCAGGTACCAGCTTCGTGGAGGTTCTGAGGCTCTTTGTATCCCGGGGTGGCGGCCACTCCCAGCATCTCTAATGAAAAGGGTCTTGTAGGAGGCCTTCTCTGATTTCTCTGGAAGATGTTCCCATAGGTAAGCTAGGATCCTACAAAATGGCCTCTGAGATGTCACTCACAGCCAAGCCATAAATTGGAACTAATGGTGGAAGTTACTTTTGAATAGAAAAGTCAGCACAGGCTCATGTTCTGAGTGTTTGGCAGCACTGTTTTGGAATGCTTTGGGAGGTAGGGCCTTGTTGGTGTAAGGAAGTCATTGTGGCAGTCCTGTGAGAGACACCTGTTGCTCACTGCGCAACAGTCGTCTTCATGCTTTTCTCTGTCAGGGACTGTGTGACTGACCCACACATAACTAACATGGTGGCCCTGACCCCATAGGCTCATTTTGTTGGGGGAAGGATGGAACTGCAGATGTGTTTGAGGTTATTATTATCAGTACATTTATGCAGAGGGTGGGCGTGTGTGAGCGTAGACCTGTGCACAGGAGACTGGGTGGGTGTGGCTTCACTGTGTGCCTCCCCATGGGTGTACTTATGCAGATGGGCGTGTTTGTGGGCAGAGCGCTTGCCTGTCTGTGTGAGAGTCCTGATCTAGCTTCTCATCTCCTCAGGGTGCCACCTGCCTGCTCCACCTCCCAACTACACCCTCTCTCCCCTAGCTCCCAACTTCTTTAGCTCCACTCCCTACTCCCTGGGTCCCACAGTGCCCCACCCCTGCCTCCATCCCCCATCCCCCCACCCCTCCCCCACCCCTCCCTTACCCCTCCTCCACCCCTGCCTCACTCCTCCCCCCCCCTCCCCCTCCTCCTTTTCCTCCTCCTCCCCCTCTTCCTCTCCTCTTCCTCTTCTCCCCTTCTTTCTCTCTTCTCTCTCTCTCTCTCCCTCTCTCATTTCTTGTTTGTTTTTGAGTCAGGGCCTTCCTATGTAAGCCAGACTGACCTAGAACCCATGATGGTTTCTCAGTTTCCTACATGCCAGGGTTACAAGTAAGTGCTACCACACCTGGCCCCTTGCAGAGTCTGAGACCGCAGAGCTGGAATGACTGGGTTGGTTTTATGTGGGCTTGAAGCCTTTGGTCACGCGGACAGGAAATAAAGATTTGCTCTTCCCAAGTGGACTCTGCAGAGCCCTCAGTCCAATTGCAAAAGCTCATCACAGCACATATGAGAGTGTATAAGTCCCTTTCCACGGAGGAGAAAGTCGTTTGGGGAAATGCATGGTCAGGATGGCTAGGGCCAGAGGTCCCCATGTGAGTGTTTTTGTTTCAGCCTTGAAGATGCTGAAGAGAAGATAAAGAGGCTAATATGAAAAAAAAAGGTCTCCATGCACAGACAAATGTGTTTGGTTGAGGGCAACAACTCAGGTCCAAGCCAAGGGGGGAGAAATTCATTCTGACATATGAACTCTTAGGTTCAACTCTCCCAATATTTTATAGTAAGTGCACTAAGCTTGGGGGCTCACAGCCCATTCTCCATTAGGGTACCGCTTAAAGGCTCTATAGCCTCCCAACAGCACCATAGTCTTCATGGTCTTCAGGACACAGGCCTCAGGCTGTCTGTGGCTGTTCCAGTCTCACCTGGCCTCCTGATGGCCTGGGAGCTTAGAGTGATACCCAAGTGACAAGTATGACACTCAGCACATGGCCAAACTCATGGAAGAAGTGGTGGACCTAGCCCTTTGGGGGCTTGTGGCTAGGTGGGAGGCAAAATAGCACCCAGAGACCCATTGCTATCTCTTTCCAAGGGGACGGGGAGGCACAAGGATGCCAGAATGTGAACAGTAAACTGCTCTCTGTTGCAACGCCACAAACGTCTTTGGACCAGACCGATGGCCCTCTGTGGCTTGGTGTGTCAGTCAGCTTTCCAATACGGTGACAAAATACCTGGGGGGAATCACATTAGTGGGAGGGAAGGTTTACTTTGGCTCATAACTTCATAGTCCATCGTTGGTCCATCGTGGCTTGGCTTTGCTGCCTGTGGTTCTGTGGTGACAAGAGCCTCATGGCGAGGAGCACACAGCAAAGGCTCCTCCCATCACAAGTTGTCCATGACACAGTCTTATGGTCTTCTTCTGTCATTTCTCCGTAGTTGCCCCTCCTGAGTCCTGAATACCAGTGTTATTTATTCCATTTGGTTTGTCAGCTTCATCCTGTGGCCTTCTTCCCTCCCTGCATGGTCCTACCAAACCCTTAATAGCTTTTAAAGTCACCATATCCGTGAGCTTGTGTCACAGTGTGAGTGACAAGTGTCCTGCACTTCAGTGTCAGGTAGCAGTGACCAAGCACTCTGTGCCAGTGCTTCTGTGAGTTAGCTCCAAGTGCCTCATGCTGTCATCCAACTGGTGGGAACCATTGGCAACCGTGTTCTTGTGGCATTTACGAGTCAGTGTCCTCCAGCCCGACGTCGCTGTGCCGAAATCCCCTAGAAACAAAACTGAGACAGAGTGTTTCCTGTGTTTCCAGCTTTGGACTCCTTGTCCAGGCTCCTTGACACGTCCGGCTGATGACCTTGGAGGCTGTTCAGGACTATGCATTTCTCAAAGCAGCTGTGCCTCTCTGATACTCAGTTTCCGTAGCTGTCACACGAGCTACTGGTTCCGGCAGTGGGTGCAGCGACAGGTGTCCTGACACCCTTACCATTTCTCCTTTCCACCTAGGATTTCTTTTTTTAATGTGTGCGAGAGGGACTCCCTGTGTGTCCCAGGCTACCCTGAAACTCGTGATGGCCTCCCTCTGCCTCCCACATGTGGGAACGCACGCGTGAGCCTCGGTTCTCAGCACCTCCCCCTGTTTGCACTTAGCGATGGTTGCAAACACGCTCACCTAGGCCAGTTTCAGCAGTGCTAGAACCTTCTGCCAACTCTCTCTAGCCTATAACCCTTGACTTCCACTGAGCTCTCTTGGACTCTGCTGGGAAAGCAGGGAGATTGGATTGAGGGGCAAACCAGGTGCTGGGTGGAAGAGGAGGGACCCTCACAGCTCTGTGACTCGGCCTTCCATGACATCTCGGGGTTCAGAGGCAGCACCGGTGTGGGGCTGACAGTTCCATTGCTGCAGAGATGAAGGATTCTGTGGTCATTCCATTGGAGACAGGTGGGGTTCAGGGTCACCATGTCTCAGGCAGGCCACCCTTCAGCTCAAAGCAACATCCCTGGAGCCTCAGCCCCTTAAACAAAAGCCTGGTCTGACTCCTCAGCCCTGGCACACATCTGCGTTATTAGCAATGCTAATACCATTCTGCAATGATAAATAATTAAACAATTATGGTCATGAATCAATAAGTTTAGCACATTTTTTTCCATCAGCAAATTGTACTGTATAAACAAGAAATATAAATTACCAAGTCTAATTCCCTCCCCCTTAAAATTATAAGCATTTTATATCTAATAATTAAAAAAGTATTAGAATTCAACGTAGGATAGTTAGGACTTTAAAGAATTTTCCGTTTCCACCAAGCACCATTAAATTGTCAGTTTTATGTCTCTGAATCTGATTAACATTTTGAGATCTGGCCTCGGAAATCTTTCTTTGTTAGCTCCCGGGGAAGGCCCTCCAGGTTCCTGTTTCTCTCCACCCTCACAGACGGCAACTCCACTGGGCTCCAGCTATTGAGGCAGCGACTGCCGGTCCAGCTGGAGAGCAGAAACAAATGAGCTCTGGATGAAGGTGCAGGTTACAGAGTAAGGTTTGTAGGCTCACCCCGCTCTTTACTGTCTTTCCCTCGGTGGGGCCCGTGGTTGGTTTATTTTTATGTTTATTGGTCTCATTTGCTCATTTAAGAGCAAAGTTTATATTTACAAGTTCAAAATGAGCAGTATCTATAGCAACCGTGGGTTAGAGTCGCCAGGACCCCATCCTGTCCTGTGCAGCGGTGCCCTCCTCTTTTCAGCTCTATCCGACTTGGTACAATCCCTACTGTCATGGCTGAGGGCACCCATGATTGTGCCAGAGTGCCACATGATCTTTCTTAACCTTGGCCTCTGCCTTCCTTTCATTTTTTTTTTTTAATCATCTGCTCAGCCAGGTAGGCAACTGAGTTTGCAAACTTAATTCGATGGCTAGAACCCAGTGTCCCTCATACCCCAAGCATGTGATGTCAGGGCCGCTGTCATGGCGGATCTTAAGCATCAACGTTATTGAATCGGGAAGTATCTAGATTTAGAGAGCATGCATCTGAAGATGTTTTCAGGAGCATTAGCTAAGAAAGGAAGACCCACCCTAACCACCCAAGAGACCACAGGCCAAGAGGGAACAAAAGAAGAGCAGAAGAAAGCCAGCTAACTCAGGCATCCTCTTTTCTTCCTGGATGCGTGACTCTGCTCGGCCACATCTTCCTCTCACGATGGCAGACTGAAGCCATGAGCTAAATCTACCGCGTTTGCTCAGATGCTTTATCGCACGCAACAATGTGAGAGTGACCAATAATGAAATTCAGGATCACAGGACACTTTATAGGCGAGACACCAAACTCAAGCGTAAGAGCAAGGCCCCACTAAGCTGGCTTCCTATCACTTGCCACCAATGGCTTCCTTGGGGTGTGTGTGTGTGTGTATGTGTGTGTGTGTGTGTGTGTCCCCTACCTCCTGATTGAACTGTGTCTCCCTTCCTTTGCAGTCCCACTTGTCCCTCTTCCCCACTGGCCCCTCGATGCTGTCTGTCTGTCTCTTCTGTTGGATATCGTCACTACCAAAATAGAAAACTAAACAACACCAAAACCAAAGCAGGAAAAACAGATTTCTGCCTTCATCCATTCCGTTTCATCTGCCCAGAGCCTCATGTTAGCGGGTAGCAATGAGCTTGGACCACTTCCTGGCTGCTGCCTCTTCCACACCAGGGAGGGAAGAGAACCAGCCCTGGGGATACAGACCCTAAACCCGGGGGAGGGGGTTTGTCCTGGTCATTTCCCGTCCTCTCTTCATCACTGATGCCTGAGCGTTCATAAGGCTTGTACTTTCCCCTGCCCTCCAGATGCTAGGCTGCCATACATACCAGTTTCTCCCCTCAGGCCGCAGCGCCACATCTTCCAGCTGGACTCTCTGCTTCCAGAGTTTTAAATGCCTTCTCTACAGCCGAAGAACGAGTTTTCTCTCCTGATTCTCGCAGATCGGATGAGGTAACATCACTCTCAGCTCACCAGTGGCCCCGTTGGCCTCAGGGTGATGTCTGAGCCCCTCAACTTGGTGTTTCGGTTAGGTATGTTGGGGTACAGGGGTGAATTAGCACCAGCAAAGGATGTGTGAGTCTTAGAGTAGAGCTTCCAGCACTTCCAAAGTGCATCAGTTATTTTTTTCTCATTGCTGTGTTACGATGACTGACAGATGCAAGATAAAGAAGAACAGCTTGGTTGACTGACCCTCAGGAGTTGGACAAAACCTCAAGGTGGCAGCGAATGTGAAAGAGGCTGTTCCCTCCCCCTCATCCCGTTCCCCGCCCCCGCCCTGCTTCTTGGGGGAACAGTAAGCAGGGAGAACAGATGAGGCCAAGTCAGGGTGAGGCCTAAGGACAACTCCCCACCAGTCACGTGTGTCTTAAAACTAACTTTCTGTTTTCACGATCATACTACGAATCCATCCAGGGATCCAGCCACTTATTAGGCCACAGCCCTCAGGATCGAATTGTCCTTGAAAACGTCATCCCAGACACATCCCAGAGGTGCGTTCCACCGATCTCCTGAGTGTGCCACAATCCAGATTAATCACGTTACCATCTGACTGGCTCCAGAGCCCATGAGCATACCTGCACACAAGTCTGAGCTTTGGGCTGTGGAGTAGGGTGTTCCTGTCTCCACAGAGCCTGAACTCAGACATGGCTCCTGGTGGGCCCGAGCATCTCCTTCGCACCAGGATCGCTCTGTCTTCCACATGCCTGCTCACACCCGTGGCACTTAGGGACATTTCCTGCTTCTTTCTACAACTACCACTCTGCTGTGCCGCTTGCTGGGTAACTCTTGGTCACTTGCTCTGAGCACTTACTGACTGTCCAGGGCTGGGCTGGGCATACCACAGGGGCGGTGAAGAGGTGAGAATCTTCTGGAAGTGGCTACAGCTAGCCAGGCAGGTGACATTTCAGTGCACCCAGAGTCTGGCTTGGGGGCTTGGAGAGGCAGGGTTCATCCAGTCCCTTAGGGGTCAACTCTGCCTTCTACGCCCTTATCTTTATTCCCAAGGGGTACGTAGTGTTCTTTATTTAGCCATTAGAGGACACCTCCCTCCACTCCCCACCCCCCATGGGCCCAAGTGCCTAAAGTGGACAGCATCCATCAGCTAAATAAGTTACCCTCTTAGTTAAACCACATCGACCAGCCCAGGTAAAAATCCGCTATGCAACCAACCGCCAAAAGATCTTGCCCGGGGGCCTGGCTTCTGGGCAGATGTCAACACTATGTCAGGGACCAAGAAGAACACCAGGGGCACAGCACTGGGTGTGTGTGTGGAGACTATCTCCCTCCGGAGCTCTGTAGGAATGCATCACTGAAGATCTGGGTCTGAGGGGCAGGTAGCTTGTTGGGGGACACCACTCCAACGATTTAGAGCAGGAAGGAGATGTGTGTATGTGTGCAATGTGTGTATATATGGTGTGTGCATATTGTGTACATAATGTACTGTGTGTGTACTGTGCGTCTACAGTGTGTGGTATCTACAATGTATATGAGTGTGTGTGTGTGTGTGTGTGCGGTGTGTGTGGTGTAAGTACATAATGTGTGTAATGTGTGTACATTCAGGTGTATAAGGTGTGTGTGTGTTTGAGGCAGAGTCTCACAGGAAATCCCCCTGACTGAGCTTCCAGGCACACACTTACACACTGGCACGGGCATCCTTTGAAGATGCTCCTGAGGAGCTGTGGCCGAGGCCCCGTTAGGTTAGCCCCTGTGAGGCCTCGCTGCATCCTGCTACCGGTCTGTGGGTGGGGAGTCTCCAGGCGGGCGGCGGGTGCCAACGCCAGCATGCCGGGGGGCTCCAGATTCTGCCTTACTTGGTGGCTCTTAGCAACATGCCTCTTGCATTCTGCTCACTCTGTTTCGAGTTTCACACTTTCTCTAGGCTGAGAGATCCATCCATCTAGTGCAAACGCTTCTGACAAGGCTGCGGTGAAGGAGACCCCTGCCGGGCTCGGTGCTGGCTTTGCCTGGGATGGGTAGCCGGGACAGTTACTGTTCACCCATGTCTCCTTCCTCGCTTTGTGAGTCTCTCTCAGAGCTAGCCAGTGTCCTGGCCAACCTCCCTATTTTGCCATCTTTCTCTGAGCATCTTCTGGGGGTGGTTCTTCCCTCCTCTCTTCTCCCCCACTACCCAGTCACCCCCAAATCTCCAAACATACCTGACTTATTCTGCATGGAAAATTTTTCTTGTAATGCTTTCTCTTTGACCTTCTTAAAGTCCCAAGTCCCCTAAAATAGCTCTCAGATTTCTCAATCTATATTTATGTTGATTTGCTTTTAAATTTTGACCAGTTCTTTTCCTTTCCTTTTCAGTCCTGAATTAATCTTAACCCTAGATTCTTGCGTGCGTACCTGCGTCTTTATTTCTCTATCTATATTTTATTTGAGGTCTATAATAGCATTCAGAATTAGCTCATGAAACTGGATTACACAAAGCCAGCAGGTTTAAAAATACTCCAAAGATGTTGCTTTCATGCCTCAAATCCTTGAAAAGCCAAATGCATTCACTTCTGAAACCAAGTCTTGGATTTTGCTGGAAAAAAAAAATAAGAAAAGTGTTTAATAGCACATATGGCATAATTTTATTTGACATCTGTTTTGTAACAAACAATATTTAGCTCACTTATTTGCTGAATGATACAGTACACAGTGCAAACAAAAAGTCCAATGAACAGTTTTTACAGAGTTTGTAATATATCAATATTTATTGCAAAAGAATGCAAAACTTAAACATTTAAGTGTGTTATTGATTGTAATATGCAAAACATTGATTACTGTATGTTACTATTGCAAAAAAAAAAAAAAAGTCTTCCATGCCTGTTAGGGTATGAAAATGAGGTACATTTTATCAAAAGATGCTTCTCTGCTCCTCTCGGTGACATTTAGTCTTTGCCCTGTTTCCCTTGTTTGTGTCATCCTATTTATAAGACAGCTGTCAATATATTTAGGACGCTTCCCGCTCATAACAGAAAAAAAATGATGAAACTATTGGCTTCATTGCGAAGAGTGATTGATTTTAATGGAAACAACATTTAAAAACTCCGAATGCACTTTGTGTTGGCAGTGCTCATAGAATGTGCTAATGACTACAAGCCTTGCGCCCTGATGGGGGAGTGCTCGCAGCCAGGATCACAAAAGGCCGGCGGGGGTGGTAGGTGTGGTAGATTTTTTGTTTTATGCTAAAGTTGAAATAAATAATTTGTTTACATCACTGGACAACAGGCCGGAAATACAAGCTCTTGCCTGGTGAAGGAAGTAAACCTTGGTTTCTGAGCCACATGCAGGATGCCCATGCTTTCGGTATTACTGTTGTCACCAGAAGAAGAGCATGGAAAGCAGCGTCTCCACAGAAGGCTCTTCAGGTTGTGGCTGGCGGAGGCGACAAGGCTCCCTGCTCTCTTTTGGCTCTGGCCTCAAACAGCTTAAGCAGGTTTCTTGTTCCTCTAGTCCATGCCAGCGAAATAACAAACAATTACGGAGGTGGTTTGACTCAACTGGAGGATCTTTGGGCAAACAAGGCGCACACTCTCAGAACAAAGCCAGGAAGAGAGAAACACCCTGGGTCAGTTTGTCCTAGCAGGCTTTTCTAAATCCCGCAAGAATAATTGTGATAATGAAGACAAAAACCACCCGCCAACCAAGCACCCCAGCCCTTCAAATCCTACAGACAGCTCTACACACGTTCACTGCCTTGCTTACCCCTGCCCCTGGCTCATATTTTGTCCACACTGAGCCTGTAAGCACCTTAGAAAATCCACAACCTTGGCCTTTCATTTCTCTATATGGATTTTTCCTGCACGCTCCGCATAAGCTGTGTCTGCCACTCCTAGGTTCTGAGTGCAGGGGTCTGGAGAAGGCAGAGGGTGAGGACCAAGTTCCTGTCTCTTACTGCTAGTGGCTGAGGTCCCTCCCCACCTCAAATTTGGTAGAGTAAAGGGACTTGTGGGTAGCTGATCTTGGAGCAAGATGGCCCACAATTTCCCCTTTAGGTGAAAATGGACTCAGAGGTCAGAGGGGCAGGGTCACCCACCTCTCCTTCTGTTGCTAGCACTGGCCAAGGTGACAGATTCTCAGCTCCACTTGACACCTTGGAAGAAGGTCTTAGTCCACTCTGGTGCTTTCTCTTAGAAACCCCAGTCACCAAAATGTTAGAGGATTAAATGGGCCACTATGTAGAAAGGGCTGTCTGGTGTCTCACTCAGAGTAAGCACCGGTTCTAAGCTGGCCGTGGCCGTGTGCACTGCTAAGTCCAGCATCCAGGATCTTGATATTGAGGCTAGGGTGAACTACAAAGCAATACTCTGTCTCAAAATAAGCAAAGAAAATAAAAGGAGAGAGAAGAAAAATAAAAGCACAAAGGAACCCCCCCCCCCAAAAAAAAACCATAAACAAAGAACAAACTCTAAACGCATTCTCCCTGCATCATGGCTGCAGCATGGGCAGAGTCCCCTCAGGGCCTGACGCAGAATGAGCAGTCTTGGTATTGGATGGTCACTGGCAAGTGATGCACCCTCGGGGCCAGAAGAGGAGGTGGCCATGGGTCCCTTTCAGAAACAGAGAACTCACTAAGCTGTGATAAGGCTGCAGTTTGGGATCCGCCCTTAAAGATGACTAGACGGAGGTCAAGGGGGTGCGGTGGTCTCCATTCAAAGAAGGTTCTAGAAGATGCAGCAATTTTGACAACTGACAATTTGAATTATAATCCGGCTCCTGGATGGAGCAGGGACCCAGGGCAGCTTGGCCAGTGACTCTGTTCCTCCCCTGGACTTAACAGCAATTACAAGCTGTGAAGGAAACAGAGAGCAGAGACGAACAATATATGTCACGAGGAAATAAGAACATTGCACAAGAAGAATAAATAATAATGTATTTTCCTGGCTTTAATGAAACTCCATAGATATAAAAAGCTGGAGAAAGGGGATTTTTTTTTGTCTTTCAGACCTTAATTATAGCAGGGTTGTTAGTAAATTTACTGAATCGCAAATGTAAAATATTCTGATGGCCTGAGTAAAACCACATATTTAAGCCTTCTAAATGAACATTTCTGTTTTTTGAGTAATTTGTACCATCTGTGTCAAAATTCTGAGTCTAAAAAAAAAAAAAGCAGTGGAACAAATGTTAGTTCCATAAAACAGTCCTAGTTCATTGTTGAAATTGTCACACATTAACATTGCAGGCCATCTGGGAAGACAAAAGCCTCTAACCAGATTGCCGAGATGATTTTATTGGTCTGGTATTAATCAGGATGTGGCATAATATTTAAGCAGAAAGGAGAGATGAGGTGAAGTGGGGCCCTCCATCCACCCCAGCTGTGTGCACGGGGTTGTGTGGTAACTCCTTTATGCTAAAGGCACCGGATAGTCACATGACGGTCATTGTCAGAAGATGTAAATCAAACGCAATGTATTCTTTCCGGTTTGGAAGCCATGAAACAAAGCCTGGGCTGAAGCTCCTGCTCTAGGAAGAAAACCCAGGCCGTCAGAGTCCACCCAGAGCCCTGCCGGAGCGAACTGGCATGGCGCGTGCCCGGATCTCAGAACATTTGCTCCCACCCCCTTGCAGTGAGAGCCCTCGGTAGGTTTTGGCCAGCTGCTCTGGTCAGCCTTAGCCAGGCAGCTGCAGCTCTGGCTGCCGAGTCCAGGCAGCAGCCTGGCTTCACCGAGGCTCCTGCCCATGTACACTTCCCGTGGTCCCAAGAGTGCACTCCTGCGCTGAACCCTCTGTAGTGCCCACCTTAGCTTTCACGGCAGGGCAACAGAAGCAACGTCAGACATGTCAGCCCAGCCTGGTCAGTCCACGAAGTGGGCGCATGCTCTGGGAATCAGAGAGGGCGGAAGTGGATAATCTGATGGCAGAAGTGTAAAATCTGATGGCGGAAGTAGATGATCTGATGTTCCCAGGGGTAGCTCTTCCCTACGGGATCAGGAGGCTCTGAGATGCCGGCACTCAAGGTGCCATTTTGTGCCTCGGAGGCCAGAAGACCACATTCTACCCTCAGGAGCTGGCGTTACAGGTAGTGGAGAGCTACCAGGCATGAGCGCTGGGAACTAAACTCAGGTCCTCTGCAAGAGCAATATGCACTCTCTAAAAAAAAAAAAAAAAGTTAAAAATGTATGTGTGTGAATGTTTTGCCTACGCATGGGCACCATGTATGTGCCTTGTGCCCACAGAGGCCAGAAGAGGGTGTCAGGTCCTCTGAAACTAGAGTTAAAGATGTTTGTAATCTCCCATGTAGAGCTCTTAAGCCGAACCATCTTTCTGCACTCCCCAAGTGTATTTTTCAAGGGTAATTTTGGATTTGGTGTTGATTTGGCCTGTTGCACTGCGGGAGCCCAGCTTTCATGACCTGGGTGACCAGGACTTCATGACTGAAGACTCCCCTGGGTGTCAGTGTTGTTGCTGAACGTGGCAGGAGCCCTTGTCTGTTGGTGGCCTGCTAACTGTAGTGAGCTGTGCCTAGGTGGCCCACTCACCTCAGTGAGCCCCATCCAGAGTGTGCAGTGTCCACTGCTAGCCACTTGGCAAGGCTGTCGGGGGACACAGCAGTGCTCCTCACATGGCCGCTCTTGCCCTTCATTTCGTGTTTGTTGGCTATGTTTGGAGGTCCCCGCCATATGGACAGTGTCCATCTTTGTTTCAAGTTACAACTGGGGGATGTCTCGGGAGTGTCTGGTGCGTACTCAGCCTATGGGAGACAGAGGGAGGCTTCTGGCCGGGGGAGGATTGAGCCAAGTTTCTAGGAAGAACAGCTGGAGCAGTGAAGAGGCTGAGAGCAGAGGACGTGAGCGGCGGGGTCCTTAGAGCCTCAGCCTTTAAGGGCTGATCATGATGATGTCTGAAGAGGGTCCTTTAAATGGGAACAGCCGCACTGCTCTGTGCTTTCAGACTCCGTGGTAGGCCCTTGAGAGGGCTGTGTTTTCCCCGGCTCCCCACTCCCCAGCCCCAGGGCATCCCCAGGGCCTTTGCACGTGTCATTCTCTCAGCCCAGAGGGCTCTGGCATGCAGCAGCCACCACCCTGTTGACTCCTCTTCTTCCTGAAATGCCAACCCAAACCAAGCTTCCTTAGGAACGCATCCCTTAGGGCTCGTGGTACCCGGCACGTCTCCTTTGTGGCACATGCGAGTTAATTAAATAGTTTATTGCGTAATTACTGTTTGTGCCTTCAAATATGAACATAAGATCATCTCCTATTTTCTCAATTAAATGGTGAGGATGGTTTTGAGGGTTTCTGCTCACACATATTGGATTTTTTGTTTGTTTGTTTGTTTTGAGACAGTCGTAGTGTGTAGTCCAGGTTGGTCTTGAACTTGAAATATTTTGCCACTCTCTCCAGCGGGCTGGGCTTACAAATGTGTACCACTAGTCTAGGTTACATATACAGACGCCTAGGGCTACGTAGAAAGAACAGTAAACGGGGCACAGTGCACATTTGGGGCCACCTGCTATGCAGGACGGCACACTCACCTGACTGCGCTCCTCTCTCACCGTAGCATGGTGCATGTTTCCTCCTGTCCTGGTCCTGTTCTGTGTGTGCAAGGTAAGCTGAAGTGTGTGTGACTGGGCTTGAGCCTAGAGAAGATGGAGTCAAGAAATGCATCAAAGCCGTGGGCACCACTAGTGCCAAAGTGCCAGAGTTCTCCATGAAGTAGCCACTAACTGATTGCTTTTTTTGAGACTTTTTTTGTTTGTTTGTTTGTTTGTTTTTTTGAGACAGGGTCTCTTTGTGTAGCCTTGGCCATCCTGGACTCGCTTTGTAGACCAGGCTGGCCTCGAACTCACAGCGATCCTCCTGCCTCTGCCTCCCGAGTGCTGGGATTAAAGGCGTGCGCCGCCACGCCCGGCTCGAGACTTTTTTCTTAAAGGCCACTTCCCAGTGATGCCGTGCCTCCCCAGGAGCTGTTGTTGTTGTTATTCCGTATATTTCCTTCGCCTCTTCCCTCCCTTCCTCTTCCACCTTCCTTTTGTTTTGTCAGTTCCCTCAGGGTGACTTCTGTAATCTTCTAAAGGTAGCCTCAAGTGAGGACCTCAGGACCCATGTCTTTTCCTTCAACTTTAAACAAAAAACAATCTAGAGGAGAGACTGAAGACTTTGCAGGGACCTGAGCTTGTGGCGCCGTCTGCTCCTTTAGGGGTTGTTCTGGGGGACTCCTGCCCCGTTGTCTGGTGTCCTTTAAGGGGTTGTTCTGGGGACTCCTGCCCCGTTGTCTGGTGTCCTTTAAGGGGTTGTTCTGGGGGGACTCCTGCCCCGTTGTCTGGTGTCTGTTAAGGGGTTGTTCTGGGGGACTCCTGCCCCGTTGTCTGGTGTCCACGGTCACTCACTTCCTTCTCTTCTCGGGGCTGTGCATACTGTAGAGAGCAGGCCCTCCTTAGACCTGGTCACCTGCAGGGGTGAAATGCAAAGTGTTTTGGAAAAAAAGGAAGGGGAGCTGTATGTGTTTCTGAAGCACAGTGGGGTGACAGGGAGGGCAGAGGGACCTTCCGTCATGATGCATTCCAGAGCTATGGCTGAAAACTGCACCCCCATATATAAGCATTCAGAAAAACCACACACACACACACAGATTCATATATACCATATGCATACATGTAAAGAGCCAGAACGATACAAACGTACATACATATGCACACTACACACCCATGCATACAAATACACAGAAAGCCATACATATACACACATACCACACACACGAACACACAAAGAATGTACACAGACACAAACAAAGACACCAGACCTACCACACACAGAGACACATAGAAACACATATACGCATAACACACACACACAAAGACGTACACCACACACAATATGTACACAAACACAGATAAACACACTTGTGCCACTTGTACCAAGTACAGATAAATACACAGAAAGGCACGCATACCACACAAACAAATACATATACATACAAACATACAAATATACTACACACGTCTATCTAGAGAGACATACAAACAAATACAGATACAAAGACACATAGGCAGATACATTCCTACAGAGATGCACAGACAGACACAGGCACTCACAGACACATGAAGATATAGACAGATACATGTATAGGTGACGTAGAGACAGACACACATAGATGCTAAGACACATAAAAACTAACAAAAGCACAGAAGCAGAAATAGACTTAAACACATAGTAATTGATATACATAGCCACGTGCCATGCACAGAAACACAGAGACATGCACACTCCTGTAAATGTACAACCGTAATACACACACACACACACACACACACACACACATACACACACACACACACACACACACACACACACACACTCTCCAGGGCCCAAAAGAAAGAGCCATCAGACCAAGTGGGGGCCGGTAACTAGTGCCCTGCAGTGGCCACTCTCCTGCCCCAGGACCTGAGCTCTCTGAGGGCCTCACCTGTGTGACATTGTTGTCGGCTCTCTAATGTCTTCCACTTAAGTAAGAGGCACTGAGGTGTGGGCTTCCCTGGTGCCTAATGGCCCGGGGTGTCGCTGAGGGTTATTAACCCTGCTGGTCATTAATCCGGGCTATGCCAGAGGCTATTACAGGCTCTGTGGCTCTCAATGAGCAGTGATACTCAGCCCCTGGGAATGTCCCGGGCAGGGTTTTGGCTCCTTGGGGGGCATAGAGTGGGGACCACTGGGGCTTTGCTTGTGTGTGTGTGTGTGTGTGTGTGTGTGTGTGTGTCTGGCCTGTGCACACATACATAGAACCTGAGGGGGCCCTAGCCACATGGGAAAAGAAGACAGATGCCCAGGCAGCTAGTGGGAATCCGGGTTCGAAACTAGAGGCCAAGGGCCTTGCTGCTGCTGTGTTTTGGAGGCCTGGGGCCAGGCAGAAGTAATTGGAGAAGGTTCTGGGTGGTCTTGGGTTTTTTTTTGAGCCCAGGGTTCCATCTTTAGTGCAGGGCAAGACACAGTTGCAGGTAGGCCTGAGAGGCATCTGGCACCTGCAGAGCTGGAGACTCAGCTTGGCCTCAGCACCCCAGCTCAAGCAGTCCTAGAACCTTCTGCCTGCACTCTCTAGCTCTGTTTGTCTGTCTGTCTGTCTCTCTGTGTGTCTGTCTGTGTCTGTCTGTCTGTATCTGTGTCTGTCTGTCTGTCTGTCTGTATCTGTGTCTGTCTGTCTGTCAGTCTGTCTGTCTGTCTCTGTCCCTCCATCCCTCCCTGTGAGGTGCCTGCTGTCTGACTCATACTCTCTGCTGTCCTGTGGTCTTTCCTTCCCATTTCACCTTTAAAATAAAGGAAGCAGAGTCCGGAAGTGCCGGGTTCTGAGTTTTACTTCTCTGTTCGGAGGACGGTCCTTTCCTCTCCTCTTTCTCATCATTATCCTTTCTTCTTCCTCTTCTTCCCATTATGTTTTTCTTGTTGTTTGTTTGTTTTGTTTATTTTGCATCCCCTCTGCCTGGCTTCTCTCCCGACTGGTGCTGAACGGACCCCACATCCCCTCTGCTAGGGAAGAGCTGTGTCTGGCCAATATGCTCCTGGGAGGGCCTCCCGGCTGCCTAGGGTTCCATCGCTCCTGTTAATGCAGCTTCCCACAGCAGCGTGTCTGTGGGTCAAAGGGCAATCTGTGGCTTGATGGGAGCGATCTGAGCCTTTTTTTTTTTTTTTGCGGGAGGTGGGGTGCAATGCAGAATATATGGTTTTTGTGCAAGGGTAGCCGCCCTAGGCCCTGCGTAGGGGCCGGTAGACCAGGTATTGTCCTGCCTCACCCTGTCCTGTCCCTGTGCGCCACCTCGGCTGCCACCATGGACACCCGCGCTGGACTATCCCTCTACAGTGCCTGTGATGTGGGCTTGGCCAGTTTTCTGTTCCCGTTTTGCAGGGGTGGTTTTCCAGGGAGACCCCCTGAGGCAGCCACTCCTCCATGTGGCTCCTGGCACTTACGTGCGGACTGGTGAAGATTTGAGATGGCGTCACAGACTCAGTTTGACTCCAGATGAAAAAGATCAGATTTGGCTAAATTTTCCTAGAATTCCTCAATCCTTGATTTGAAAAGGCCTGCCCAAAAGGGCTGCTTGCCCTCAGCCCCTCTGGGCTCTGGGATTGCTCCGAGCTTGGAGAAACCTGTCCAAGCCTGTCCTGATGCCCGGAACATAGGAAGCAGTGTTGCCCATTCTAGGGGGCTGGCCAGGAGTGTCACGTGGAGGCAGTCCAGGAAAGCAATCTGGGGAAATAATGTCCGGCCCCATCCACTAAAGGACCAGGATGCAGAAAATGTTGCTGCTGGGTTTTAAAGTATACCATTATCAGCCCCTTGCAACGGGCAAGTGGATTAAAATGCCATTAACACAGCAAATTAAGCTTACAGTGAAGTAAACAGAAATTCAATCAATAACCAGCATAGAGGGACAGCTGCTGTCCCCAAACAGTCCTCTGGGGAGTAGAGCCAGAGGGTGCCTGAGGTTGGGATGGCGTGTGGCTGGTGTAGGGAGAAGGTGCAGAGCATGCGTGGGAATCGCTTATCCAGACCCTGAACAGTTGACCCTCTGGTGGCGTAGGCCCTTCCTGTCTATAATTCCCATTTGTGAGGCTCCCGAGCTCTGCCCGTTTTATCTGCTTTTGAAAGGGTTTCCTGGGGCTGGAGACATGGCTCAGTGGTTAAGAGCACTGTCTGCTCTTCCAAAGGTCCTGGGTTCAATTCCCAGCAACCACACGGCAGCTCACGACTGTCTGTTAACTCCAGTTCCAAGGGATCTGACACCTTCACACTAATGCACATAAAATAAAATTAAAGAAATAAAAACAAGAAAGTATTTAAGAAAGAAAGAAAGAAAGAAAGGGTTTCCTAGTTGATTTCACTTGTCCCAGTTGGGGGGTCACAATTGCTTTACTGAACCACCATGATCAATAGCAAGTTGGAGAGGAAAGGGTTTATTTGGCTCACACTTCAACACCACTGTTCCTCACTGAAGGAAGTCAGAGCAGGAACTCAGACAGGGCAGGAGCCTGTCTGCAGCGCTGAGAGAGGCCATGAAGAAATGCAACTGTCTGGCTTCCTCCCCGTGGCTTGCTAGGTCCTGCATTTGTGCAGAACCGGGGACCACCAGCCCAGGGATGGCACCTCCCACAGTGGGCTGGACCCTTCCTGCAGCATCAGTCACTGATTTAGAAAATGCCTCACAGGCTTGCTTACAGCCCAGTCTTATGAAGGCGTTTTTCTCAATTGACGTACCTTCCTCTTAGATGACTTTAGCTTGTGTCAAGTTGACATAAACTTAGCAAGCATGGCCACATTTATCTTCTCAGGCGGTTCTTGCGTTTTCCTGTGAGGTCCACTCCCAGCACTCGGTCCCTGTGGACTGCTGTACTCCCTTATTCTTAGCTTGAGGCCAGTGGCTTGACTAGTGTATCCTAAGAAGACACTATATCCAGCGGTCACATCATTTCACCCAGCGGCGCTCGGCTTCCCCACATGTGTGCTGAGAGCCAGCCCAAGACACCCTGAAATGCGACCTGTACCCAGGTACTGCTGAACAGCCAAGAGGCAGCTGGGAGTCCTGTTCGCACCAGAAACTTGGCCAGTGTGGGATACCATACCCCAGGCAAGGAGGTGGACTTGAATGCCTGGTCAAACTATGCCAGAAGCTACGCTACACTGTCCCTGGGTTATTTTTTTAGGGCTTTAACTAGAAAATAACTTTATTGCTTAAAAGTTACCTATTTCCAGAAGGCCAAGGAGTTGGCTCAGTCAAGCTAAAACTTGTTGGAAGAGCATGAGGCCCGAGCTCAGGTTTCTAGCACCTATTTAGAAAGCCAAATTCACCTGGCAATGGTGGCTCAGGCCTTTAATCCCAGCACTCGGATCCCAGCACTTGGGAGCAGAGGCAAGCAGATCTCTGTAAGTTCGAGGCCAACCTAGTCTACAAAGGGAGTCCAGGACACTCAAGGCTACACAGAGAAACCCTGTCTTTAAAAACAAAAACCAAACAAACAAACAAAACAACCAAAAAAAAAAAAAAAAAAAAAAAAAAAAAGAAAAAAA
>OU015759.1:497573-516114 GCA_907169655.1 Acomys percivali
TGGCTCAGTGGTGGGGCCCCTGCCTAGAATCCCCCAGTGAGAGGCTATGGGCTGTGACTCAGCAATAGAGCATTTGCCTATCATGTACAAGACCAAACCCACAAATAGAAAAAAAGGAGAGAGAAAGGAAAGGGAAAGAGGGAGGGAGAGACAGAGATGGAGACAGAGAGACTGAGGGAAAGAGACAGAGAAATCAGAAAGCTCTTCCCACACTGCCTGCCTGCTGTCAGCCCTGCGGCTCCTTCCAGCTGTGACCAGCTGTGAGGTGCAGCCACTACAGCCTTCTATGCTCACCCCAGACTTTAATTTTGTCCAAACCAAAGCTGACCTTTCCCATTTTACAAAATTGATCAGCTGTCAAGGTCAGCATGAGGGAGGAAGGGTGAGTCACAAGTTATTCAAGGATTATTTGAAGAAGAATTCCCTGGGAGCAGGAGGCTTTGAACTTGCTTGCTCTGGACTTGAGCAGATGACTCCAGGCAGGGGGCCTGCCCCTTGCTGGAAACAGGGGAGCCGTGTGCTGTGGCTGTAAGGAATGTTCACAATCCGGGACTGTTCTCCACAGGAAGTAGCAGATCTTTTGGTTGGTGTGTTTTGCTTGTTGGATTTTCAAGGCTGGGTGTTGCTAAGAGCCCAGACTAGTCTAGAACTTACTCCTGGCCCAACTGTTTTAATATAAGGAAAGAACATATCACCTATAAAATGTAACTACAAACTAATGTTAGTTTTCTGTGCGTATAGTTCTGTAAAACGAGGGACCTGCGTCTAGCCAGTTTACAAACCTGTAACCCTTATGCCCCAGAATACCAAGGCCGAGCTGCTTATACCACTATGCCTATTTTGTCCTCAGTGTGACATCATATGTTCCAGGTATTTCCAGGACCCAACCCACACACGAACATCTCCACACTACAGGATATGACGCAGCCCATACCTTTGGCCGCTTGGTGATCATCTTAATTTCTTTTTCTGTTGCTGTGATAAAAATACCCTGAGAAAAGCAACCTATGCAAAAAGAGGTTTTTTTTTTTTTCTCTTTCAGTCCACAGTTCAAAGGTATAGACCACTATGGTGAGGGAAGTCAAGGCAGCAGGAGCTGGAGACAGCTGATTACACCACGTCCACAATCAGGAAGCAGCGAGTCATGAGTGTTGCCGATCAGCTGTCTTTCCTACTTTTTCTGTAGTCCAGGGGCTCTCAGCTCAGGGAATGGCACCGCCCGCAGTGGGCGGGCTTTCCGACCTCAGTTAACTTAAGCTTCCTCCGAGTTGTGCCTAGTCTAGGCAATCCTCATGGCTGTGCTGAAGGCGTCTCTCCTAGGCAGTTCTGTGTCTCCTTAAGTTGACGGTTGTGACTAACCATCTCACTAACGATTGACCTAGAAAGGATGTGTACGTGGCCACGCTGTCTTAAACTTCTTTCCCCTTCATCTCCAGGAAGGGAAAGAAGTAAGAACAACCCTCTGATCCTCAGGCCAGGGAAGCATGCGTTCGCCGTGCACCGTGACCGTCGGCCTAGAGGAGTGAGGTGACTGTGCTTCTGCAAACGAACCTGCCCAGCAAGGAGAACTGATGAGGTCACGTGCTCACGAGGCAGAGGTCTGTGCAGTTAGAGGCCTTTCCTCCTCACATGCCTTTTCCCCAAGTGGCCAGAAAGTACCTTAGTTCTCGCGTGGAATTGGTTTAGGCAGCAATTCTTCTCCGTCTGTGCAGGGCGGGGATTTGAGATGCACCTCTCTAAGCCAGTGGCAATGAGATTAGGGGCTCTGGTAATCAGCTAGAAAGATTACTGGATGTGAAATCTTTACCTGTTTTAAGAAAATGATAGAATATATTTCAAGCAAATTAATTCCATCTGGACCCGTTACAGCCCATAATCAGCTGTGTTATGCAAATAGTTATCTTTGTGGTTGAAATCAATAACTTATTTTCTCCTGTAATAAAGAAAAAGGGGAATAAGTTTTTATTAATTATGTACAAATTGAAATCTTCTTCTGCCAGGCCATGGGTTTCATTTCGTAATCAAGGCTTTCCTCATACCAGTGTCTCAAACTCTGATGTGGGCTTTCAGCAGCATGCCCTCAAGTCCACCTCTCACTGTGGAGGTCTCTCAGGAAGCTAGCTGGATTGCCAGGGGGAACCCCTGTGGTGGCATTGCATGCTGGTGATGCCGGCTAGGCAAGCCCCAATCTGGCCTCCAAGGTGTATCTATGAGGGCCGCCATATTAATTCGTTTATCCACTTTACATCCTGATTACTGCCCCCTCTTCCCAGTGTCCCCTCAAGACCACTCCCCCCATCCTCCCCTCTCCTTCTCCTCAGAGAAGGGGGAGATCCCCCTTGGGTACCAACCTGCCCTGGCATATTAAGTCGCTGCTGACCTAGGTGCATCCTCTCCCACTGAGGCTAGACAAGGCAGCCCAGTTAGGGGAACAGGTTCCAAAGGCAGGCATCAGAGTCAGAGAGAGCCCCTCTCCAGTTGTTGGGGGACCCACAAGCTGTGCATCTTGCTACATGTGTGCAGGGGGCCTAGGACCAGTCCCTGCATGCTCTTCAGTTGGTGGTTCGGTCTGTGAGCACCCATGGGCTGAAGTAAGTTGACTCTGTAGGTAGGTCTTCTTGTGCAGTCCTGGACCCTCTGGCTCACCCAGTCGTTCCCCCAACTCTTCCATAGGACTCCCCGAGCTCTGTCTAAAGCTTGACTGTGGGCCTCTGCATCTGTTTCCATCAGCTGCTGGATGAAACTTCTCAGAGGACTTACGCTAGGCTCCTCTGTCCACAGGGCAGCAGAGTAACATTCATTGGGTCAGGGATTAGTTCTCTCCCATGGATGGGTCTCAAGTAGGGCCAGCCTTTCGGTTGGCCATTCTGAGTCACTGCTCCATCTTTGTCCCCGCACATCTTGACGGCAGGACACATTTTGGGTCAAAGCTTTTGTGGGTGGGCTGGTGGAGGACCTCCTTATTTGTAAAGCTGGCTGGACTATAGTTTGTCAGTACCTGTTCCAGCCACAGATGAAGTTAATGACAGTATTGATAATGGCATAAAAATCTGTGTCCCCGGGCGTGGTGGCGCACGCCTTTAATCCCAGCACTCGGGAGGCAGAGGCAGGTGGATTGTTGTGAGTTCGAGGCCAGCCTGGTCTACAAAGTGAGTCCAGGGCAGCTAAGGCTACACAGAGAGACCCTGTCTTGAAAAAAAAAAAAATCTATGTTAATGGCAAGCAGGCTGCCTCTTAGCCATAGGGGGGTATTTATGACCTGGCAAAGTGCTGCAGGAAAAATGTCACTTTTTGGACCCTAAGGAGTGTTTTTTTGTCCTCTCTGGGGCTGTAGAATGCAGACGTGCATCACGTAGCACTTCCCTCCGACTGGGGATGCTCGCGTGCCTTTGCAACCACACTCATTGCTACCTTTAATTTCTCCTGATCGTGGAGGGAGCCCCGTGGGAGTCCAGGCTCAGTCTGCCTAAGTGGCTGGATTGGGGGTCCCCTTCCAGCCGGCTAACTTCTGAGGTGTGTTTTTCTACAACACTTGAACAAATCTAGGCGGTGTGCTCCTAGCCGCCATGGACATGAAGTCACAGTCCCCTGTATGTGCCGATTCTGCTAAGGCTGCGCACGCCACCACTAATTTTGACCTTGTGGCATTTCCTTTATGAGGTACTTACATCTGACAAACAGATCTCCTTTACACATTTAGATCAGTTGTCTTCCCGCCTGATAATCAGACACCAAAGAGTACCCTGACCCAGCCCCGCGTCCCCTGGATCAGTGCTTGTCTTTTGCGAAGAAGGCCTGTTCTACTCATAAGCCTATCTTTGCTCTTCTAGTGGAGGGAGTGGGGAGCAAGAGTCTCTTAAAGTCTGTTTTGTAGCTTGCAGAAAAATGTCTCCACTGGGGCTTTGCATACAGTCCCCGGGGGCTCCAGAGCAACCTTTGCACCTCTGAAAGCATTGATCACAGGCCAGATGATGGGTGTATTAAGACAGACTTTAAAGGCAGTAGGTGAATGGCCCTACAAGCCCAGGTTTTTCAGGAGCCACAGAGTTCTGCCTTTAGGTCTCTCCCAGCCTTTCCTACTTGCCTCCTGGGCAGCTGCCTTTCTTCCTCATGGGAAGTGGGTGGAGTCAGGGCCCTCTGCTTCAGAGGGATGCCAGGCAGACATCTCATTAGCCCTGCCCCCTCCCCTTGCAGTCTTGTTTATGGATTTTTGTGACTGAGACTGCCAGGATGCCCAAACTGGTTGTGGACAGCTGGTCTGCTCGGCATTTTATGGTGATGGCAGTTTTCCTAGGCTGTAACTGTACATGCTCATAAGCAGTACCACATCAGAACAGAGGGCTATGCCTCCCCTGCCTGGTCCCTCGGTTGGGCTAGCCTCTGGGGCTGACAGTGTACCACACCAGGCCCTGCAAGCTACTCTTATCTCTGGGCTGATGGGAGGGTATGTATGCAAAGCAGGCTCAGACAGGCAGCTCATGCAGGCTCCTTCCAGAGGGGAGCCCCCACCCCAGATGCAGGGCTTTCAGTGTGATGACACCCCCTGGGGGCTTTCAGTGTGATGACACCCCCTGGGGAGGCGCCTTATTGTTCGTCACAGAAACAATCTCTACAGAGAAATTAATTGTTTTGTTGTTGATGGAAAAAGAAATGGAAGAAGCTGTTTTAAGATATTCTTTCTTCTTGACGGTTTTAAAAGGGAGGGTCACAGGTGGCTGTCTCCAGCTCCCACAACCTGGGGACACCACATTGCCCTCTGCTAAGTAACTACTGCCTGGGTTCAGCTGGGGGGGTGGGGTGGGGGCGGGCCACTGGCCTGAGCTGAGGCTGAGGCAGACAGCTTCATTCAGGGCAGATACCCACATCATCACTTACTAACTGCACCCATTCTGTGTCTCAGTTTCCTGGCTTGGAAAAAATGACTGGACTGCCTTGTCTAGCCTCAGTAGAAGATGTGTCCAGTGCTACAAGGTAGGCTGATTCCCAGGAGCGCTGTCTCCTGTCTGAGAAGAAAGGAAGGAGAGAGAGATGGGGAGATGAGAGGGAGGGACTAGGAGGAGAGGGGGGAGAGGAAGTTTTGACTGGGGTATAAAGTAAATAAATGAATTAATGGGAGAGAAGACTACACAACAACAGCAACCACAACAAAGAAAAATGGTGAAAACAATACTTTTTTTTTTTTTTAAATTCTGGGATGGCTGTAGGGATTAGATGAAGTAATGTGTATTCTGTTTAGCTTGGGTCATGGCAAGTGTCTGCAGATAGCGAATAGGAACACGGTGCATGTGAAGTGGGTCAGTCAACTCCCCATTGCTTTTATAGAATACTTGAGGTGGATCAAAATATAAATGAGAAAGGGATTATTTTGGCTCATCACGCCAGAGGCGTCAGTGTGTGGCCGCTTAGCCTGACAGAGCGAAGTGGCTCATCTATGGTGGCCAAGATGGTGGTGACAGGGAAGAGATCATTGAGACGATGCCTCCAATGACACCGTCAGGTGGTCCCCGAGCCTCCAATCATGAGCTGATGAGGGATTATTAAGTCCTTATTATTAAGGCAAGACCCAGATGCCCTACTCCCCAAGCTTTGCAGCTCCCCAGGTGTGTTGACCTGTCTGCCAGGCTTGGCCAGCTTCCCTCACCTAACCTTCTAGGGTGGTGGTTCTTACCTTGTGGGTAGCGACCCTTGTGGGGGTCCCCTGACCCTTTCACAGGGGTCACCTAAGAGCATCTGCACTTCGGAGACCCTGCATAGCACGATATCTACGTTACGATTCATAACAGTAGCAAAGTTAGCAGCTATGAAGTGGTGATGGAAATAGTTTATGGTTGTGGCTTGGCACAGCATGCGAACCGCTGCTCTAGGGCCATCGTTGTTGGTGATGGGTTTAGTCTGGAGCTTATCTTCATCCGTTCCCATCCGTGGGTCCCTGTCTTAGCTGATTAAAAATGGCTGCCATTAGGGTTCCTGTCACACTAAGTATAGGCCCGAGTCCATTTCTGGAGCTGTTCAATAAACCCTCCACCCACTCTCAGACACATCCTAAGTGTCTTTCCCATTTATAGAACATCTGGGAAACATCATCTTAATTTTTTGTTTTAATTAATTAGTTAATTAATGTGTGTGTGTGTGTGTGTGTGTGTGTGTGTGTGTGTGTGTGTGTGTATGTACACAAGGATGGATGTACGGATGTCAGAATACAATTTGAGGGAGTCGATTCTCTCCTTCCTCTGAATGGGTTTGAACTCAGGCCACCAGGCTTGGCAGCAGGTGCCTTTGGCCACTGAGGCATCTCACTGGCCTCAGACATAGCCTCTTTTATGGCTGAGCTTTATGGCTGACCGTGGTGGCCTTCAGTTGGTAGCGTTGCCTGCCATGATGCTTCTTCAGGAGGCATCTGGTGTTGGCAGAGATGTGTAGCTGTGTTCATCACCTGGCCCCTGCCATTAACAAACACGTGGGTTCAGAGTCCCAGGAAGTCATGGCCACCAGTAGAGCGGCCAGCGCAGTGCTGAGTGTGTTCACGAGACCTGAGCTGGCATACAGAGGGCTGTGCTCAGCAGGGCCCTACGCTTGGTGGCATCCTGTCTCAAGTTCCACTCCTGCCATGCCCATCGCCCTGTGGTAGTAAGGACTGGACTCAGGGCCTCATCTATGCTTAACATGTTTTCCACCACCAGGTCATGCCCAGCTTCTCTTTTTCACTTATTTTGAGACAGGGTCTCACTAAGTTGCCCAGGCCAGTCTGTAACTCCCTCTGTAGGCCATGTAGGCTTTGAACTTGTGATCCTGGAACCTCAGCCTCCTGGGGGATGACAGGCCCTTAGCACCACACCCAGTCTTGATAATCTCATGTTCAAGCATCACTTAGATGGGTGAGAACTTATGGGAGACTGAAAGATTGGGGGGCAAAGGAGGCTGGATTCACTGGTCCTTGCCACACCACATGCACGGAACACCCGTGAGACCCCATCAGCACAGAGCTACGGTGCACACCAGGCCTGGGGAGTCCAGCATGGCTCATTGGGAGCACAGAAAAGTGGGCTCATCTACGACGAGTGGATCCCTACCCTCACCTCTCCCCATACCTACACCCACCAAGAGGTCATGCTTTGCCTGTCAATTGGAGGTTGTTACTTGAAACAGGAGGAGGACAGCAGTTCTCAAAGGAACCCTGTCTCACTGTCCTTCCAGTCAGGCTTACTTCAGCATCACAGCCAACCTCCTACACCAAGAATTGCACTGTTGGAGCAAACGGAAGAGCTGGTGTCCTACAGAGGGAGGTAGGAGAGAAGATAGAGGGGGCGGGGAGGTCAGAGCAGCTGAATTCGCTCTGCGCAGCATGCGCGCTGCTCCCCGTCAGATGTACATCAGCTTTGGAGCCAATTGCGTAGACAGATAGGGCTGGGATGAGGCTCAATTGGTGGAGTTCTTGTTAAGCCTGCTGCGGGCCCTGGGTCTGATGCCAGCATCAAACCAACAAAGCACGGTACCGTGTGCCTCTGATCCCAGCACCCGGGAAGTAGAGGCAGGGGCAACCATAAATCCACAGTCAGCCTTGCGTCCGACCATAGCCAGCAACAGTAGACCAGGAACCCAGTTTTATAAACAAACACCGCCTAGCTCACAAGGAATCACGTGATTTCGGTGACTTAGATGCTTTCTGTAGATGTTTTAAACTGGCATGGTGCAATATAAGCAGGGTAAGATAAAATTCATATGAATGAGGCAAAGTTGTTATATCCTTTACTGAGAGTGACATTAAGTAGAAACTTAAAGACACCCCAACAAATTGGCAGAGGTGAGCAAAACAAAAATGCTTTATTTTGGGGCAAGGCTTAGGAGTGTTATCACTCTCCTCTTTTGTGAACATGGACCCCATATTTTCATTCTTTGTGGGCCCTAGCTGTCACACAGCTATTCCTGGCTGTGGGACCCCAGGAGCCTTCGTTCAGGGATTTCTGAGTGTGGACATTAGTCTCCATAGGGGGCAATGAGGTCACTGGAGCGGTGATGTCGCCACCGTAGCTTGGCTCTGTTTCACCCGTGGTGAGTCGGGCACGGCCCTAGAAAACTGACATTTTTATTTAGTCCTAAAAAAAAATCTCTCTTGTCAGAAAAAGACGTTCAAAATAATAATGGGTTCAGTAAACTAGTTAATAGGGTGCAAACTGGGACTCCAGCCCTGCAAGAACCTGCCTTCCCAGCCTCACTGTTGCTCTGTTGGATGGGATGGGGAAACTGAGACTCGGATGTCCTATTGTGCTGATAGGGCAGGTCTAGAACTCAGTTTGCAGCCTCGTGCCTCCACACTCCTGCCTCTCCTCAAGCTGTGCTGTCTGTGCCCCCCTTCCTCTGAGTGGTGTGTCATCATTTGTCATCACGGTCTCTAGTGTCATTTGAAAAACCCAGGGAGGGGGCTGTGCCCCACATTCCTGTTGGAGTGATGACATGGGATTCCTGTTTGAGTGGTGACATGGGGTCCCAAAATAGCTGTTTCTCTCCCCTGTTGCTGCCTCACACATGCACACTAAGCCATGACATACACACACTGCATTCAAGGCATTGCATATAGAGGCAAATACGCCCATGGGCACAGATGTGCCACTGATGGCTCTGCCTACCAAGGAGTGATTGATACACACACCCCACCACGGAGAAGCTGTGCCAATGCCACTCATATGTGCACAGATGTATGTACACACACTGCTCTGGCACACAGATGTGTATAGATATGTGAGTGCGTGCTGCTCATTCATGCACACTGTACAAACTGATATGCACAGGTTCTCACTCAAGCTCCAGACGCACTCACATGTGTGTGCACACAGGCGGCAGACAGACGGGAGCACTCGAACCCATGCAAGGTAGACACCCGGCCTGCCCGATGTTGCCAGGAGTGCCTCAAGCCTGTGGTGTCTTCTTCACCAGTGCCGATGTGCCCTGTATGTTCTGGCATGAGGCAAAGGGACACCGTGGGGACACTGTCCGAGAGCTGTCAGCAGCATCTGAAACATGCCCTCTGAGGGCATGAGGAAACATGGCAGAAGATAGCACAGAGGCCATGTGACGCCCCAGCGACAGTGGCCTATTTGTGGGCGAACGTTTGTTTGCTTTGTATTTCAGACACACGAAGGCCTAGATAGCACACACCAGAAGTGGTCCATATGTCACAGTCTGGCTCCCGTGCTGGATAGGGGACACCCAGCTATGCGAATAGGTAGAAAGTCACCGTCAGTGTGAGTCATAATAGAGAAACGGATGGGCCTTGAGGCAATAAGAAAGGGCTTCCTAGGGCCATAGAATTTGGTCAGTGACCCACAGGATTTATCTGTGCTACTCACGGACCCGTGCCCTTCCCTCCTTCCTGTACAGCCTGCGGTAGGACTACTGGGCAATCATCCTCTGACAACCGCAGGCCCTTGTGAGTCTGTACTGATTTCGCTCTTCTGCCATCAGCTATGATCATTCAGAGGAGGAAGCAGGCCTCCCCCTTGACCATGGTGGCTTAGGGCAATGCTCTGCTCTCTGACCATGCTTTACAGGGGGCAGGAGGACTCAGGGGAGCTCTGTGGGCATCATGAGGTCTGCAACCATCTTGGTGGGCTGCGTGGTCTCTGTGCACTCTAGCTGTGTGGTCTGTGAAATGGGTGTAAAGGATGGATGAAATTAGGCAGGCCATGGTCACAGAGTATGTCTCCAAGCGTCACAGTCCTCATTTGTTTACTACACTGTCCTCACAGCACTATTATAGATTAATTGCAAAGCAAGCTGAACATTGCCAGCAGGGTACTGGGAGAGTGTGAATAATATATATATATATATATATATATATATATATATATATATTATGTGGTGACCTGACCTCAAGGACCAGGCTGGGCACTTTCTGAACCGTCCATCCATCAGTGTAGTCAACCAGTCCACTCTGCCTCCAAACCCATGCCTTCCTGGTTCCTGAGTCTTCTGTAATCCAGGAGGAACCCAGGCTGAGCTAGGAGTGACGTCGCTTCCTCCTCTATGACCCTGGACATGCCTTCCAACCCCTCTTATCAACATGAATCAGAGCATCTACCCTGAGAGGGTTTGGGGAGTTCGAGTGAATTAAAGGAGAATTGGCTTTGGCTGGACGTGTGGAACCCTGGACAGTAAGTAACCTTTAAGAAGGCCCCTATAGCCGGGTGGTCGTGGAGCATGCCTTTAATCCCAGCACTCAGGAGGCAGAGGCAGGCGGATCACTGTGAGTTCGAGGCCAGCCTGGTCTACAAAGTGAGTCTAGGACAGCCAAGGCTACAAAAGAAGAAGATACCTCTATCCAGCGCGCCTAGGAAGACATCCAGACTGAAGACAAGAGAAGGAAGCCCTCGGCCATTCTTTCATTCTATTTGACTTAATTTATGCAGTACTTAGCGTTTTGGGTGACTTGGTATTGGTAGCAAAGGATGTGTAGGATTTGGGGGGAATTCTCGAGTTCCGAGTCCCCCCTCCCCCCTCCTATCTCTAGGCCACGATGTTCACACGCACATGTATGAGCACATGCACACGTATGCAGTGCGTGCCGAAGGGAAGAGGTGGAGATGAAGGAGGGCCCAATTAGGGCTCGTATTTGTTTTCCCTTCAGTCTTTATGTTCATTTCAAATATATGTGTGGAGAGAGTTGTGAATTTTTATCCCTGACCTTTGTAGACATAAAACCACCCTATTATCATATACCTGTCAAAAGAGGAGAGAGAATCAGACCCATGTTCTCTGCCTTTTATGCCTTGGGGAAAAAAATGAGTCAGTTATTAGCATCTTTCCAACTGGAATCCAAAAAGAAACAAAAGAAACCTCCGAGCAGCCAACAGTCTCCCCACGGCAAGGTCAGCCCCGGGGTGTTCTGGTCACCTGTCCTCTACCCTGGCCCAGGCAAGAGAGAGCAGGAATCCAACTCCTGTGCCCTGTCCTCTCAGTGAGGGCACTCACTGTGTGATGCTATGGGGACAAGGACAGCTCTTCTGAAAGTCCCTTGTCAACAACCTCGGGGGAATCCCTTTTCCCATCCGGAAGGATCCTGAAAGAGGGGTGTGTGGAAAGTGAGAGCAGAGGGAAGGAAAACAGGCCATTTTCAAACCCTTTAAGGTCCCCCCCACACACACACTGTGGGTCTCTTATTTTCATTCTTTGCTGAGTCTTGTCTTTTACAAAGCTGTTCCCTGGCGTGGGGCCCCAGGGGGTTTTGGCTCAGGGGTGCCTGGAAATCTGAGTTGAAGCAGCTACAAGGACAGCAGTAGACTAGAGATGCATAATTATAAACAGTCGCCATCTACAAAGATGCCCTAAGCCAACCTCACAGCCCCCACAGATAGTGCCTCTGTACGCCCATTTTACAGATATGGGCATCCAAGTCTCAGTTGGATGGGTGACACGGTCAAGGAGGTGAGATTCAGTCCTCTAAACCCTGCCTTCCTGGTCTGCAGAGTGGAATTACCTTAAAGGAGTGTTGCTTTAAAGTAAGGAAGGGGGCTGCATCCGCTAGGGAGACCTGAGGTAGATACCCAACTGACCGCCAGCAGCATCTTCTTTGAGGACCCGACAGTGTTGGGGCATTTGGATGGCCCATTTTTCTCAGGCTTCTTTTACTAGCTGGTCCATCACCGTCTGTACTCCATGGGCCTCTGGGGTAGATGGCCCATGGCCCGTTCTTCCCTCTACCAGATTCCATGGTCAAAGATGTGCCCCTGCAGAGAGCTCCGCAAGGGAGTGGACACCGGCCCGGCCCGTCTCTGCAGACACTCGGGTCTGGAAGTCATCTTTTGCACTGTATTTCATGGGCAGACATGTACGTACTCTGCAGAAGACAGGGATTTGGGAGATGCTGACAATAAAGTCTAATTTTACCTCCATATTGCAAGCGGCTCCATAATTCCACCTAATTATATTAACCGGAAAAGCATGCCCGCCTCCCGTAGACAGGACTGGATTATCCCTGCACACTTTCCACGAGTCGCCTTTGCCCAGTGAGGTCTGCCTTGCAGCTTGAACTCTGGAGAAAGCCACATGCCAGCACACGGCTGCTGCCACTTACTTGTGGGTGTCTTTACATAAATCAAAAGGGTGCTAGAATGTGTGTGGGTGAGCATTTAAAGACGAAGTACCTGTGGTTGGAGTGGAAGCAGGCGTCAAGGGTCTGGATGATGCGGTTATGTCCTGGGAGGCTCCCCAAGCCAGGCTTTTGGTTTTTTTTCTTCTTCAAATGCCTGAAATTTTAGCTTTCTTCTCTGCTCCTCCCTGCTCTGAACTGAGGTGCCCACATGCAAAACCACCAGACAATGAGTGGCTGTGGCGGTGGGGCAAACAGTAAATAAAAAATGAGAAACTCGAATTTGGTGACATCTGGTCATTTTTCTTACTTCCCCCTTATTTACACCCCCCCAAATAACACAAAAAGAGCCCCCCCCAGCCCCATCCCATGCCAGGTGACACATCATCTCTGGTTTGGGTATAGAGTGAAGAAGAATGCTCCAAGATGGTATTTTTTTTCCTCTCCTCCAAGAAAGGAACTATAAAGGTGTTTATAAAATGAAACTAATGAGATTTGGAGCTCAGTGTTACCTGATATTAAGCTGTTTTGATGAGGGAGGCAAATTGCTGTGGTTAACAAATGTAAAACCATCACTTTTATTGATACAGGTTTGTGTATGTGTGAAATTAATCAAAGCGTGGGCGATGATGAACGGTTTCTGTGGAACTCTGTCAAAGGTTAAGAGCTAGTTATTTTTAAGAATGACATGAATCTAGGAGAGACAGTGATTGCCTAAATGACCATTGTAATTACCAATTACTTCTCGAAGCAGAGAATGTATTCACGGCGTGCAGTCCTCTAAATACTGAGAGGCATTAGCCCATTTACGTACTAATGCACATAATTTAGCTCCTGAAAAGGGCAGATGGGAACACAATGAAAGATATAATAGATACCGCCTAATGTCATTCCATAAGAATATTGGATTCATCAAAGATGAATATTACTTTATGTCAGATTGTTTTTTTATAAACCGGTCAAAATATATTTCATCTTATTTTTTTTCCTGCACTTGGCATTTGGGTGACACTCTCGACAGCATCTTTGTAATCTGAATCTAGGTATCTCTGGGATGGAGCCCTCACCCTGGGGGGGGGGTAGCCGGGTTACCTTTGGGAATCACATCCAGGAAGTAATATATTTGTCCTCTTTTGGGGAGCGAGTCTAGGAGGTAGGGCACACAGCAGCCTCACAGAAGCTTGGGGACAGAGCTGGAGCCCACCTCTTTTTTTTTTTTTTGAAACAGCATCTTCAGATGCTCCTGAGGGCGACTTTCTCCCACCTCCCTTCCTGTCACAGGTGCTGAGCGCTGGTCTCCAGGTACAGGGAGGAGGTGGAGGGGAGCATCTTGTGCCCATGCTGATCCTAATGCCATATTTGGATTGATATAATGATAGCAGAGATCTTGTTTCCCAATGTAATAACAGTAACAGAAATATTATTTAGTTAGTACAGTTCTGCCGGCATAATGTAGTCACGCTTTCAGCAAAATGACGGAAAATATAAACATTTAATCAGCCCTTATTCACAAAAAAAGCCGAAAAATTAATCATGTTTAAATTCTGTGTCTTCGGGAAGCAATTCAGATGCTAAGCAATTCAGATTTTTTTTTTAATTTTTATTTTTCTTGCCTTTTTTTTTTCCTCCCAGATACACCACCACTGATAACCTAGCGCCGGTCTCAATTACAGTCTCCTTGGGAGAGTCTCAACTGCTCCCGTCTGCCAAGACTCGGTGACTCCAAGCTGTGGATTTGGTCCATGTCCCTGTGAGTGGGTTGCAATGTGTCTCATTTTCCCTTTTCTGTTACCCATCAAGGGCAGGGGGGGTTATATAATACCCTGTCAAAGCAGGCAGCCACCTGCTCCCACACTGCTGGCGGGGCGGTGGGGGCAGGGCCGAGCTGCTTTCAAGGATAAGTCAGGGTGCACAAATGCCTACTGTGTGTGGGCTCCGCGCCAGGCAGAGGCGGACTCCCCGGTGCAAGGGTCCTTCAAGGTCATGGCCGGAACCCTCTCAGTGCCCTGAGTTTCTGTGAACACAGGGGATTGAGGCGGCGGGGGGTTGGGGGGGCCAGAGGGAGCTGAGGGAAGTGAGTGACAGCTAGAGAGAGTAAGAAAGAAAGAGGGCAGGAAAAGGGACCAAGGGAGAGGCTCAGAGTCAGACATCTTGGCGAGATGATGCTGAGAATCACTTCCTGTTTCTTTGCTTCCCTAATCCCTGTAGAAGTCAAGCCGGGAAGAGACCGGAGGAAGCCAGCGTAGGCATCGTAGGCATCGCGGCCCATTACCTGCTGGTCTCACACGGGGTGCCCCTCTTTCTGCCTGCCTGACCGTGCCAACTCTTCCTTTCGACTCTCTGGGCCTCCGCCTCAAGCCACAAGACCTTCCTGGTGAAGTTTCCCCCTTTTCTTTTCCTCTTTAGACCGGAAGCTCCCAGGTGGGGCCAACTGTGCAACTCCGACCCTTGGAGGCACTTGGTAACATCTGGGCACATTTTGGGTCCTAATATATGGAGGTGTGTACTGGGCATCTAAGTCGTAGAGGCTCCTCGACACCTCTGCAACACGTAGGCTGTGTACGGCTCCTAGTTCTGCCCTTTATTAATTCTTCAGTTTCCGTCTTCACCATCAGGAAAGAAAGATGGCAGCCTGAATGCCTTGTTAGTCCCCGATGGTCTCTGTTGAGCCCACGTCTCTGTCCTTAGCTCATACAGTGACTGCTTGGGGACAGAACAGGAACCTGCCCCAGCCGCCTCTCTGGGCTGTGATTGATGTCTGTAGGTGATGTTTGGAGCAACCCAAGGACCAGGCCAGGAGCTCTGGACTGGAAGACACAGCCTGCAACCAAATTTCCCCTGGGCAATTGGAAGCAAGCAAGGGGGAAATGCACACACTCTCCTTGTGTCTCAAGCCTTGTGTCTTGGAAGGATGCTCAAAAGGCTGTCTCATACAACTGCTCAAGATTTTCCCAGGATCCTTTGCTACACCCCTCTGTGCAGAGCAAAAAAAGATGGGGTTGGGGGCAGGAGCATGCTTTTTTTTTTTTTTTTTTTTAATTTCTATTTTGTATCTTGATACCTTGACCCTGTGAAAAACCCTTGTTCTTACACTGAATTAGGAAGACCAGCTTGGGGCCTGCCACTCTGTCCTACTGTGGCTTTGAGGCCAATGGGGACTTGTCAGGTATCGGGTCCATGAGGAAAAGAGAGAACGGGGAGTTAGTGCTCAGGCGTGAAAGCGTCCCCTCCAAGAGCCTCTCTAATCTCAGAGACGGTGGTACCAGGAGATGGAACCTTCTGGGAGGTGTTTCTGTGCGGAGGGCTCTGCCCTCACTAGGGGATCAGTGCGTTGGTAAAGTGGGTTGTCAGGGGGAGCCTAGATCTTTTGTTCTTTTGCCTCTCTGCTGTTCCATTTGTGGAGAAGATAGGATGGTCAGGGTGCATCTTGGAAGCAGAGAGAACGCGGTTACCAGGGACCAAACCTGCCCGCACCTTGACCCTATACTTTACCCAATCCCTGGTGCTCTGCCCCAGCATACAGAGACAACCCCTCTGCCTCTATTTCAGACTTTTGGGGAGGGGCATCCCAGATAGATCTGGAAGAGTTCAGGGACACAGAAAGCAACATGACAAGGGGGGAACAACCCACACACCACACAGAATTCTTCAAGAATCTTAACCCCTTGCCTCCTGGCACTGTCACCGAGGGTCCCCGGAAGCCAGAGTCCATGCAGCAGCTCTGTGTAGAGGGTGGCTGGTGTTTCTAGAACAATGCAAGCCTTGTACACCCAGACCTGCTTCAGAAGTGTGATGGGGACAGTGTGCAGGATGTGGGGAGGGGACCTTAGGCCCCCTGCAGGCAGGAGCATGTGATTCAGGGCTAGAGCCATCATTTCCCCAGTACCCTAAGATGCATCCACCCTGCTCAGACGGAGTATCTCTAGACTTAGGACAGGCCAAGGAAGAGCTTCTGGGCTCAGCCAATTAGAAATAGGAAATCCCTAAAGACTGAGCGGGAAGCCCGCCCCCCCATCCCCCAGCTTTGCCTCCAGGGGGGCTCTTGAGGTCTCTGGGGGAGAGCTAGACTCACAAGCACCTCCAATTTACTTCCCTCAACTGCCCCCAAGACTAGAGTAACAGCTAAGAATCACATCAGTGTCTTTTATTGTCTCTTAATTTTTACCCAAATGGTTTCTGCTGTGCCAGAAGAAGACGGCTCTCAGTTTTCCACTCTCTCTCCATCCAGCATATCTGGGACACCTCTGGCCATGGGCATCCTTCCACTGGTCTATTTTCTAGAGACCAACTGCCTAAATGCTTTCGTCTCTCATTTAAGAACTGGCCCCCCCTCTCTTTCCTTTGTCCTGGGCAAGAATAAGGAGGAGGGGGCACCCGGACTTACTCTGGGAGGCCATGATGACGGTGTCCCCCTAGCACCTGTGAGCCTCAGTGGGGTTTGGAAAGTGGTCAAGAGTGCCTGCTAGAGCCTCCTTGACTCTTTCTTTGACCGTGCAGACCCTTGGCTTGGATGTGTTTCCCAGAGTGGGGTGTGTGTGTGTGTGTGTCAGTGCGGCAGTGTGGCAGTGTGTGAAAGTTAATCGGAGCCCTTTAGTTAGAAAAGGCAGAATCTTGGTTGTGACACAAGGGCAGAGGGCTAAGAGACATCTTCAGGCGTGGTTGGTTCAGAGGTATCACAGGGTCTGTCTTCCCAGACAGCTCTGCCCTCCCTCCTCAGGACCATTTTTCTTGTGTAGCAAAGAACGGGCCAGCCACCTCCATCCTTCCTTCAGCTTGGCAGGCTCAGATGGGTCCAGAGAAGATTCTACATCTCTGTGCGAGGCTCCACGCCCATGGCTGGTTGACCCTGGGTCCCATGTCCCCATCTTGGTGGACAGTCAGGTGATCAGGAGTTCAGACGACGTGGGACTTTCTAATAAGATCACAGCCAGGAAGGACCACAGACAAGTCACTTCCCTATTCAGGCCCCTGGTGCTCCGCATCCACGGTCGGGTCTCATCCTACTGCGATGGCCACCGTTTGGTTCTGGCGCCCCAGTGGCCACAGCTGGGATGATGATTGAGTGTTGGGCTCCACATCTGTCTCACTTCTTGCATCCTCACCATCCCCACAAGCATGCCCAAGGATACAGGGCCCTGCTTCATGTTGCCAGGGCAGTTCTCAACGCCTGTCCACGGACCTTCCCAGAGTCCCAGAGTGACAGCGACAGCAGTCCCTTGCTGGCCCAGGAGGCTTCTGAACCCAAGGGCTGGCTGGTGTCCTCTGGGAAACACAGGCCAGCAGCTATAAGACGCCCCCTTCCCTGCCAGTCTCAGCTTTGGCCTCTCAAGAGAGAACTTAAGGGCTTGAAAGGATATAATATCACGCACCCTTTCCTGACTCAGAGGCCCAGAGAGGCTCGACAAGCCATCAGGGCCACTCAGCAGGCACCTGGCTGGAGATGAGTGGGCGCTGACCCGGGGCCTATCTTTTGAGGGTGTACCTCTGAAAGCGACACAGCCCATTCTCTCTTCTCTCCACGGCAGCCTCTGTGTCCAAGCGTGGTTAGAGAGACCTGTCCTAGGAGGACCTTCCTCAAGGCCCGATGCAGAGACAGGGACAGGAGAGTCTCATTCATGGACTGTAAATGAGGCAGTGGCAGGAGGGAGCTCTCGCCTCACCGCCCCCCCCAAAGTCCCTCTGCTTTTAGGTAGCACCAATATGGATGGTGATAGCCATCTCTTAATTATCCAGGAAGTTCTATGCTTAATAGATTGTTTTCTTTCAGGGAATCAAAGCAAAGTCTCTGAGAAAGGATTTGGAGGGGTGTGTTTCAGGAGAATAGACCGGGTAAGCAGTCCTCCCTCCTGATTCTTAACAAGTTCAGCACCCGGTTGCAGCATGCTCAGGTCACCATGGCAACAGGAGGGCACGGAGCACACTGTCCCCGAAAAATGGGTTTCTGGGCCCATGTGCTGCCTCCAGGTTGTCCCAGCAGAGCCAGCTTTGTCAGCGCCCCTCCTGCACTTCCTCCTCATTTTTACTGTTAGTGAACTGAGTCTTGGAGCCAGCTACAGGCCAGCCTTTTCCTTCTCCCCTCCACTTTCTAGTGTCGAGAACTGCACCTAGGGCCTCTGAGGGCTGATGTCTACATATGTCCTCACCCCAAGGACCAGCTGTGCTGCTATTAACTCTTGATCATGAGTCAGGTGGCTTAGAACTCTCCAGGTTCAGAGTTTTCACCCCGGGTTCTGCCGGCTGTGGAGGTGCGGGACTGTTAGTGGCTCGGTGCCTAGGCAGCTGCCCTGCAGCACTGTGTCCTGCTGGCCAAGAACATCCACGTAGCTGGTCTCCGCTGCGCATGCGCTCTGAGCTCCCTTGCATGCCCCGCGGGTTGTGGTTCATTCCTAACTGGAGTAAATCCCAGAGTTGGCGACAGCAGATTGCCTTTCTTTCTCCTAGAGGCGACTAACATCTGGA
>OU015759.1:517218-579462 GCA_907169655.1 Acomys percivali
ACACACACACACACACACACACACACACACACACACACACACACACACATGCAGTTTTGTTTCATAATAAGGATTTTTGTCTGAGTGTTTTAGAAGGAACCAGCAAGTGCATCTGCAGCAGACGCAGGGCTCTAATGACTCCTTGGCCACAGTGTGGAAGGAGAAGCTGCTATGCAGCGCTGTCAGCTGGTGTGGACTTCCGCAAACCGACTTCGCACGGGCCCCCCCCGGGAGCCCGAGTGGTAACTCTTTCCTTCAGCCTGTCCTCGGCCGGTTGATAGGACATTTATTGGCTCTTTTGGTTTCTCTTCTAGATGGAATAAAACCCTGTGGAGTCATGAGCCCAGAGGACGTTTTTCTCCCTTAAATTGCTCCTGTTGGGTATTTTTATCAACGTGCCCCAAAAGTGGGCCGGAGAGATGGCTCGATAGTTCCTCACAGAGAAGCCAGGTTTGAGTCCAAGCTGCCACACAGTGGAGGGAGAAATATCAGTCAGCCAACCACCCAACTAAAGGACAACCATTACCACCTTAGCTTCCCAAGAAGGTGGATGCGGTTACCAGAGTCCCTGGTGTGTGTGTGTGGCGGGGGGTAGAGGAGGGATGGGGAGAGGGGGGAAAAGGGGAGAGGGGAAGGTGAGATGGTGAGGACTACATCCAGGTGACAGAGGGCAGAGGCCCCTGGGAGAGACCGGGTACGGGGCTAAGAAAGCAGATAACAAGGCTGTGTTGAGGGCGAAGGACAGGGCCAACCTTTCCATACAAGAGACCTTGAAAGATGCTCGGCACGTGCTCGTGTGGTCTGATGTGGTTTGGTGAGCTGAGCGTGCGGTTTGATGGGAGTTGAGAGAGAGGAGAGGGAACCTAGGTTCCCAAAGGAGGGCAGACGCAAGGTGGAGGAGATAGGCAGCTGGCTGATCTTTGCTCTAGACCATCATCAGCTCAGTGTCGCTCCCCCTGCAATGTCCCTCTAGCACTGCCACCCAACATCGCTGTTGCAAAGAGGTGTTGATGCCTCACTTGCAGATGGCTGCAGCTCCCCCAAAGCACCTCACAGTCTCCAGCTGGCCCTTTGGAGGACATGGGGGCCACTCATGTTTCCCCTCCTTTGCCATCAGAGAAATATGAATATAGCCTTGGGCAATATGAATTGCTCACATATCAAAGCCACATTGAGATTCCACTCCAACCCTAGTCAGAACTCTCCAAGAAACCAAACAACAGCCAGTGCTGGCGAGGATGTGGGGAAAGAGGAGCCTTAGACACAGCAGGTGCGAATATAGACTGCTTTGGCCTCTTATGGAAAGCTGTGTGCAGGTTCCTCAAAAGCCTAAAAACAGATCTACACAGACAGGCTGGGTGGGGAAATATGTCCTGGGAGCAGACACAACCTGCAGTATCCCCAACTTCTGAGTGTAATCTGTGGCCAGACACTTCCTGGCAGAGAACTTAAAAAAGGCCAGCTCAAACCAGCTGGGGTTGGGCATAAGCACAGTGAGAAATAATCTGTCCTTGAGATGATCTATCAGGAAAGCCCCTCTCTTTAGCATCATCTGTCTGTGGCTTAAAGATTTATTATGCATACAGTGTTCTGCCTGCATGTACACCTGCAGGCCAGAAGAGGGCACCAGATCTTACTATAGATGGTTGTGAGCCACCACGTGGTTGCTGGGAATTGAACTCAGGACCTTTGCAAGAGCAGCCAGGGCTTGTAACCTCCGAGCCATCCCTCCAGTCTCTGTGTGTGGCTTAAAACTGTAGGATGTTTGCTTATGTCTGTACATGTTGCCCGAAGTTACGTAGCAGCTCAACTGTCAGTCAGGATAAGGATCCAACCAATTCTGAGCCTGGGGATCAAGTGCACTCTCTGCCTACATGCACATAAAAGCTATCCAGGAAGGAATCTAGGGCTCCTGAGCCGTCTTGCCTGCACGACACCATTTCTTTGTCTTTTGAATCAAACCTTGAGCTGTCAACTGTGCGCACGACTTCAGTTCTTTGGTTAAGTTTCTGAGAACCCAGAGCCCTGGCAGAGCCTCAGAGACTCAGCTGGTAACGGTCTAGGACAACCAGGGAGACCAGCCTCGGGGTGCCTGTGAGGACTGTGTAGGCAATGTTAACCGAGGCTGGAAGACCCAACTTAATTGGGGTAGGTGCCTTTGAAGAAAAAGAAGAAAGTGTAGTTGGAGATATGGCTCAGAGGTTAAGAGCACGGACTGTTCTTCCAGAGGTCCTGAGTTCAATTCCCAGCAACCACATGGTGGCTCACAACCATCTGTAATGTGATCTGGCGCCCCCTTCTGGCCAGCAGGTGTACGTGCAGTCAGAGCACTGTATGAGGGCAGTTCAGCCTCCTCTGCTTCCTGGCTATGGCTGCCCCAAGCTCTCAGTAATGACGTCCCAACATAGTGAACTGTACCCTAGAACTGCGAGCCGCGCTAAACCTTTTTGTTTCTTAAGTTGCTCCTGTCAGGTTGTTTGTTGTTGCACTGCTGTGTAACCCAGCTATCCCACCCTTGGCCATGCGCCTGAAGGAGAGGGAGGCAGCGTACACTAGGGATGTGTGGGCGATCATGTTTGTCGCTGAGGTACCCGCAAAAGTCAAGTTACAGAACCAGCCGCGGTGGCGTCCAATTGCTGGCTACAGAAAACGCTGTATAATTATACAACCGCATTTTATTCAGCCACAAAGAGGAAGGCAGACGTGTCATTTTTTTTTTTTGAAGGAAATAGATGGAGCCGGAAATCATGATGTTGAACAAAATAAGCCAGACTTGGGGACTAAAAAAAAAAAAAAAAAAGTGTTTTTCCTCATATTCAGAGTCCAGCTTTAGAAGAAAACAAACAAAACAGAAACAAGAAATAAAAGTAGGTTTATTTCGGAAGAGTGAGGGACCAGTAGGACGGATGGAGTATAAGAACGGGTGAACGGCAGGGGTGAGCAGAGTGCACCATGTGCGGGAATGAAATGTCACTGGAAGGTCACTGTCTCACACAGCGACCCTCCACTAGTAAAATCCTGGAGCAGGCGAGATGGCTCCGGGGTTAAGGGTGCTTTTTATGAAAGCGCTCAGGCCAGAGTTCAGATCCCAGCATCCCTGGAGCAAACCTGTCATGGTCCTTCTAACATCTGTAACTCCAGAGAGAGGAGACCGGGGATCACCGGGGCTTGCTGCTTTCCTGCCTTGCTGGACAGTGCAGGCTCCATGTTCAGCGAGAGACTGCCTCAACAGAGTGAGAAGATGGTGCTGGACGCTCTCCTCTGGCTCCGTCAGTGTACTCAGGCTCAGGCCGTCATGCACAGACATCACACACACAAACAGATACAAAAGTAAGTGCATTCACAAAGCTAATTGTGTTTTGTTTTTCAAGACAGGGTTTCCCTGTGTAGCCTTGGCTGTCCTGGACTTGCTTTGTAGACCAGGTTGGCCTCGAACTCACAGGGATCTGCCCGTCTGTTTTAACATAATAATAATAATTAAAAAACAAAACAAAAACAGGGGCCAGGCTGGGAAACTAGGTCAGGCATACTGAACAGAAGAAGTGGACTTGGGAAAAGATTAGGAGTATGGGGGTGAGGCTGTTTGTACAGGAGAAGGCAGGGTGAGAGGGCGTGGCGTGGCTGTGTCGGGGCAGAGCCAAACCCGTACAGCACAGACAAATGTGCAGGCTGACCGAGGGCACCAGGCATGGCCACATCTTGGAGTGAGGGCAGCTGAACACGAAGGAGCAACTGAAGACGAAGGGAACAGATTTGACTCTCTAACAGCCTTGGCTCAGGAAAGAGGCCAGATCGTGCAGGTTCCTAGGGTTTTTTTTTTTTTTTCTTCTCCCCTGTAAGAGGGTAGGGAATGTGCCTGATTCCTGCAGGTCCTTATGGTCATCTCTGCCTCCTTGATGACCTAGTAGTGTGGCAACCTGTGTGTGAGGGCATCTCACCACCACTTGTCCAATTCTTGTGGGTTAGCTGGATCTGCTGTGGAGCTCTGGGCCTCCCAAGGGGAACCCATGGGCTAAGGACAGTACAGTTTCAGCAGGGAATTCCCACTAGGACACAGGAAGGACACAGAATACTAATTCTCACAGGCCCCGTCTTTGGGAGCATCTCGGTCGGTGCATTACAGCTGTAGGCAAGCAGTGGCTGAATCCCCATTCCAGCCTGGTGCCCTAACCCCAAAGATGTGCCTTTCTGATTGCTGAGGGGAGACTGTGAAGTTAAGCTCTTCCGTCTCCTTGCCTCTCTCCCTCTTCCCCCTCCTGACTCTCTCCCTCTCTCTCTCTTTTCCTTTCTTTCTATCCCAGGGTGATCTTTAAAATCCCAAAATATGGCAAGAGGCCTCGAAAAAGGGGAGGGAGAATTAAGCCAAATTAATTACAGCAAAATAAGAGGAATTAGGCGCCATTTAAGCAGGTAGCAGAAAAGCCTGTGCTACCTTCTCTCCCTCCTGAAGGAGCCTGCACCAGCAGCCTGGTGCCAAATGGAAGACGACATGGCTGTGCCGGTTCGGAGTAGCCCACCTCCCTCGTTTGCCATCGTCTCTTGGACGGGGATTATGGGTTTGCAGGCGGCTGACCATGGTTGAATTTTATCATTATTAAGGTTCAGTGCTAACCTCCTCCTCTTATTTCCTTCCCATTTAAAGTTTCAGGGATAATAAATTCTTTTGATTTAGCAATTACAGAAGAACAGAATTAGCCAAACGCGGCCTTTGAGAATGAAGGAGCGTAGGGGGACCTGGTGGGGTTTTGTGGAGATGTGCAAGCACAGGCTTGCCACCCAAAGATCTGGGGGGACACGGTGCTTTAAATCTGAAACTACATGGGCTTCCTTTAGGGACATAACACCAACTCTTGCTTCTCTGTGTAAACAGAAAATCAGTTGTGTTTGTGGATGACATGGCCCTGAAGTCAATTGTGCTAAAACCGCCATACTGATGTAGATCATAGGGACTTGTGTAGGGGTGTGCCTTCCGATCTATAGCACTGAGTTGTCTAGGAATAAAAATAAATAAGGATTTTATATCATCTCACTCATCTTTTTGGTATTACATTTGCAAAATGCGGTGGTAGTTTTAGAAAGTACAATGCTAGAATCAATCCTTGACACAGAATGATGTGTGTGGGTGGGTCAAAGAAAAATGTGTGTGTGGGGGCACGTGTGTGTGTGTGTGTGTGTGTGTGTGTGTGTGTGTGTGTGTGTGACAGGTGCATTGAAAAGGATGCCAGGGCAAAGGCCAGCCTAAGATATCTGTCCTTTCTGAGTTGCTAGAGGCCATAAGCAGATGTGAGGCATCACCTGACCAAGGTCACCTCCCAGGGCCACCAAGGAAGTTGGTCATTGCTCAATTCTTCATCAATGCTTCTCTGCGCTGGCTTGAGGCATGGCTTCCAGAATGCTGAACCTTCTAGACGAGATGGACAGAGCATCAGTGCAGAGAGCGAGGTCTGAAGGGACCAAGACAAGCGCTGTTGCGGCTTCTTTGGTTTAGGAAGCAGCCTGCTCTGTAAAAGTAAGGAAGCGACAAGAATGAAAGGGGAGCCCTGGCCTCAGCTTTACCTCAAACCATTCCGCCAACAATGAGCCATTTTACTTGCCAGGTTTGCGCCTGCTGGGGGTGAGAACCTTCCCTCAGGGAGTCCTAGTCTCCTAGACTGATGGGCAGGTCCACCACCCCTCCATCACCATGCCCAGCTCCAGGTGCAGGCCCCCACACACATGTGGGTGCAGGCACAGACAAAACACAGATGGAGACAGGAGAAATCCCGCTGAGCACAACTCACTGCTCTTCTTCCTGACCCTCTCAGATCGCCCCAGCTTGGAACTGCTTCTGCCATCAAACCTTCCTTACGAGGACGGGCGGCCCTTACTACCCAGCTCCGAGCCAAAGCAAGCCTCCCTCACGTAGGCTGCTTCCTGTCTGTCATGCATGCGTTCAGTCACCACACCAATGAAAACAATTAACAACCTGGGTTGTTTTTCTCAGGTATTTGTCACTGACTAAGAAGCCAGCTAACAAAGCCAGCTAACACATAATCACAGACCCAGCTGAGGGTTAGTAAACTCCTCGGGTGCTGAGTGTGCACCAACCCGGCCACCTTAGCACGGGGGCCTGGCTTACCCCATTGCCCAGGAAACGCCGGCTGATTCCCTCAGAGGATGTGCGCAAGCTTCCGTGATCGTACGAGTGTGCATATCTGTGCACATGTGCAGGTCAGTGTCCACGTGCACACATACCTATGCAGATAGAGATCATATTACGTATGTGGGTTCTATGAGCGGGAAGTTGGTGTCTCTCACATTCATAATCAGAACCCTTGCCTCCCAGAGCAATGGATTTTGAGGTAGAGCCCGTGGCAGGTAACTGACTTTAGGTGAGATGGTGACGCTAGTGGGCATGAGACCCTTGTAATAATGAGATTAGACCTGAGAACATGGTTACTGTCCCCGCTGAGCTAAGTCTTAGTCACTGTCTTAGTCACTATTCCAGCGGCCTGACAAAGCACATGGCCGAGGCAACGTTTTTAAAGACAGCGTTTAATTGGGCTTAAGGTTTCAGAGTGTCAGAGTCCACAATGCCAGAAACAGCTGGCCCCGAGGGCTCACATTCTCAAACTTCAAGTATGAGGCAGAGAAAGAACACCCCGGCAACAGTGTCTTTTGAAACCTCAACGCCTGCCCTCGGTGACATATTTCTTCTAATGAGGCCACACCTCCTAATCCTTCTCAAACAGTTTCATCACCAACCAGGGGTCAAGTATTCAAACATAGGAGGCTCTGGCCTGGGTTGGGGGAGGGGAAAGGGAAGGGGGGTCCGGGAGGAGGAGTTATTCTTGGAGGGTACCTCTCAGGCAGCCGGCACCTTGGCTTGTCAGCTTGGCTTGAGCTTGGACACAGCTTTCAGAAGTGTGAGGAACAGGTGTGGCTGGGCCCCAGTCTACAGAGCGTTGTGACAGCAGCTTGGCTGACTAAGATGCTGGTACAGTACCACACAGTGCGTGTGTGCGTGTGCTCAGTGGTGAGAGAGTGGGTGGATGACCGTGTGGATATGTGGCTGCCTGTGTGTTGATGCTGCTTCCCAGAGCCCAGCTGCTTCAAAGGGGATCTTCCCGGGTTGTGGAATCTGAGTCATTTGGGCTGGCTCCTCTCTTAGGATGGAGGAGGACCCCCCCACCCCAGAAGGAAAATAGATGCAGTGTCTAAGGAGCCAGTAGGAAACCATTTTAAGCCCCGCATACAACCTGGGCTGGCCTTAGCACTTTGGGGCACCAAGGAAGCAGGGAGCCTGTTTGAACCCACGCAGCTCCTCTGACAGGACCACCCACGGGACCCCTTCCCGTGTGCACCTCTCTACTCAGACACCAGACACCTTGCCCTTGGGTAGCTGGTGTTTTAGGCACAGAGTGTCTGGTGAGGCGATGTTGCCCAAATTAGGAGCCTGCATGGGGAGCCACAGCTGCAGCCCTCAGGCAGACTAGATTTCTGAAAAGGCTCTAGAAGGCGTGTGCACGTGGTTAGAGCCTTTTGAGCCTGCCCGCTTCTGAAGGGAACAGGGTACATGTGGTCTCTGAACACCAAACGGAGAGCTCTTTTTTTTTTTTTTTTTTTTTTTTTTTTGGTCTGCTTAAGGAATGGGGGAAGGGGTCAGCTGACCATGGCTGTCCCCCATCGGAGACAGAAACCTCTGTGTGTCACAGAAGGTCTGGATAGAGTATTCTTGGAACTGAGGAAGGGAGGAGAGTGTAGACTTTTCCCTCTTGGTCAGGGTCAGGAGCCACGTTAACTTTCTACCACACGCTCCCTTGCCCAGTGGTGGCCACATCCTTGACTCAGGCAGCAAGCAACTAGCATGGGCACACCCATAGGTTTTGCAAAGACTCCACAGCGGATGGAGGTGCAAGAAGACAGGCCTCAAGGTAGATCTTTGACTCCCTTACAAGCAGGTGGACCCCGGTCATCGGTGGCCTCGACTGCTGACTGGCCCTTCCTAAGAGGTCACAGCTGTTCCTGGAAGCGTGCCCACCAGCCCGGTCTGACAGATCAACCTTGAGTCATGCCACCCTGGAGTCATTTGGTGGCAGCTGTGTGGAAGGTCTCAGGAAGAGCCAAAGGGGGCAGGTCTGTGAGGCAGGAATTCACCTGGTACTGGGACTGCCAGGTATATCCCTGAGCTGCGCCCCTGTAGAAGGCATCTGTTGGGTAATACATGCCCTGAGCAGGCACTTTATTTAACACACAGCAGGCAGACACCCCAGGGAAACCACACTGTCACGACTCAAACCTCTTAAAGATGCCATGGCAATTTAAAAAAAGTATAAGTTCTGTACACTTTTTGTCACATCTCCGATGTCCTTCTGCCTACAGAAGCTGTCAAATAAAAATTAATTTTGCTTTAAAAAAAAACACACCGTGCATATTTTTGACACCCGATGTCTGTTCATTTGCATTGGACACGTTCTTCCATAATGAATCATCGTAACGCTTAAATTAAACACAGTAAAAGAATGGTTAATGCCATAGCACGCTGACAGTTTAACCTGGCCAATATTTTTATTGCCTTGTACAATAAACCTAACAGAGCACAACTTGCTTTTGACTGGTGGAAAATCGGTTATGAACCGCCGGGGAACGGCCAATTTTTCAAACGCAGCCATTCAGTCATACCGGGGCCACTAAGACTTTTTCCCCCCCTCCTATACACTATTGCTGTTATAATCTTTTGAGGACATTTTATCACAGCAATAACCACCTCGGAATCGGCCTTTACTGCAGTTAACGGCTGGACAGCTGGAGCTGTTAGTGGCCTTGGCTTTGCCCCTGGCTATTAGCTAACAAACCAGTTGTTATCTGCAGGTAACAACCAATTTCTTGTGGAATTTTCTTGATAAAGTGACTCACTAGCTGTAATTTCGTTTCTCTTTCTGTCCTATTAGCAGGCATCTCAAGGACCTGATGGTGAGAGACGAGAGGCCGGTGGCTCCCTGACTCCCAGGTGGGAGACACCTAAATTGTCACACCCTCCAGGAGCACCTCCCCTGCATGACGGGAAATGTGTAGAAAGGATTGCTCCTCCGCTGAGGTAGCCAGACAAAGAAGGGATCTTAGTGTCTGTGAGGGGCTGAGCAGCCATGAGACAGACCCAAGCTTCCAGAAACCCGTGGGACTTTAGGATGAAGCACAAGCCAGGCGGGGATTCCAGGCACAGAAGGCAGCGTGTTGGTGTGCGCCTCTAACTCAGCACTCCTCAGGTGGAGGCCAGAGGGGTAGGAATTCCAAACTCATTTCAAACTACATCACAAGTCCCAGGTCAGCCCAGGCTGATAGGAGAGACTCTCGCCTCCCCCCCAAAAACAAGAAAGAAAGAAAGAAAAAAAAAATCAATGAGTAAATAAATGATCATTGTTAAGTAATTCAGGCATGGTGGGTTGACAAGAACACCTAGAGAGACACGTCTCTATCCTTACTACATACCTTCTTCCATGTGTGTAACATTTATGATCACTCATGGAACATGTGGGTTTCAAAAGGTAATTTCTCTCTCTCTCTCTCTCTCTCTCTCTCTCTCTCTCTCTCTCTCTCTCCCTGTCTGTCTCTCTGTGTCTCTGTCTCTGTCTCTGTCTCTGTCTGTCTGTCTCTCTCTCCCCGTCTGTCTGTCTGTCTGTCTGTCTGTCTGTCTGTCTGTCTGTCTCTCTCTCTCTCTCTCTGTGTATGTGTCTGTGTGTCTGTGAGTATGTGAGTATTTGTGTGTGCATGCCAGTGAGCGGAGGTCAGAGGAGAACTTTGTGGTGTCTCTTTTCTCTGGTAATCAAACTCAGGCCATCAGATTTGGCCACAAGCGCTTTTACTGGCAGAGCACTTCTGCAGCCCAACACATGAGCCATTTTGATGAGCGATCGGAGAAAGGAAATGTTTATATTTTTTTCCACAATGAACTCTTTTATTTTGGTTAAGGACGAGGTCAGCAGATGTAGGCTCCAGCACCTCTGCTAAATCGTGTTCAGAATCGTGGGTCATCGTGGTGAGATACTGTAGGTAAAATTCAGAGTGTGGATGCAGAAACCAGCCAAAGCTGCCTGCTGAGGAGCAAGCCCACCCTCAGGGCCATCAAGGACCCTGCAAGCCCTTCCTGCCTCTCCCTGCCTCCTCAGTGGCTGTGTGCACATCCTGTCCTCTGCCACAGATGGGTGCTTCAGTGCTCTTGCCTGCTCCCAGCAGCCGTCTGCAGGTTGATCAATGTTTACGAGGAGAGAGATTAAGATTCCTGAAATCACAGCGCTGATTACGCTAACTTTACATGTGCGTCTTTAACAAGCAGGGCAAAACAAAAAATTAATGTTCTTAAAAGTGAAGTAAGATGGTTTTTCCCCCCTCCCCAGCCTGAAGAGAAGACCAATTAAAATCACTTCAAAAAAATTTAAATGAGTTTTAATTTGACAGAGTGGAATTCTTTGAAAGAATATTGAGTTCTGCTAAATATTTGGAATCACCGTAATAGTATGGTTATCAGAAACCCACGTTGCTTGTAAATTAAATAAGATATTTTAAAAGGAACCCCAAATTGACATTTAAATGATATTTTAGGTGACTCCCCAGGCGGCCAGGTCTAAGTTTCGAGGGTCACCTTGGGCAAGCTGGACGGTAAACCATGTCTATTAGCCACTTCTGCTTGTCAGCTTGACTATAGTTGGAATTAACTAAAAACTTACGTCACTGGGCACACTTGTGGGGGATTTTTAGTTAACTGAATATTCTGAGGTGGTAAGAGCCCCTTTAAATCCAGATCCCTTGAGGTTGGAAGACCCACCCCAAATCTGGGCCACACCTTCTCGTACTTGGAAGGTGGAAGGAAGCACTTTGCCTACTGGCTCTCACTCTTGCTGGCATGTCCACTGGTTTCAGCGCCTCCTTCCTCAGGATTCCGGTGTAGACTGAAGACCAGCGGATACATCCAGCCTCACAGACTCTTGAACTTTGTGTTGGGAGACCGCCAGTGCTGGACTAGCTGGACCACAGCCTGTAAGCCACTCCAACAAATCCTGTGTGTGCGTTAGCTGTTCACCCTGTCAGCTCTGTTACTCTAAAGAACCCTGGACATCACACTTTGCACATTTCCAGAGATTCTCCGATTCTGATACTGCCCTGGACTAAAGTGCACTTATGATTTTAAATCATTGTGAATTTCAGAAACTCTACTCTTTAACCTTTTGTAAATGACAAAAAAAGTGCATCACATTTTTTAACACTTCTGATCGGTCTACACTAGCCTGGCCCATAAAGCTCATCTTTTCCAAATTTAAGCACTTAAAAAAAAAAAGCCAAACGTGAAGTGCTTCAATAAATTTAAATTGGCATATGCTATGCATATCAATGGGAACTAATTCCAGCATTAGAGGCTGCAAGTGGCAAGCTAGGGTGAGCAATTGGGAGCCTCTGGTTGCCACAGGATTGATTTTGAATGACTTTCTATTGATTGTGTGCCTTTAAAACCCGCTGGCCTCCATGACTATCACAAGAGATCTTTGACCCTCTTGCTCTTGCAGGGCGCGGGCGGGGGTGGGGGGGGATGGGGCTTGCTTCCTCTGTCTTTCTAAGGCGGCCTCCACCGAGGATGCCAGGGGATATGAGATGTGCCAGGCATGATCACTGGATGGACCGCACTCCACAGCAGCAGACTATTGCTCAAATTCTAGCAGGTATATGTTCCAGGATCCAACTGGGGCCAAGAAGAGATTTACTGGCAACTGTAGCCGAAACGTTCTTGAGTGGGCCAAGTGAAGGCTGTGCTCAGAGACTCCTCTCCCCTTCTCACATCCCCCCCTAGCCCCCCCCCCCCATCTCACTCTTCAGTGGGGACACTGTCAGGCAATGCTCAGAGTATTCAGTAGCTCCTTCAATTCCATGGTTGGGTTATCAGGATCCCAAGACCACCAGAGAGTGTTGGCGTCAGGATGCTGCAAAGGACTCTCAGGTGTGCAAACCGCACTGAGCTGACTCTGGCTGCAAGCTCCCGTGAGTGCAAGCCACCCACCCCCATCCCCGCCACCCCACACACACCCCCTCCTTAAGGACTCGATGTCCTAACTGGACACAGTTCCACTTCCAGAACCAAGACTAGAGTGCAGCAGCAAGGGTTTGAATCAGAACTGGCTGAGAGGGGAGTAGGAGTCTCATTCAGAGGCAGGAGGGTGCCAAGTCCTCTAGTGCCACTGGTTCTGTCTGTTGGGTGGAATGAAAAGTCAAAGTCACCTGAAAATAGGAGTGCAATACAAGAGCATCCTAGAGGCCTCACATATAAGGTAGCAACAGGGAAAGTTCTAGGCAGTGGCAGCCAGAGCAAAGCCCAGCAGCTACCTATGATGGAAGTGAGGCAGTCACAGCACATCCTCCTTGGCTGATGTGGAAATCTATATTAGAAAAAGATCCGGGGTGGGGGTGGGGGGACTGCAGAGATGGCTCAGTGGATAAGAGCACACTTTCTGCTCTTCGAGAGGTCCTGAGTTCAATGCCCAGCAACCACATGGTGGCTCACAACCATCTATACTGGAATCTGATGCCCTCTTCTGGCCTGCAGGTGTACATGCAGATGGAGCACTCATACATTAAATAAATAAATAAAATCTTAAAAAAAGAAAAAAGAAAAAAGAAAAAAGAAAGAAACAAAGAAAAAGATCCAGACCTAAAACACACAGAGCACTGACTGTAGTTGGGTAGGATTCCAGTTGGCTTTTTGACACTGTGACAAAACACCGGAGACTATGAACTTATAAGGAAGGAAGGTTTGCTATTCTCTGGTGGTTGAGATTTCAGTTACAGTCACTCAGCACAGTTGATTCTGGCCTGTGGTGGCCTAGCATGTTATGAGGGAGGTATGGAGGAGGATGGCTGTGTGCCTCATAGCAACAGGGTAGAAGCATGAGGAAGAAGAGGAGGAGGCCAGAGTCCCATTCATGCCCTTCTCCTGTGCTCACTGGCTTCTGCTTCTCATGCCTGAGAAAGTAGTATAAGAAAGCAGGCCGAGCAAGCCACGAGCAAGCTAGTCAGCCACATTCCTCTGTGACCTCAGCTCCTGCCTCCAGGTTCCTGCTCTGACTTTGCTCAGGCATGGATTTTTAACCAGGGAACTGTAAGAAGGAAAGCCCTTGGGGGTTGAGGAGTTGGCTTAGTGTTACAGCACTTGCCTAGCGAGCCTAAGGCCCTGGTTCTGAGAAAACAAAAACAAACAAACAAAAAACCCCACCACACACACAAACTTGCACACACAGTCAGTGGGATGTGTTGGCACACAGCTTTAATCCCAACACTCAGAAGGCAGAGGCAGGTGGATCTCTGTGAGTTTGAGGCCAGCCTGGTCTACAAAGAGAGTTGTAGGACAGCCAGGGCTACACAGAGAAGCCCTGTCTTGAAAATCTAAATAAAATAAAACAAAACAAAACCAAAACCAACCAACCAACCAACCAACAACCAACCAACTAACCAACCAAAAACCAAAACAAAGAAAGAAAGAAAGAAAGAAAGAAAGAAAGAAAGAAAAGAAAAACCTCTTTTCCCTGAGTTGCTATTTGTCATGGTGCTTATCACGGCTGTAGGAAGCAGACTAGAACCTCCCCTCTCCCTCATGACCTTAACTTCCTCCCCCTAGGCTCCACCTACTAAAGGTTCCATCACATCCCAATAGCGCTATTGGCAGGGGAACAACCCCTTTGCGCTTTGGGGGATGCTTCAGATCCAAACTCCAGCAGGCACCGGCGGGTGTGGGGGGTGCGCTGCAGGAAGCTGGAAAGAAGGAACAGAATGTCAGACTGGGTGGCAAAGCCGTTTGGCACAGCTGTCACCTGCAGTGATTTGGGAGACGTGACAGAAACACACAGCTCCTGGGATTGTGCAGAGGAGGGGATGCTCACGGTGCCCACTGGCCGCGTTTGGCACGGTGCTGAAGAAGAAGATGAGCTGAACGGTAATTATTTTGTTCACAAGCAGGAAGGAACAGGGCAATGCTTCCACAACTTAAAGGCCCCAAGAAACTACAGTAGAGACAAATTAGGAAATAGGTTTGAAGACAAAGGAGGATGGAAAACTCGTCCTAAGGGAAAGAGCTCAGCTGACAGACTGTTTGCCACCTCAGGTAGGCAAAAAGGTTTCAGAGCGGAGGCCAAGTGAAGGTATGGGTTCCTTGGATACTTCTAACTGATGGAAACCATACAGGCTGATTTAGTTGTGCAAATGTGTGTGTGCCTGCATGAGTTACTGTGCATCATGTGTGTGCAGTACCTGTGGTGTCCAGAAGAGGGTGTCTGGAACTCTGGAACTGCAGCTACAGATGGTTGTGAGCTGCCGTGTGTGTGTGTGTGTGTGTGTGTGTGTGTGTGTGTGTGTGTGTGTGTGTTGGGAACTGACCCCGAGTCTTTGGCAAGAGCAGGCAATGTTCCTAACCACTGAGCCATCATCTTTGTCACTTCAAAACTCAGTGAGGGTGTAGGGCACCTAGAATGCTTTCAACTGATCACAAATTTAAATGGAAGGGAAGAATACGAAGAGATCTCTCCTCCACAAACAATATAGGGTGTGCTGGTTAGTGTTTCGTCAACTTGACACACACTAGGGTTACCCAGGTAGAGGAACCCTTAACCTGAAGAAGTGCCTCCATCGGATTGGCCCTTGGGCTTTCTATTGATTATAGTGATTGATGTGGGAGGGCCCTGGGCACGGTGCCATCCCTGGTCAGTTGGTCCTGAGATGGACAAGAAAGCAGGTTAAGCAATCATGGGGAACAAGCTAGAAAGCAGCGCTCCTCCGTGGCCTCTGCATCAACTCCCTGCGTCTTGAGTCCCTTTCCTCAACTTCCTTCAGGGATGGACCGCGGCATGGACGTGTGAGCCAAGAGAAACCCCTTCGTCCCCCGAGTTGCTTTGCGCTTTATCACAGCCCTGGAGAACAAAGCAGGATGAAGCTCCAGGTGTGCGTTGTGGGTGGAAGGTGAGGTGTGCAGGGCTTGGGACAGGTGACCCTCCCACACAGTAGGGAAGGAAGTGGGCGAGTCAGAAGCAGCCTCTGCTGTGGCCATCACAAGCGACTAGGCTGCAGGAAGACCACCTCAGCCCAGATGTGGAGAGAAACAGCGACACGTAAGGAGATGAGGGACACGGAGCTTGCTTAGGTATGGGGAAACCCACGAGGCACCGGCGGCAGGAGTGCGGGGGAGGCTGTCTGAGGGCCGCAGGGGCAGGACGAAGCCAGGATGCCTCGTGGGAGCCCAGATACTTTAGCGAGAACCTCTCCTCCACAAACCACTTGAGGCACTGCCTGGGAAGATAGGGAGACGCTTGAGAGTTTCCTTTGTGTTTCCCAGAGGAGGGAAACAACCACACAAAAGTGCTACGAGGCTATACCTGGGCTGGTCCTTCACATCTTTCCTTTGGAACGGAAGTCTTGTTTTTGCAGAGAGATGGGGCATAAAAAGCTGCCGTAGTTAAGAAACTAGGAAAATCTATCGCATCTGGGATGAAAGGACAGGAAAAAGTCCCCCAGCTCAGGCGAAAGAGTTGGAAAAGGTACTAATGTCAGAATCTGTAACTAGAGCCGCTAGAGCCTGTGTCTGCTCTAGTTACAAAAGAGACGTCTGATGCTCCTGGTACCCTGGGGAAGCCATTACAACAAGCAGCTTCTAAGTTAGCCTACTTCCTGACGAAAAGCCTAAACCCCACTTTATAGCACGGCGGAAGGAAAGGTGTGCCCGTGTCTACTTCAGACGGTGTCCAGGGTGCCGCGTCCTCACCGAGGACGGCACACAGAGAGGGAGAGTGGCCACCACATCTCAGAGACGAGGTGTTGGAGTTACCAGAGGCGGGATTTCTATGTGACAAATGGATATTCGAAGAATATAATAGAAATGGCGGCGCACCACGTGTTAGATTCAAGGATCATTTCCTTTAAAGAGTGGGAATTCTAAGAAGAAAGTAGGAAGCAGGTGGAAGGTTAAGAAAAAAAATCAGGAAAGGGATGGGGGCTATAAGAAGAAAGTGGCAATGCTTAGAAGGAACACAGCAGCACATAAAGATTCTTATAAGCTCACGAGGGGACAGGAAACGTCACAGCAGAGTGAATTTGAAGACAGGCCAGGTCATATCACCTATGTACAATACAAAAGAAGAAAGAGTCGGCGGCAGTGTGAACCAGTGCACTGTCTGCCCCGCAGTGAGGAGAAGACAGAGACGGTAGGACAGAAAAGGTATTTGAACAAAAAAACAATCGCTAAAAGTTTTCCAAACTTATTAGTGGATAATAAACTATAATCTAAAAGTTTCAGACAGGTTAAACGCACCTACTCACAAAAGAACAAAACAAAATTAAACAAGTGGACTTGTTGCATCCCATCCATGGAAAACAGAACCCCAAATCCAAGATGTATATTATATATGGAAAGGAAACAGGCTACATACCATCAGAAGTTGGGTAAGCCAGAAGAAAATGGGGTGGCATCCTTAAAAATGGTTTAAAAGTCGTCACTGTACTCAGTGAAAATCATTTTCAAAATATAGAAGAAAAAAAATTTTTTTTAAGCAAACAGTAGAGTTAGGGAAGTTGTTTCCGGAAGATTTGTGTCGGATGGGGGATTTGACGGCTGGTAGAAGATTCCAAGTGCCTGGGAAAGTGGATGAGTAGGAGAAAAGACTTGTTCTAAGTCAAAACAAGATGCAAGCGTTTGATTTCATACAAGTACACATTGCCCGTTGGGACAGCATAGCCACATCCCTGGCTCTTCCTCGTCTGGTTAGCCCCCTATGTTGCCCTCGGCCATCTGTTGTTACTTTCACATCATGCACACATCTGCGTAAGATCTCAGGACCGCGAATGAGACTGGCTCAATTTGCTGACTGTGACCATCTCCAGTTGCATTTATTTTAGTACAAACGACATAACTTTGTTGTTCCTTACGGGTGGAAAAAAAAATAATTCAATTACGTACGTGAATCATCTTTTTCTTTATCCATTCTTCTTTTTCCTGACTTGTTTTTTTTTAATTAAAAATTTTTTCTTAGTTGAAAAAACTATGTGTATGAGTGTTTTGCCTGCATATGTGTGTGTGTGTGTGTGTGTGTGTGTGTGTGTGTGTGTGTGTGATGGGAGTCAAACCTAGGTGCTCTAGAAGAACAGCCAACGCTCTTAACCCCAGAATAGTCTCTCCAGCCCCTGTCACTCAGGAAGAGAGAACTTCAACGAAAAATGCCTCCACCAAACTGGTCTACGGGAATTGGTTGATGGTTGATGACTGATGTAGGAGGGCACAGCCTGAGTAAGCTAAAATAAACCCTCCCCTCACCCCAGGTTGCCTTTGGCCACGGTGTTTCATCACGGGAATAGAAAGGAAGCTAAGACACCTTTGCGTTGGACACCTAGGCTGGTCTGTCAGCTCTGGGAGGGAGTGACCCACAGCCATCTTCCCAAATGGGACATCAGTGACGGTAGAGCCTCCAGACGGACCATAAGGCTAGCTAGTGGTGAGTGACACACGAAATGGAACGCAGAGATGATTTGAGGTGATTTATCCCTTCTGGGATAGTTCAGGGGCCCCCAAAGCAGGATGCTAATGGGGCACGCTAGCTGGGTCCGAATAAAGCAGCTTTATGGCTACTGTTTTAGGGGAACCTTTGAAGAATGCTGTTCCCCTTTTCTCTGGTAAACACTTCACTTTTAGGGGTATTAAGGCCATAGTCATATGCTTGCATTTCATCCACAAGAGACTAAATCCGCTGGGTCAGAGGGGTTTCCAAGGAAGTACTCACCCCGGGAGAGGCCAGGGGGTGGGAGTAATCGGGAGAAGATAAATACAGGCCAGTGGCTGCTGGGATGTGCTTAGCTCTGCTACTCTTTTTCTAGAGCGCATTCCGGCTTCTGGCTTGCTGCGCAAGCCGTGAGGAGCAGTCCGTGAGCTCTGCTGCTACAGCTCCTGCCTCCTGTGGCTGCTTTCGGTTTCTTCTCTGACTTCTACGACGGACTGTGATGTGGGACTGCAAGGTGAAAATGCACACTGTCCATCCCAGGATGCTTTTGGTGGCAGTGCTTTTATAACAACAATAACAAAGACCCGAAGACAGGGCCACTCTCAGGGTTATCTACTGACTTTCAGTCTGATTTACCCAATTTTCTGGCATACAGTTTTTCATGGTGGTTCTTGATAATCCCTATTTCACTTCTGTGAGCTCAGTAGTAATGGCTCATCTTTCAGGCTGATTCTATTGGGGGAGGGTCTCTTCTGTAAACTATGGGTATAAGTTGGAATGTTACCAAAGTTATTCGATGCTCCAAAGAACTGGGTTTTGTTGTTATTGTTTTTTTCTCTATTTTTCCTAATTTTTGATTCACTGACTTCTACTTCAATCTTTATTGTTTTCTTTTTCTTTTTTAAGATTTACTTATTTATTATTTTATACAACGTTCTGCCTGCACGTACACCAGCACACCAGAAGAGGGCATCAGATCTCATTACAGATGGTTGTGAGGCACCATGTGATTGCTGGGAACTGAACTCAGGACCTTTGGAAGAGCAGATGGTGCTCTTAACCTCTGAGCCATCTCTCCAGCCCTCTTTATTGTTTTCATTTTCATTTAGTTTGTTCTTATTTTTTTTTTTATAGTGTTTTAAGATAAAATAATAAGCTAGTTTAAAGTCTTTTGCACGTCTCACTCCACACGGCTGGTCCCTAGAGACCTGACTGGAGTGACGAGGGAAGGAAGCGCCGGCGGACACACAGACGTCCGCACAGAAAGGGTGGGACCAGCCCGGTGGACCGTGTGCACGCTGCTGATGGAGTGGCGCCCCCAACCAAACCACCTGGAGCCTCTGCACAGGGGCGGGACTTAGCTAGTCTCAGTAGGAGGTCTCGCTACGAGATTGGCCTCAGGTTGCAGTCATTCCAAAGGAGGAAGGCGCTACACTGACTGGTTTTTGTACACACTGCCAATATGGAGCAGAGAAAGGCGTTGCCACTCCTATGGGTCTGAGCCATTGGGCCTTTGGCTTGGCCATGCCCACGTCAAACAACACACATTCGCTCAGGCTCAGCCGTCAGCCGCTCTTCACATGCTCCCTCAAGCTCTTCCTCCACTCCAACACTTCCTCCTCTTCCTTCCTCGGTTTCTTCTTACTTCTCCTCCTCCTCTCCTAGCGGGGCGGGGGCAGGGGTGGGATGGGGGATGAGGGATCAAGCCCAGGTCCTTGGTCATGCTAAGAAAACGCTTTACCACTAAGCTACAACTCTAGTCCTTTCTTATTGATTTTTAAATGTTTCGCTTTATTTTATTTTCACACGCTTAGGCATTTTGCCTGTGTGAGTGCTTGCATGTCACATGTGTCCCTGGTGCTGATAGAGGCTGGAGGAAGGCGTCCCAGACCCCTTGGGACTGGAGTTACCAACAGTTGTGAGCTGTCGTGTGGGTGCTGTGAACCGAACCCAAGTCATCTGGAAGAGCAGCAAGTGCTCTTAACCATCTCTCTAGCCCCCTTTCATATATCTATATATCTATATATCTATATCTTGATATAGATATATATTTTAGACAAGGATCTGTAGCTATGAGCTTGCCTCCAAGCATTGCCTTAAGTTGTGTCTCCTACCTCCCTTCATGTTACTTTCCAATGAACTTTGGTGTTCTTTTCTCTTTTATACTGAGGTGTAATATTTGACTTTTCATAATTCTACGTATTTCCTAAATTTGATTTCTAATTCTTATGAGTACATATTATTTGTGCAAAGTAGAGCTTCAGCGGGACATTTCTGTCCATGTACATAAAGCACTAGAATTTTTATTTACTTCTTCTCCCCATCAGCCTCACTTATCATCTACTCCTGCGGGTCCCTTTCTTCCCTCTTATCTCCCATCTACTTCTCTCGGGTCCCCCTAATCATCTCTCTTCTACTTTGATGTACTTCTTAAAAACAATATATCTAATTTTTTTTATTAATTTATTCTTGTTACATCTCTATGGTTATCCCATCCCTTGTATCCTCCCATTCTCCCCTCCCTACCATTTTCCCCTTATTCCCCTCCCCTATGACTGTTCCTGAGGGGGACCTCCTCCCCCTGTATATGCTCATAGGGCATCAAGTCTCTTCTCAGTGACCTGCTGTCCTTCCTCTGAGTGCCACCAGGTCTCCCCCTCCAGGGGACATAGTCAAATGTGAGGCACCAGAGTATGTGAGAAAGTCATATCCCACTCTCCACTCAAGTGTGGAGACTGTTCTGACCATTGGCTAGATCTGGTTAGGGATTTACAGTTTACCACCTGTATTGTCCTTGGCTAGTGCCTTAGTTTGAGCGGGACCCCTGGCCCAAATCTGCCTATCATGATGTTCTACTTGTAGGTTTCTAGGACCCACTGGATCCTTCTACAATGCTATTCTCACATGGTTCTCTCATCTAGAGTCCCAATAGGATGTCCTCCCCTCTGTCCCAGTTTCCTGGTAAGGGAAGGCTTTCGTGGGACATGCCCCTTGGGCTAGTATGCAGATATAAGTGAGTATATACCATTTGAGTCTTTCTGTTTCTGGGTTAACTCACTCATTATGATCATTTCTAGTTCAATCCATTTATCCACAAATTTCGGGAATTCCTTGTTTTTAATAGCTGAGTAGTATTCCATAGTGTATATGTACCACAGTTTCTTTATCCATTCTTCTACTGAGGGACATTTAGGCTGTTATCTAATCTTATATTATGTCGCTAGAGAGTATATTTCACCTGACCCAATTCTTTAGAACTTGTTGAGATGGTCAACAAATGAGCCTGCCCACAGAAAGTCAGAGCAAACCAAAATAAAGCCAGCAACCATGTTACATTCCATATGGTAGAGTCTGGAACATGATCGTGTGTGTTTGGGAAGAGCGTACATTTTCCTGACGGGTAGTGTGTTCCACAGGTGTCTGTCACGTTTAGCTGATGTGGAGTGTTGGTCAATGCCAGGTCTTTCATAGCTAACTTGTTTTCCCACTTCTCTTGAAAGTAGATTCTGGGGTTGCTGCTAAGACTGTCCAGTTACGTATTGCTGTGCACCAACAGTAGCTTTCTGCCTGATGTGCTTTGTCGCCCTGCTGTTAGGTGTGTGTGTGTGTGTGTGTGTGTGTGTGTGTGTGTGTGTGTGTGTGTTTATCATTGCTATAGGCTCTGAATGGACTACCCTTTTACTGCAATTAAACAGCGTTTATTTACAGCAATGCTTTTTTTGTGTTATCATCTGTTTTATCGGGTGTTGATATACTTCCATTTCCTCTTTTCTTATGGTTGTTATTTTCAAGTATATCTTAACATTTAAACAGCTTCAACTGATTTATATCTTCAAATGTAAATTTTTTTTGAGGTAGCATATAGTTAGATTGTACATTTTTCCCCCCAGAGTAAATATGTTTCCATTTTTTTGATTGTAATATATATATGTGAGCATGCACATACACACATGTATTATATATCTATATCTAATATCTATATCTTATGTTGTATGTTAGGAGGGACTTTCTTAGATTGGCTTACATATAATGGTCTGGGTAGTCGGACGATGAATGTGTCACACTGGAGAAGCCAAGAACTGCTGGAGAGATGGCTCAGTGGTTAAGAGCACTGACTGCTCTATCCAGAGGTCCTGAGTTCAATTCCCAGCAACCACATGGTGGCTCACAACCATCTGTAATGAGATCTGCTGCCCTCTTCTGGCCTGCAGCTGTACATGCAGGCAGAGCATTGTATACATAATAAATAAATAAATCAAAAAAAAAAAAAAAAAAAAAAGGATTCTGTAGTTGTTTCGTTCATGGGCCTGGACGCCTCAGCAGACCCATTCTGCCACTGAAAGCCTGGGGAGAGTTCTGGTCTTCAGCCTGTGTTGGCATCGAGAAAAAGCTGGTTCTAAGAGCGGTGGCAGAGGAATGCCTCTGCAGCGAGGACGGAGGTGCTCGTGCAAAAAGCAAAGGCTTCTCCTTCCACCGAAGTGTCACATGCATCTGGCTGCTCCCTTCAGATGATCTGACCAAGAAAGGCCCTCGCAGGAGTGTCCGGGGGCTTGTGTTTTAACAGATTTTAGATCCCATCACGTTATTAATACAGTTAGGTTTGCGATTGCCACCTGATTTCCTTAGGCCTTCTGCCCTGCTGGTAGCCTGTTGCTCCTTCTTGCTATTTTAGTTTGCATCTCGATGTTTTCAAATTAGACATTTTAATGTCCTTAACTATATTTATTGTATTTTCGTGAGTTATTTCCTTGGTGTTTACTCCTGGGCAGACCTTTATCTCTTCGTTTATGGAATGTTCTTCTTTCCAGTTAAGTGTGGACACAATCCTGCTGTCACGTGATAATGTTATTCCCACACTGCCCGTGTACATGTTACAAACTCAACAAATGCATTGCGGGTGTGGGTGTGTGTTTTTTGTTTTTTGTTTTTGCTTTTTGTTTTGTTTTGTCTTAATAAATCGTATACCTCTCACGGGCCTGTCACAGGCTGCCCAGGGCAGAGCCTCTATCCTCCGAGTGGGGAGTAGGAACAGGGGACCCTCTCTTTGCTGCTCAGCTTTTCTGTGCCCTGCCCCACAGAGACAGCCTCCTGTCTCGGGAACACTGTTTTCTTGGCCGTCATCATCCACAGCGCAGTTTCTATCTTTCTGAGCTGGGAGGGAGAAGGCAGCAAGAGCGCGCTTAGTTCAAATACAACACACTCTTGCTGGGCCCTGCTGCATTTGATAAATTATCTGCACTTGCTGTCTGCTTTAGGACACCCCTTCTAATGCTTTGGTTAGTCTTTAAAAGTACATTTTCACTGGAGGCTAAGCCTTTATCGCCTCATGAGGCAAAACACTTCACAAATTCTATTTCAGTTGTGTCATACATGAACTCAATGGAAGAGGCTTTCTCAACCAAAGAGCAGCCACCAAATTGCCATGGTTACCATCATCCCCACTGATGAGTCATTGACTAGTCTCTTTAAGACTGGGGTTGAAGCCAGGCCAGTGGTGGCGCACGCCTTTAATCCCAGCACTCAGGAGGCAGAGGCAGGCGGATCTCTGTGAGTTCAAGGCCAGCCTGGTCTACAAAGTGAGTCTAGGACAGCCAAGGCTACACAGAGAGACCTCGTCTCAAAAAAAACAAAACAAAACAAAAACAAAAACAAAAACAAAAACAAAAACCCAACCAACCAACCAAACAACCAAACAAAAAAACCTGGCATCAAGGCAAGAATGTTTCTCCCATTTCTTCAACAGAACAGTGGAAGCCAGTGCAATAAAGCAAGAAAACCAAATTAAAGGCAAATATGTTAGAAAAGATGAGGGAAATGTCTCTATTTTTATAGGGCAAAATTATCAAGGTGTAAAATGATATAACATTTACGGAACTATTTCTGACCCAAATAAACGAATTTAGCAAGGTTTGGGGCTACAAGATCAATATACAAAAATCACATCACATTTCTAAATACTAGACATGTAGAATTTTAATCCAAAATTAATAAAATAGCATAGCAGAAGAATGAAATATTTATATGTAAATCTGCTAAACTTTGTGTAGGATCTGTATGTTGAAAGCTGTAAAACACGGAGGAAGAAAACAAAAAAAGCTGGAGAAAAAAACCCCATGATCACAGACAGGGAGACCCAGCATCACTAAGACATGAGCTCTTTCCAACTTGATCTAGCAATCAGTCAACAACACCATCCGAAACTCTGTCTTTTAAAACAAATACTTAATAATCCTAATATTCCTTTGAAAAGGCATAAAACACAAAGTAGAAAAAAGCTAAAATAATTTTGAAAAAAGAACACAAGGCTGGCATGCTAGAAGGAAGAGGTGGACTTATGGACCGTGGCCGTCCTGGAGGAATGTTCAGAGGTGGCAGAGGTGGAGACAGTGGCTTCCGAGGTGGCCGTGGCATGGACCGAGGTGGCTTTGGTGGTGGAAGACAAGGTGGTCCTGGGGGCCTCTTGGACCTTTGATGGAACAGATGGGAGGAAGAAGAGGCAGATGTGGAGGACCTGGGAAAATGGATAAAGGAGAGCACCATCAAGAATGCAGAGACCGGCCCTACTAGAGACCTGCAGAGCTGCATTGACGACCAGATTTATTTTTTAAACCAGAAAATGTTTTAAATTTATAATTCCATATTTATAATGTTGGGCACAACATTATGATTATTCCTTGTCTGTACTTTAGTATTTTCACCATTTGTGAAGAAACATTAAAACAAGTTAAATGGTAAACACACACACACACACACACACACACACACACGGCAGAGAACTCAAAGTCCTCGATTTCAAGAATTTTTGAAAAGCAGGTAAAGTCCTGAGGTATTTATTTTTTGAAAAATTACAGGAGTCAATACACAATACAGCTCAGAAGTACTCTCACAAAAGACGCATACAATGGTAAAATTTCTATTCAAGGGAGGAAGGACAATCTTTTAAAGAAATTGTGCTTAGATGATGGAAAACTCCTATGTAAAGACCCTTGACCCAGACTTTATATCTCACACTCTCAGAACAGTTCACAGTAGGGGGCTGGAGAGGTGGCTCGGTGGTTAAGAGCACAGCCTGCCCTCACAGAGGTCCAGAGTTTGATTCCCAGCAACCACAGCAGCTCATAATTATCAATAACCCCAGTGTCAGTGCTTTCTGGTTTCTGTGGGCACCAGGCCCACACATGCAGCGCATATACACATACATGAAAAACACCTATACATACAATTAAAAAATATTTTATTAATTTATTCGTATTACATCTCAATTGTTATCCCATCCCTTGTATCCTCCCATTCCTCCCTCCCTCCCTCCCATTTTCCCCTTACTCCCCTCCCCTATGACTGTCACTGAGGGGGACCTCCTCCCTCTGTATATGCTCAAAGGGTATCAAGACAAACAATTTTTAAATTAAAAATACAACCTCCACCAAAAAAAAAAAAAGAAAAAAGAAAAAAAAACAAAAAACCTCACAATGATCAGAGCATGTGAGATACACAGCTGTAAAGATCTATCTGTGTCTGAATTAGGTCAGTGTTCAGATGTGATGCTAAAAGTGTGATTCATAAGGGGAAAAATAACTTAAACCTCATTTGAAAATTTAAAAAAATTCACTATTAGTACAATAAACAAGATATGTACTTGGGGGAAAATATCTGTAAATGTTTTCTTCTAGCAAAGACTTGTAGCTGGGTGTGGTGGTTCATGCCAATAATCTGATCACTTAGGAGGCTGAGGCAGGAGGATTTACACAAGGTTGAGGTCATTCTAGGCTACATAGAGAGTTCCAGGCTAACCTGTGCTACAGTGTGAAATCCTGACAACAGCAGTGACAGATGCAGTAGCAGCAACACACATGCGTGAGGGAGCGCGCGCGCTCACACACACACACAGTGGTGGGGAGGGACAAGGAAAGAAAGATGGAGACAGACAGAGAGAGAGAGAGACAGAGACAGAGACAGAGAGACAGAGAGAGAAATATGAATGTGTGTTTGTACAGGGAGAGCATTCATCTTCGGGCTTTGCTTTGGAGATGGCTTGGGAGCAGGGTTGCAGTTGGCATAGTGGATGCTCCGTACTTTCTTTCCAGGCATCTCTCTTCAGTACCGGGGTCCCAAGCTTACTATCTTAGAAGCAGTGGATTCCAGAACATGGGTGGGAGAAGCCAAGATGAAATGGAATGACTAGTCAGACCGGGCAGTCAGAAATGACTTAGAGGAGGCCAGCTGGGCACGGTGGCTCCTGTCTGTAAGCTCAGGGTGATGGGGCAGAAGGAACTGGGGTGGTAAGCCGCACTGTGGGGTACGTACTGCTGTCTAGGCCAGCCAGGGATATGCAGTGAAATCCTGCTTCCAAATAGGAGGACAAGAAGGAGGAGAAGGAAAAGGAGGAGGAAGAGGAGGAAGAGGAGGAGGAGGAAGAGGAGGAGGAGGAAGAGGAGGAGGAGGAAGAGGAGGAGGAGGAAGAGGAAGAAGAGGAGGAGGAGGAGGAGGAAGAGGAGGGTGTGGCTCAGTGGTAGAACATCTGCCTAGGATCCAGCAGCGAGGGGCTGGTGTGTGTATGTATGTGTCCAAGCAGGTGGTCTGCCGGTAGCTATGCCACCTGGCCCACCACTCTGTCACCATGAGGATTTAGTCTTTGCTTTTCACAAATTTACAAGGGTGTCATGACCTCGGTGTTGTCCACTGGCCTTCAGTCTCCCCTGTATGTCTCGTACACCTCACAGAAGCTGCGGGAGATCCAGAGTTGCCGTCATCCTTTCTCCAAAATGAATACATAGGACGGAGGAGTTTTGAATCATCGCAGCACAAATACATAATCCAAATGCTCCCAGGAACAATGTCAAAACAAACAAACAAACAAACAAACAGGCAAAGAAAACAACCCCAAAATACAAATAGAACCAACTAACCGACAACCAAACACGAACCAACCTGAGGAAGTCCCGCAAGTGACTAGTTCTGAATGTCAAGGTCACAAAAGATAAGGATAGACTGAGGAGCAGCTAAGGGCGGGGTGGGGGGCGGGAAGTGACCCCGCTTCTCAGTTTAACAATCACTTCATAGTTCCTGCAAAATAGAAACACCAAGGAACTGGGTGAAGAGTCCGGGGGGCGGGGGGATCCTCTGTACTTCTTTTGTAACTTCTGTTAAAATTGTTTCAAAATAAAACGTTGACAATATCACTAAAAAAAAAGGGGGAGGGGGAGCGGGGAGGAGAAAGAGGTCAAAGCAAGGAGTCTGGCAGAATTTATCGCCATCAAACCCTGGATATGCTTTACCGGCACATGGAGTTTCGGAGAGGAGAGAAGATAAGAGGCCGATCGCCCCAGTGCATGTACTGCCAAAGGACAAGCTGTTAGAGACCTACAGCCATCTTTGGGTTCCCACTCCTTCCTTCCTGAGTAGGAAATCGTCAGAGTGGGAGGGGCCCGTGAAAAGCCTTCTGGGTGGCGGAGCCAGGACCAAGGGAAGCTGGTCATTGGGTGGGATTTCGAGTAGCTTTGGCAAGTGTCTGCTGGGGATGTGCTTCTGTCCTTTCTGAGTGGGGCACCCACAGAGGGTGTCAGCTTCTCTTCTTACTGGACAGGTTGGGTACACGTTGGAGCCCACTACCCAAGCCTTGCTTTGCACATGAGTGTGTTTCCGGGGCAAGATGGCGTCCATGCGGCTGGGCCTGAGTCCCGGGTGAGGGTGAGAGGAAGAGAGAGGTGAAATATGGCATCTGTGCCTAAAGAAAGTCTATTTAAGCAGTATGACTGCTCTGACTGCTCTGAGCAGCGCAGAGCTCTTTGACGCTCCTCCCCTGCCCCAAGCCGCCAGAGTGGCGACTTAGAAAGTGGCAGCCCCGCATGGACCCCGGATGAGAACGGCAATACTGGGGTGCAGGTGCGTGGAGATGCCAACAGTTGTTTTTAGTTACTGAGATTAGGGGTTGGGTGTTTTCTGGTGGAACCTTCTAGAAGGTGAATATGGATGCCAGGCAGGGAACTCCAAACTAATCAGAAAGTCACTTTCCCTTTAAGAGTGAGAAGGTCCATAGGTCGCTTGTCATGAAAGTTTAATTTTGTCAATGAGTCCGTAATGATTAAAATCTTCACCCTCGATTTGATTGGATGGAGAGAGGCCAGGAGATCACCAGGGCGAGATTTGGGTTGTCTGTGAGCGCATTACAGAGCCTATTGGGTCCTTGGGGGCTCTGTCTAATGAATGGAGTAATCTCTTGAATTAATTCCACAATGGAATTATTGGGAGGTGATGACAGGTAGGACTTGGGGCCTCCTTGGAGGAAGTGCGTCACTGGGGGAGGGTCCCTGGGGCTTCATCTCACCATGGTTCCCTGGATGTCCCTTTCCTTTGCTTCCTCCTCATCATGGTGGGAGCTGCTTTGCTCCACACAGTCTCTGGATCGTGAAAGACGAAAACTGGGAGCGAAATAAGGCTTTCTGCATTCACATGTGACTATCGCCGAGTCCTCTCTCTAAAATGAAAAAAAGCACAAGGCAACTTGGCCCAAACCTGTTATCAACGATCTTATTCTCAAAAGGGCCAATAAGCTCATATTTTTACACAGGAGACAGTTTCACCTGGGGCCTGATTTGGCCTTGGTTTTGTACTTTCCTCCCCTCATTATAAGAATCTACTATGTACTCGGCAGCCCGGTCCCTTCACCGGTGTCTATTATACCCCCAGCCTCTCCAAACAATGCACCAAGTCAGCTCAGAACCCTGGAGCCCAGATCCCACCTGAGTCACACACTCCTGTTTCTGAATAATAGGATAGCTCTCTCTGCCCCCTAGTAACAGCCACGCTTAGATAGCTTCTAGTCAAGTGTATTCCTAAGGTGGAAAGAGTACGGACGTCAGTCTAGCCTGAACTGGTTTTGGGTCCACGCAGCAGTACAGCAAAGCTATCTCTTCAAGTAAACGTTTAGGGAGAGTCCCCTATTTGTACAATCTTGTGCCTACACACAGCTGGGCACACATGTGATTAAAATTGTGTGGAGGTCCATGCACAGTAGGAAAATGACCATGTGAGAAAATGCATCAGTTAAAATGGAACCATTCTCATCAGCACCCCTTAGTAGCCAGCCCCCCTTCTCTTGATCCTTATAAAATGAAGCCCCTCACTCCTATGGCCCACTGTTGGTCTTGACAGCGTTTCTCTTCTATATAACCTGTTTTATATATATATACATACATACATACATACATACATACACACACACACACACACACACACACACTTCTTGAAGTTTAATTTTTAATTTTAATTTCAAGTCAAGAATCCAGAAGCATCCTTCCAGACCACAACCAGCAGTAACACTTCTCCAGGAAACCCCTCAGGCTTCTAAGAATATACTTTGGGAACTCCCAAGGGTTCCTCAAGTTCAGACAGAGTGTGGCTTTTCAATGCCCCAGGAACAGATTGTGTTGCCATATTTCAGCTTCCTGAAGTTGACAGGTACTTCTGAACTGAGGAGGTGGGGGTGGCGTGTCTGTTAACTTCTGCTGGTATCCTTAACATCCTAAACCCAAAGCCACTAAATACCCACACGTGTCTCTCTCATAGGGCCAGAAGATTAAAAGAGAAAAAAAAATGATTGGGGGTCCAGTGACTCAAGTCTTATAGTCCTAGCACTCCCAAGATGGGGGAGAGAGAAACAGGGTAAAGACCGGTCTGAGTTATCTGCTCAAACTTCATCTCAAAATATTATCACACACACACACACACACACACACACACACACACACACACACAGAGAGAGAGAGAGAGAGAGAGAGAAAGAGAGAGAGAGAGAGAGAGAGAGAGAGAGAGAGAGAGAGAGAGAAACAGAGAGAAATAGAGACAGACAGACAGATAGACAGACAGAGACACGGAGAACCACCAACCAAAGCGTATGCATGTGCTGGACCTAGGCACTCTACACATATTTAGCAGATGTGTAGCTTGGTCATCTTGTGGGTCCCCTAACACTTGGAGTAGTGGCTGCCTCTGATTCTGTTGCTTGCCTCTGGACCCTTTCTCCTAAGCTGGGCTGCCTTGTCAGGCCTCAGTGGGAGAGGATGCACTTAGTCCTGCTTGTGACTTGATGTACCAGGGTAGCTGGTACCCATGGTGGAGCCTTTCCTTCTCCTCAGAGGGGAGTGGGGGGGAGGGGTGTGAGGGTGGGACCGGAAGGAGAGGAGGAGGAGGAGGAGGAGGCTGTGATCAGGCCGTAAAATGATTAAATAAATCAATTAATAAAATAACACTCATTAAAGAAAGAAGGACAGAGAGAGAGAGAGAGAGAGAGAGAGAGAGAGAGAGAGAGAGAGGCAGAGAAAGGTGGGGAGCGGAAGAGGAGACAGAAAAAGACAGAGACACATACAGAGAGATCACTAAGAGAGACACAGATTGGGCCAAGCATTATTTGAACATTCTAACCCTAATCCTAACTCTCACCCTAAGACCTTCTCCCATGGGAGAGAGCCGACCCCTGACACCGTTAATGATACTCTGTTATGTTTACAGACAGGAGCTCTGTGGAAGATCTCAGGAAGAGCTCCTGTGGAAGAGTATGGGGGAGGGATAGAAGGGCCCAGAGGAGACAAGACCTCCACAAGAAGACCAACAGAGTCAACTAACCTAGGCCGATGGAGGCTTACAGAGACAGAAGCACCAACCGAAGAGCATCTGTGGACCGGACTTAGGCCCCCTACACACATATAACGGATGGGCAGCTTGGTCTTCATGTGGGTCCCCTAGTCAGTGGAGTGGGTGCTGTCCGTGACATGGATGCTGTTGCCCGTTTTTCAATCTCTTCCCCCTAGAGGGGCTGCCTTGCCTGGCCTCAGGGACGAGGATGAGCTTAGTTCTCATGTGACTTGATGTGCGGATGTGGGCTGGTGTGGGGTGTCCCCTTTTGGGGGGAATAGAGGAGAAAGGGTGGGAGGGTGGGGCTAGGAGGAGAAAAGGGAGGGGTCTCGGATTGGGATGTAAAGTGAAAAAAAAATTAGCTGGATGTGGTGGCTTTTATCCCAGCACTCAGGGTAGCGGAGGCACAGGGATCACTGTGAGTTCGAGGCCAGCCTGGTCTACAAAGCGAGTCCTGGGCAGTCAAAGCTACACAGAGAAACCCTGTCTCAAAAAAAACCAGAAACCAAAACCAAACAGCCAAACAAAAGTTTAAAAGATGATAGATAGCTAGATAGATAAAGACAGATAGACAGACAGAGAATAAGTGTAATATTTCAAGCTCTATGGTCTTTGAAAGCAGCTGTATCAGCAGGGTATCCCCAGTGTACCCCCTGTCTTGACAAAATCATCAAAGCCTTTGAGTCTGAGTGTTCTGGGTTCCGACCGCTTAACTGCTGTGACCTCTGGCACAAGTGACTTCATTCCAGTTTCCCCACCCTCAGAGTGGAGTTCCTGAATTACAGGAACCAGAAACAAGAGGCGAAGGGAGTGATGCACACGCCAGCCCAAGCCCAGCACCTAGCGAGGACCTCTCCATGGCCAACATCACCTTTGCTGTGCTCACACTCTCTCCCTGACCACATGGGACACGGTCCCTATCTTGTGTGCACAGCTAATTCACTACGGTGTCTCCAGACAGTGACTTGAAGGCAATGTCCGTTCTGCCCCCTTCCCTGAGCCCCATCACCCACCCTCTGTATACAACCATCCCAAGAAGTGTGAATCAACATGCTATGGTCAGCATGGGTCAGCCTAGCGGCCGGGGAGATGGCTCGGCAGGTAAGAGCACGTGCTGCTCTGCTCTTCCATAGGACCCGATTTCAATTCCCAGCACCCAGATCACAACTCCTTGTTAGCTCCAGACCTAGGAGAGCTAAATCCTCCTTTTTTTTTGTAGGCAGCTGCACATATAGCGCACACTCAGAGACACCTGCTCATACACACAATCCTAAAAACGTTTATAATTTAAGTGTATCGTGTCTGCGCATGATGTGTGTGCAGTACCTACGAGGGCCAGAAGAGGGCATAGGATCCCTGGATCTGCAGTTAAAGGCGGTTGTGAGCAGCTTGACACAGGGGCTGGGAACGGACCGTGGGCCTTTCGCAAAGGTAAAGCTTAACCTGTGACAACTTTCCCGCCTCACTCCTACACATAATCTAAAAGGAAGAGAGATAGGACGGAGGGAGCAAAATTCTGACACAAGTATCACCGGAATAAAAACACCGAACCCCCAGACAACAACACCACAAAAGCCACGGGTGTCTGCCATCAACCCTCATCTGGCCTACAGGCAGCTGATGGGCTCTGTTCCCCTTGACACATCATCCCCATCATCAGAAGGTTGACATAACCCGAGGCTCTGTGTCTCCGTGTGGCTCAGAAGGAGTTAAGTGAAATAAAGAATATTATCAATATTGTATCAGTCACAGATGAGAAACTACATACCGGGATCAGTGTAATTCATTCATTGGTTTATGGACACCGAGTCCTCCGGGGACTGTCACAAATCCACTTGATGTTCGTGAGTGTGAGATTTAGCATTTGGATCTTTGATTTAGCTGAAAGATGTGTAAAAACTCATGCAGGCAGACAACTCCCTGCAGGCGATTCATCTGTGTTGGCTTTTACGTAACAGTTATTCCAATCAAGTGTCGGCAGTAACTTAAGCCCTGTAACTTGCCTCTGAATTCACCCTGGGAAGAGGGGAACCTTCTTGCATTCTGCACTGGGGTGGGCGCATCTAGCAGGGGACACATTTGGAGGGAGGACACGGCCCCCGGACTCCAAGGCTTTCGTCCTGCGGGAGGGTGTCAGGGTGGGGGTGGGGGTGGCCAGGCTCACAGCTGCCCCATGGCTAGCTGAGCGTGTCAGGAGGACCGAGGACCTGGGCTTGGTTAACAAGGGAGACACATGGCTCTGAGGTTAATAACTTGATGGATGCTTTCCCCGTCCTTTCCCTCCGAGGTGCCTGGATGTGTCCCTCAGCACGGCAGCAGTGCTTTGGCTCTGAGTTTCACTCTGGTTTCTCATTACCTGTGTCAAACATGGGGACAGGATTGCTTCATCTTAGTGCCTCCACTGGGACTAAATTTGTGGACGGGGCTTCGGGGTGAAGCTCAGTGACAGCTTGCTCTCCTCCTGTATGAGATGCTTTGGGCCCCATAACAAAAAGGAAGTGGATAAGTTAATATATTCACAAGTCAAAATAAAGATGCACTTTGGTCTTCTTTTCCTTTTCTTTCTTTCTTTCTTTTTCTTTTTTTTTCAAGACAGGGTTTCTCTGTGTAGCCTTGGCTGTCCTGGACTCACTTTGTAGACCAGGCTGGCCTCGAACTCACAGAGATCCGCCTGCCTCTGCCTCCCAAGTGCTGGGACTACAGGCATGCGCCACCTTGCCCAGCTTTCCTTTTCTTTTTCAAGACAGAGTCTCATTAGGTAACCCAAGCTGGCCGGGCCTTGTACTTACTCTGTTGTGGTGGTTTGAATAGGAATGACACCCCTTCCCCCTCCCCCCTCCTTCCCTACCCTCCTCCTTCCCCGCTGCCATGCCCTGCCGACCCAGTAGACTGTAGACAAGTAGAATGCTTGACCAATAAGGAGCGGCACTATTAGGAGGTGTGGTCTTCTTGGAGGAAGTGCGTCACTGTGGGGGCGGGCTTTTAGGTTTCAGATGCTCAAGCCAGAGGTAGTGTGGCGTATTCACTTCTGCTGCCTGTGGATCCAGATGTTGAGCTCTGAGATCCTTCTCTAGCACCATGACTGCCTGCACACCGCCATGTTTCCCGCCATGATGACAATGGACTAAAGCTCTGAACTGTGAGCCAGCCCCGGTTAAATGTTTTCATTTGTAAGAGTTGCGGTGGTCATGGTGTCTCTGCACAGCAATAGAAACCCCAACTAGGACATCTGCAGTTGAGGTCACCCTCAGACTCCTGATTCTCTAGCCTCTGCCTCCTCAGTGTTGGGGTTATGGGCATGAACTACCCTGCCAAGAAGCAACTGGATTCCTGTCACATTTAGCCTCTGGCACATAAACAGCACTCAGTCCAAAGCAGAGCCATGGTCTATGGATACGAGTTGATTTCCTGTCCTGTTTCTATTGGTGAAGACGATCATGGTGAATCCAGGGAACACCCGTGCCTGATGGAGAAAACCTTCCCAGCTTCAGAGCTCCGTGTCCTCAGCAGCACTTGAAGAGAAAGCTCAGTCACAAACCTTACGTTGTGGAAGGTGAAATCAAGGCGTAGATTGACCCAGGTTGTACAGTCTGTAGAGCGTCAGAGCTGGGCTTCAAAACTGAGTCTGTTGACCTTGCCTGAGAAGCTCGCAGCCACCCAACTAGCAATACTTTTAACGGCTCCACAGCTGTACCGCTTCAGCCATCGCTGGCTGCCAGGACTGTGGGCTGGCGACGGGGCGGCACCATTTGTAATATTGGGACGTTGTAGGGGATGGCATCTTAGTCCTTTGAGGAAGTAACTTGCAGGCAGAATAGCTGTGGTTTACGAGTGTCAGAGGAGCGATGGTAGGGGAGTTTATGAGGCAGAAGGTTGGCACAGTTTCCCCATTATGATAGGCCTGGACCCGGATGATTCAGGATGATGTGCTAGCAAGTTCTGTGGCACTCAGTGTTCTCCTGAGGGGAACTGCCTTTCTAGCTGTAGGAGAACCGAGGCACAGCAAGGAATGCCTCATGCAGACACAGATATAACCTACACAGAGACATCAGAGGGAGGAAGAGCTGGCAAACAGTTAATGGAGGTGCTAATGTGATGGTCAAATCTTAGGGATTGTAGAAATATGAGTGGAGGGCAGGAGACAGGCAGATTCCAGAGAGATTAATGCATCAGGGGTTTCCAGAATGGGTGAAAGACATTCATCCTCACAACGAAGAATCACAAAGAGTCTGGAACAGGATGTCACACTAAAATCACCTGACAACAGGATGCCTCAGAGGCTGGGAGTGTCCAGGTCAAAAGGTATCTACTGAAAAGACAAGAGGGGGTTCCTTTGGCATGGAAGGGGTGGAAGATGTCAGGCAGCTAAGGCAACCTCACTGGGGCGTAATCTTTTCTGGTTACTTCCTTAGCAAGGTTGCCCCATGGGCTTCTGGGAGAGCAAGCACCTGGGCTGAAAAAAAAAAAAAAAAAGCAAAGCAGGAAAGGCTTCCCCCACTCTTGGCGGTGGCCCCAGCAGGCACCCTCCACCCACGGGACAGGAAGGCGCAGGGCACCGGGGCTCACAACCCCTGAAGAAGTTGTCTGGAAAGGACCATCCTGGTTCCTCTCAGACATATCTCAGGTGAGAATATGACATTTAGCTTCTGGCACATAGGCAGTACCCAGTCAATGCAAGGGTGATTGTTTACTGGGCCTGGTTATTTTATATACAGCCAGAATCATCACCATCGTTGGCTCTTAAGAGAGACAGTGTCATCTCTGCCTCACAGTGTGTCACTTACCTGTGAGCCAATGCCACAGACTCCACTGTCCACGAACCAAGGCAACCCAGTCTTGACATCCGTGAAGCTTTAATGTTCTAGCAAAGGGCTCACAGAGCTGAGGGAGGGAGAAAAGAGAGGAAGACATAAAACGACAGTTTAGAAAAGCAAGCAGACACATTTCCGTGCTACCCTCACCCGTTCTGACCCTGCCTCATTTATGGACCGTTTGTCTGTATGTGGGTCGCCCTATTCAGGTCCCCTGAGGCTGTCTTTGGATGCACTTTGTCTTCTCCATTAGAAAAAGGAATGGCTACATTTCCATGTTCCAGCTGCAGATGGTGACCTGGCTGTGAATGAATACCTGTGTGTCCAGGGTTCGCTTGCGTTAAGTCCCTTGGGACTGCCGTGGGGCATAGCTTGTCCACTGGGGCTAGTATGGGGAGGCAGGAGGGTTGAGTGATTGATGGTGATGGTGATGATGGTGGTGATGATGGTGGTGATGATGGTGGTGGTGATGATGATGATGATGATGGTGGGAGCTGGAAGTCTGCTCTGCATCCTTGGGGTGCCAGGGACAGCCCAGATGCAGTGACTTCTTCAGGATCCAGTTTTTAAGAGCCATGGCTTGAAGCTGTTCCATTTGGGTGGGTTTCTCCCTAGCATTTGGTATGGAATTATTACCAAATGCTAGGGAGGAACCCTGCCAAATGCTGTATATCAGCTAAAACCTAACTCCTAAACAATGAAATATTTATAATAAAAACAGACTCCGGAGAGGGGCACAGATTGGGGTGCCCAGCTGCTGAGGGTCCCAGCTTAATCTTGCCAGCTAACCCATACTTGACCCTCTAGACCATGGGCTCCAGGTGGTATGGGGTGTGCCTGGGAGAGGCTACTCTCTGGAAGAGACCTGGATCTGCGGGCGTTGCTGCTACCTCAAGCCCTAGAAGACACAGCCTTTCCCTTTCTTCTTCTTTCCTCGGCATTCAGTAAGCACTCAATAAATGCTGGCTGCATGCAAGCGGGCGGACACTTCCAGGGGGCAGCCAAACCTCAAGCCATGTAGAAACCACAGGCAACAAGACCCCAGCCAGCCGCAGCTGCCAGTCAGAGCCGTAAATTATTTTCATGTAGCATTTTCAGACGGAAATATTCCTAAGATGCGGCACAAATTTCTTTTTCTTCTTACTTGGAGAATGTGGAGCGCCATTAACCTTTCTGTAATGGCTCAGGGTTGCTGCTGTGAACCTCAGACGCTGAGCAGAGGTAACGCAGCCCTCGGGGCTCATGAGGCACGTGGGGTACTTGCCCTCCGCTAATGGCTGGGCTTGCAGAGTTTCCTCTAGTCACAAAGCCTTGTTTCTTGGTGCTTTGGGGGGTTCTTCCCTCACTCTTAGGCTTCGCCTTTTGCTCTTGTGGGTATGGCCCTCTTCTCACTCCAAAATGACCATCTTCAATTAGCCTTGGACCAGAAGGCAGAGATCCAGGCTTACTGCGATTATGGGTGATCTAAGCCTTCACCTGCTTTCGTGGAGTGTCTTAGGGGCCTGAGTCAAGTGTAGAACCTGGCTTTGCAGCTGCTGTTTTGGCCACTCAGAGTCATTCTTGCCTTCCTGTTTGATTTACAGCCATATCTCAGAAGAGCAAAGCCATACCTCTGTGGAAAAACCACGGCATCTCATCAGAGGTGTCCGGGGATATCCTGAGAACACTTGCCACCCGTCTCTAAACCTCCATGCGCCTGTGAGATTGCGTGCCTTCTCCGGAGACTTGTACCTTCTAGAATCTTCCTTTTTCGATCAGGGCAGTCATGCTGGTGTGCTTCCTGGTTGGGAAGCTCAGGAAGCAAACACATCCAGGAAGAGGAGATAGAGAGGGTGGGTCATGTGCCTTGCATATGCCCACGGGGGCGATACAGTTTGCATTTCAGCATGTCTATATTCCAGAAGGAAAGAAAAGCCCAGTTAAGGGACGCCTGAAGGTGCCCGTAGATGTTTATACATAACTAAGAGAACCCACAGAGGGGGCAAGAGACAGACACAGCTACATCCTGGCCTGCTGCGGAGCAGGTGGACAGACCCCAGTCATTCCCTCAGCCCTCCAGTCTCTACTGTCTTTCCTTCACATTACTGAGTTGATCTCAAAGCCAGAGGACAAGCGAACCAGCTGAGCCATGGGCGTCTGCAGATATCTATGAAGATCAGCCTCCTGGGGCCCAGAATGGGAAAGAAGAGGGACAATAGGCCTGGGTATGACTGAAAGAAATCTGTCAGAGCTGATGGAAGCCAGGCCGGCACCAGTAGCACTTCTGAAGTTTCCAGGGGGCTCCCATCTCTGGCCATAGGCACAAGTTGTACCAGGTGAGTTGGCCCAGCTGCTGGGGAGTAGGTAGACTCTGGGTAGCTACAGGGTCCATCTCTAGCCCAGAGGTAGATGAGGAGGTGTCCTGATGTCTGCCTTCTAGACTATCGGCTCTCTCCCCTTCCTTACCTGTAGCTCTGCCGGCTTAGCTGGAGAGCTGTGTGAGGAGGAGGGGCAGGGCCGAGAGGTGGCAAGTGTATCCCGCTGTTCCAAGTACTCATAGCTTCTGCTTCGGCAAGGGATGGCGGTCCAGCTTATGTGCCAAGAGGAAGCAGCTGATGTCCCTGATAAATGTTAAAGAGAGAGGCTGAGTTGCTTAGGTGGTCTCCTCCTGCCTGAGGAAGAGCCCAAAGTCTTGGAGACGCAAGAAACCTCCTCTTCCCTCTGTAGGGTAAGCTGCATTAGGAGCACAGGTTGCTGGAGCTTGGTAGATGGTTGACATTCTTGTCCTTGGTGGATGGCAGATTGGGGGAGAGGGGATGGGGTGGGGGGGGGGTGGACACAAGACAAAGGTAGAGCTGGTTATGTACCTCCGTATCCAGGGCTCCTTAGGAAGGTGTCCCACAACTGGGACCTTTCCCTCTCCTCTAGAGCTCTGTCCTAACCTTTCTAAAAATCTGAATAATGAATGTCCCGTGATGCTTCATTTTTATCTCCACCCACCTCCCTTTAAATAGGATTTTACCATATAGTCCAGACTGGCCCGACTTGTTGGTCCTCTTGTCTCGGCGTCTCAGGTGCTGTGGTCACACACGTGCACAGCCATGCCTGGAGTTTTATCTATTTTATTTTTGTTGTTGTTGCTCTTCTGGGTAAACTCCCCTGTTTAGCTCTCCTGTTTATGGAGCTGCTGGGGCGTTGGGGCTTCTCTTACAGGTGCAGCAGGAGGAAAGTCAGCTCCTCACCCCGCCCCCCGCCCCATTCCCACATTTGAAAGGATGAATAAGTAATTTACAAACTATCTTCCTGGGGCCCGCCCATCATGCCTTCTGCCGAAGGCCGAGGTGAAGCAGGTGGAGTCTGGTCACAAAAGCAAGCTTTCTTTTTAAAATGTTGCAAAGAGGAAGCACTTAACAAGGCGCCTCTGGTAACAAGCCAGGTGTGGAAATGCCTGCACTGTGGTATTTGTTGCACTGGAGAGACTGGGGCAGGGAGATTGCCTTGAATTGGAGGCCAGCGTGGCCTATATAGTAAGGTTCTGCCTTAAACAAATAAACACATAAACATCTAAGTGGCAGATGAAAACCCCTGGCTTGAGTGTCTGGACCGTGCAACCTCAGAAGCCACACCCCCAATCTGATTGGCTCCCTCTCCCCAGAGGCGGGGCTCAAGAGGCTGAAATGAACCCAGGAAGAGATCCAACTTTGCTTTGTGTCTTAGTTTGCTTTTGATTGTTCCGAATAAAAACCGTGACCAAAAGCAGCTAGGGGAGGAGAGGGTTTATTTCAGCCTATACTTTACAGTTACTCACCAAAGGGAGCCGAGCCAGAAACTCAAGGCAGGAACCTGGAGGCAGGAACTGATGCAGAGGCCATGGGAGGCAGAGCGCTGCTTGCTGGCTTGTTCAGCCAGACCACCTTCCCACTGGGTGGCATTGTCCCCAGTGGGCTGGGATCCTCATCTCCATTAACTGAACATTAAGAAAAACAAAAACAAAAACAAAAACAAAAACAAAAAAAAAAAAAAGAAAAAGAAAAAAGAAAATGCCACAGGGACATGTCCACAGGTCAATCTGTTTTGTTTTGTTTTGTTGGTTTTTTTCGAGACAGCGTTTCTCTGTGTAGTCTTGGCTGTCCTGGACTCACTTTGTAGACCAGGCTGGCCTCGAACTCACAGTGATCCACCTGCCTCTGCCTACCGAGTACTGGGATTAAAGGTGTGCGCCACCACCGCCCGGCGCCCACAGGCCAATCTGATGGCGGCATTTCCTCTACTGAAGTTTCCACTTCTCAGGCCACTCTAGTTTGTTTTAACCTGACGAAAAGGAATCACAGCGCTTGGCTTGGGTGGCCTTGGCCATTCATGTCTTTCATGCTTTCACATGAAGTCTGGGATTGTTTGTTCTTCATCTCTGAAAAATGACCTTGGGGTGTTAAGAGAGGTTATGTTCAATCTGTAGGCTGCGTCAGGTAACTGAGTCATTTTCATAATATCAATTCTGCCAACACACAGGAGCACAGGAGGTCTTTTCATCAACTTATTTCTTCAGTATGTCTAAGTTTTATTATAGCGGTCTTTTACTTCGTTGGCTAGATTTATTCCTACGTATTTTAGTCATTGTGAAGCTGGTGTGAATGGACTATTTTTCCCCAACTTCTTTCTCAGCAAGTTCTTTATTGGTGGACAGAAAGGGTGCTGATTTTTGTGTGCTGAGTTTGTACCCTGTTACTTTGTAGGGAGTGTTTATCCTGTCTCAGCATATTCTGGTGGACTCTTCAGGGTTTGTCAAGTACGAGACCAAGTCATCCGCAAATAGGGGTAATTAGGCATTTCCCCTTTGTGCATCTGGTTTCTTTCTCTTGTCGCAGTGTTCTGGGTCAGGCCGAGAGCACCGTTTTGAGAGACAGCGATTTCAGAGGAAATGTGCTCAGTTCTTCTGTATGTTACATGATGCTGACTGGGGGTTTCTCATATGTGATATTGGTGGTTTCTCATGTGTGATATTGGCGGTTTCTCATATGTGATTTTGTCCTGTTAGGCTGTTCTTCTATTCCTAGTAATGTACGTCTTATATAAAGGTGTGTTGAACACCGTCGAAGGCCTTTTAGGCATTATGGCACGATTTGGTGGTTGGGCCTTAGGGCTGAATTGTATTTATTGATTTATGGATGTTGAAACAAACTTCTGCCCTAAGAACAAAACCAGCTTGGCCATGGCGATCGGTCTTAACGTAGTCTTGAATATAGGTTGCAAGAATTTTACTGAGAATTTTTTATGTCTCTATGCGTCAGAAAGACTGGTCTATAGTTTTCTCTAGTTTGTCATATCCTTATTCGATTTTGGTAGTAGGGTGATGCCAGCCTCATAGGATTTCTTCCCTTTCTATTTTGTAGACTAGTTTTGGAACCATAGGAACCAAAACCTTAAGACAGTGGCACAAACACACACACGTGGACTAATGGGATAGAAGAAAATCCAGGCATAAACATACATGATGACAGCCACCCGTTTTCAACAAAGATACCAAAATGAAGATTGGAAGAAAAGACAGTCCCTGCAGAAAAATAAAAGCTGATGCACAGTTCTCATCCTGGTCAAAAATCATCTTGAAGCTGGGCTCAGTGGCCCAAGCCTGTAATCTCAGCACTCAGGGAGGCAGAGGCAGGAGGATGTCTGTGAGTTTGAGACCAGCCAAGGCTATACAGGGAAACCCTGTCTTGAAAAGCAAAAACCAAAGTAAATCATTTCAACATGCAGCGAAAACCTTAATGTAAGGCCCAAGCTTTAATGCTGCTGTCGGAGCATGTTAAGACATGGGCATGGGTGAGAGTTTCCTGCAAATGACCCCAGTAGCATGGAAATACGCCCAAGAATACACAAACAGAGTTGCTGGCATCTGAAGCTTCTGCACAGGGAAGGAAGGCATCACCAGAGTGAAGATACGGTGTACACAGTGGGACAAAAATCCTCATCAATTATACACCAGGCAGGGGTACTATGTTGGACATATTAAAAACTTCAAAAATCCAGTGCCAAAAAATTCTCCAATTTAACCATCAGGGAAATAAAAACTAAAACTGATGTGATATTTAATGAAGATGTTTAAGGAGGACAAAAATAAAGTTATTTTAGTGCTAAATTCCAGCTTTATTTTCACCACCAACATAAAAACGAACTGTAAAGTAACAGTGTCTGTGTTTAAGGAAGAAAATGTAAGAGCACGGTGCCTTCAGAACTGCACATGGCGAGCACAAAGGGATCACCAGAACCTCACAGCGATGGCGATTGCAAAGCTTCGAGGTTGGCAGGCCAAGGTGTGACCCCTCCTGGCGCACAATAAAGCCCCGAGGTTCACTGTCCAAACATCTAAACAAGCTTTGAGAGTCCATGTGACCCTAAGTAGAAAGTCTGTGACCAAGCCAACAACCACTACTGGGGAAGACATGAAGAGTAAGAGGAGGAGGAGGAAGAGGAGGAGGAGGAGAAGGAGAAGAAGGAGAAGAAGGAGGAGGAACGTTTATTAATGCCGGTGGGGGTGTAACCTGGTTCAGCCACCTTAGGGGTCAGTATGGAAATTCCTCAAAAAACAAACCTGACTGTAGATGAACAGAGTGACCCAGCTATACCACTCTGTGTGTACACCTGAACGGCTCTAGGTCAACACACCATGGAGACACGTCCACAGCCACGTGTTACAGCCACGCTGTCCAGAATGGTCTGTAAGTGGAGCCAGTCTGTGTGCCTGTCAGCAGACGAATGGATAAGAAAAAACAGCAGTACACATAGACAAGGGAATCTTACCAAAGTGTAAAGAAGGGAATGATGAAATCTGGAGGAAAACGGAGGCGATGAACACAGTAAGCAACTTAAGGTAGATTTGTAATAATAAAAATTGTGTTTTCTCTCATATGCAGACACAATGGCTGTGTGAGTGAGTGAGTGAGTGTGCGTGTGTGTGTGTGTGTGTGTGTGTGTGTGTTGAAGGTATAAATGTGCTATTAAGAGATGTGGAAAAGATCTTAAAGGATGCTGGGAAGAGGGAGAAAGAGAGGGAGGTAGACTATGTGTGATATAGAGATAGAAGGTGGGAATAACGTGGAGGGGACCAGCAGGAGGTGGGCAGTGGGCTGGAGGGAGGGAGGGGACCTGGAGGAGGTGGGCAGTGGGCTGGAGGGAGGGAGGGGACCTGGAGGAGGTGGGCAGTGGGCTGGAGGGAGGGGCATAGCAGGGAGGTCATGTACAATAACGAAGTATAATGACACATCTACAAAAATGCTAACTCCGCCCCGCCGCTGCCATTACTTTGTACTTAATTATAAAAAAACAAAACAAAAAACACTAAATGGCATATTGGAGAGATGGTTCAGCAGCTAAGAGCAGTTGTTGCTCCTGCAGAGGACCTGGGTTCTAGTCCTAGCATCTACATGGTAGTTTGTTCTTAACTCCAGTTCCCAGGGATCTAATCCCTCCTCTGGTCTCCGCAGGAACCAGGCATGACACATGGTACACTCACACATATGAAAACAAAGCACTCACACACATAAAATAAATAAAAAATTTAAAAGACTAAATGGATGTTGTCTGTGGAAAGAACAAGACGGGGGAGACTGGAACTGAGTGTGGCAGCCATGTCCCTGAGTGTGGGCGAGCACATGCTGGAAGCTGGTCTAAACAGCAGAAGTCAGAGGATGGGGTAAGAAAGAAATGTAAGGCACATATCCATCGTTGATATGGCTATCAAGTGCGAACTCTGCACAATGTTTATGCCAAGTCCCAATTCAGCCTGTCCTCCAAATGCGCTGATGAAGTGGGGGCTCCTTTCTCAGATGTGACGTTAGCTTGCGGAAGCTCACACAGCTTTGAAATGGCGAGGCTGGGATTTGAACTCATGAAGTCAGCCATTGAACCGGAGCTCTGCCACTCTGTGGGGGTTAGCGCTGCTCCTTTCTGTTTTAGAACAATAGCATAGTTAGTACCAACAGCAAAAATAATCCAGGGAGGGAAACTGGTGGGATGGGAAATCTGGAGTGGTTTCCTGTCTTTTCCTTCCTTCCTTCTATTAAATAGTTACACTGTTTCTGTCTCTGTCTCTGTCTCTGTCTCTGTCTCTGTCTCTGTCTCTGTCTCTGTCTCTGTGTCTCTGTCTGTCTGTCTGTCTGTCTGATTCAAGCTAAGCAAGAGACACACTGTTGCCTTTGAAGCAGAGAAGGCTGCCTTTTCCCTCCCAGGGAAGCACAGCCATTCCTGGAGATCGCCAGTGCTGAGGAGGGCAAAACTAGGGACTTCAGAGCCCTGGTGCAAACAGTACCACCCTCAGAACTAGAAAGACAGCTTCTGTACAGCAAGTGTATCTGCCTAAGGTATAAGATAAGACCTAAAAATCCCCGTTGCATAAAGGGACAAGAGGAAGGAAGAGAGAAAGTCGGAGCTGGAGGCAGGCTTTGGGGGAAGAGATGTGGCAACCTCAGTGCTCCAGAGAGCCGCCTAGGCCCACCTATTCACGGATCCCCAGCAAATAAGTAAGTTTAACAATGTAAATGCTCACACCAGCACCTTTGGTTTTGTTCTTTTGAGAGTTATTTTATAGTGGATGTTGGCCTTGTGTTTGTGATCCCCCTGCCTCAGTCTCTCCAGGACTGGGATGCCAGGTGCAGTGTATAGTGACACCTCTCTCACCACTCCAGGGCTTTTAAGGGAAGAAAGTGATTAGAAATAACTTAAAGGATTCAAAAATAAGAGATCATTTAAATAAGTGCTTATGTCTCTTCTTGGTAGAGCGTTACACAGCCCCGCCCCAAATCATACTTCTTTAGACTTTGATACACGGAGAAAAACCTGGTGTTATAAATACAGAGAACAGAAGCAAGACACAGGCTAGCCTCAGAGAATGGGTCAAAGTATGAAAAAGTTCTGCAGAGGAAAATGCACGGCAGGAAACACACAAGGCATCTAGGGAGAGGTGAGAGTGAGTTTCTGCTCTTCCCGTTCCGAGGTAACTGTTACCTTATTTGAAAGAAGATGACCACCAATTGTTTGAAGTTGCAACTAATTCCTAGTGGCATCAACCCGTTTTCAGAAGTGCCATATGAAGTCACCCCATCCATCCATCCATCCATCCATTCATTCATTTTTTAAAAATTCATTCATTCATTCGGGAATAGTAAAACACCGCATTGGTCCTTTTTGTTTCTAGCAACAAACTTTGCACCATTTCCCAAGGTTGAATCAAGGCTGACAGCCAGTACCTGGTGAGAATCACCCGTGTGTTAGGTATGATCCGTTCATTCTTCGATTCTTTCCGTAAACCTTTCCCAGGGTCCTGGACTGTGCCAGGGGCGGGGCCAGACACGGGGCATAGTGACCAGCCAAGGTTGGAGTTTGATCCCCGTCCATTCCTTAAGACTCCATCGGGGACTCCACATCAGTCACTAGCACGTGTGAGAACCGCGGGTGCATATGCAGATACAGCCTGATGGGGGCACCATCCAGGGATTTGAACCCATCCTCCTGAGCGCCTGTCCTGTCCCCCACATTGCATGGTGTAATTCAACTCAATAGGTACTTTGCACATGCGGGGCTCTCTTCACTCAAGTCTTACCCTTCTGTTTTGTTTTCATTTTCTAAATCCAGGAGACTGACCCTTTGGTAGGATGGGGGATTTTTAACAAAGGGCCCACAGTGATGGGTCTTCCCTGGCCTCTGGTATACTCTTGACCAGAGCTGGTCACCTTCAATTGACTAGAGGTCAAATCCATGCGATCGGGTTACCAGAAGCAAATCTCACAGTGTTCTGAGGTTCATGATTCAGCGGTGGCTGCGCTCTTAGCTGTCGCAGGGTTCACACACGGCCTAGAGCCACAGCTCAGACATGCCTGGATAGCCCAGTGCTGCTTTTGGAATGGTCCAGCCCACAGCCTTGCACAAAGTAGACAGGGGGAATACGACTGCATCTGTGTTCATTACTTTGGCCTATGTTTTTGTTTTTTTTTTTTGTTGTTGTTTGTTGTTTTTTTGTTTTTGTTTTTGTTTTTCTTTTGTTTTTAAAGCCTATTGGGAAACATTTAAAAGAAGCTGGGCCTGGTGGCGTGCCTTTCATTCCAGAACTCAGAAGGCAGAAGCAGATATCTGTGATGTTGAGGCCATCCTGGTTTAAATAGTGAGTTCCAGGTCAGGCCCGCTCCCCTTTGCCCTCACATCCCCCCTCCCCCGTCTTAATAAAACTAAACATCCTACTGGGTGATTTGAGTCCATTGAGGTGGGGGAAGGCCTGGTGGGGCTTGTGGCTGTGGGACTGTGTGGCAGAGGCTCCTCATATCGTATGGCCATTCTACAGAGCGTAGCCTGAACAACACAAGAGCCAGGATCGGTATAGTCTTCAGAGCTCCCTGGTGCCAGTGCCTATTGCTGCCAGCCAGTCCCCACCTCCCAAGATCTATGTACAGTCTCCCAGAAGAGCACAGTTATCTGGGGTCTGCAGGCTTAAAACATAAGCCTGTTTCAGACTTAAACCATCGCATTAGAGTCTTTGAACAAATTTCTTTTAGGGAGGGTCTCCCTAGGTAACTTTGGGTATCCCAGAACCCAATAGGCAAGCCAGGCTGACCTCCTTTAAAAACAAAACACAACAACAACAACAACAACAACAACAAAAAACAAAACAGAGATTCACCTACCTCTGCCTCCTCAGTGCCAGGAGTAAAGGGATATGACACCCCTCCGCCAGATTCCTTTGACTAACTTGTACAAGGACAACATGAAAACACACAGATTAGTCTTTCTTTGACCTGAAACCTGGTGTGACCATTCAAAGGCATTTCTCCACGAACTGTGCTCCCCCCCCATCCCTGAGTGAGCAGAGGGGTGTTGAAGGTGGCTGGAGAACATGGATTTGCAGATGAGGAAACTGAGATGGGGGGACTTGTCCCAGGAGTGTCTGATCTACCATTCTCCTCACAGGCTTCAGCACTTTACTCTCCTGGTCATTAGCAGTAACTTTCTGAATGATTATACCAAAGGAGGCAGAATTGTGAAGAGAATTAAGGAAAGAAAAGCAATATACAAACAAAACTGAAAGGAGCTCCAGAGGGTTGTTGGTTCAGACGTGTAAAGCATCACCCTTAGTGAGGATATTCAGACCGACAGAAGTCAGAGCAAACGGGTTACTTCCAAAGCGAGTGGCTTATTGGGATACAGTGTTTACAGGTTAGGACATTAAGAAGCAACCTCCTTCTGCTCCTGGGAATGCACCTGGGAGCTCCAAATTGTGAGGTCACAGAACACCAAAAGGGGCTCCTATGTCGGGGGATTGATGGGACTTACTTTGGTGGGACTTCTTTAGCAATCAATTTCCCACCACTGTGAACGCCAGGCCTCTACCCCTCCCACATAACATTAGCCCGCAGTGGGTCACCGCCCTGCACCCCACCTTGGCAGGAACGAGGTGACAAGCGCTGCGGCGCCGACAGGGGGTGCTCTCGAGCCCCAGCCTGAGCTCTTCTGGTCCAAGCTAGGAGTCTTGACTTCTCAGGTGGTGGGAAGTCGCTGTCCAGCGGATCCAGACTCACCAGGCCCCTTTAGAAGCCCCATCGACCTCACGTGACCCCAGATGAGGTCCCACAGACTTTCTAGAAAGCAGAGAATGGGCCTTCCTGGATGTGCATGCTCCAAGGGTGCAGGTGCCAGGGCCACTGTCCCAGTTCAGCACAGCTGGACACCTCCAAGGGCCTCAGGATAAGGTCAGGGTGCAGGTGTGGCTCTCCCCACGGCCAAGGCATGCTGACAGGTGCAGGGTTAAAAGAAGGCAGGGACAGGGGCACTCATCCTACTCCTGAGAAAGTGAGGTAGAGCTCATATGACCACGTCCTTTCGACCTGCTCGCTGCTTTGTCCAAACTGTCACTTGTGAAGAATCACTTGGCTTACAGTCTCAGGTTCAAAAGACCACAGAATGCAGTCAGTCAATCCAGGAAGAGCCGAAATAAACAACACCAACTCCACTACCACAGAGACAGTGCTGTTGTTTTGATACGGCTACTTAATAATTCCTACAGAATAAATAAAGAAAACTCAAACCTTGTATTTTGTCCAGATAAAATCTTAGGCACATCAGATTGGAGAATTCAGACTTATTTCCTAAACTTTTTTTTTTTTTTTTTTTTTTTTGGCTTGGTAGGAGATACATACATGCTTACATGCATGGGCTGCTGACATTCTTTATATCTTTAGGAGTTTCTCAAAGAACTAACTTACCATTGGTTCCAGGTTCTCCCAACAGGAGGGGGGTAGGGACGGAGATGTAAGGAAGGAGGGAAAAAGAAAGATACTGGTGCTCTCCAGGCCAGTTTTGAGGGTATGGGCAGCAGCCATCAGGTCGGTGTCCACTGCCTAGAGCAGACTGCCAGCAGTTCTGGGCACTGGTGCAGCCGCCCCACGGGGCCGGGGGGGGGGGGGGGGTGGTCCTGGGTGCCGGTAGCTCCTCCCAAGTTTCTGAGCCTTGTCCGTCCTCACTCTAGAAGTGCTGTTTGCATCTGAGTGGATCCCTGCACTGAGGGGATGGTGGGCAGCTGGAGAGAGCTTTCTCCGTATCTTTGCGTTGGATGTACTGGAGTTTAAGACCCTGTAGTCGTCTTGGGGTGGGGGTGGGGGCGGGGGTGGGGACTTAGTTCAGACAAGCTGGAACCTGTCTTACCTGAATCAGTGTTTACATGTCTCAGTGGCTGGGATTTTTTTTTTTTTTGTATAATCAGCCTCTCTCTGTCCCATCACAGGCCTCTCTCTCTCTCTCTCTCTCTCTCTCTCTCTCTCTCTCTCTCTCTCCCTCTCTCTCTCTCTCTCACACACACACACACACACACTTCTTGTCTATATTCTTTATTTGTCAACCCTGTAGGACCTCGCTCTCCTGCCGTCAGCACACCCAAAACCACACGCCAGCCTTCTGTAAGAGCAAGCTTCTTGTTAGTGTCTCAGCATACCTCTTTTATTATTATTATTATTGAATCTTTTCCTTTCTTTTTCTTTTCTTTCCCTCTTTCCTTCTTTTCCCCCCAATAATGACACCAGGATCATTATATAATCCCATAACAAAGAGGCTTTTGAGGCACCAGCTTTTGTCAACCCCAGGACAGAGAATCCCTAATTGCATTATTCGGCTTCGCGCCCCCCCATCATTCTCCCCTCTTCCTTGCTTCACAGAAGCCCAGCCTCTGCATCACTGAAATCTCCACTTTGTTACCTCTGCTTATATTATTTACCCAAACGTTCGCCTGGAGGACCAGCCTTGCAAAGTTGCCTTTAAAAAAGTTATTTTGTTTCGTAATTAAGTCTCGGAGCCCACCGCGATGATTATTCTGGACCCATAAGGCAGAGAACCTGCATGACGTTTTTCTCGAAGTTTAATTACCGTATGCTAATTTCCTTGCCTACTACGTGATTAATTAAAATCATATTTTCATAATCATTTGGCACTAGTATTGTTTTAGAATTATCATGATCTCCTAAATAGTGTCTGTAAATAAAGTCGCCTCTAATGGCAGGCGCGGGAGGCGAGGCTGAGGACCTCTCGGTGTTTGTATCGCGGCGATTGGCAACATAACGGCCTTATTTACATTAAATACGCCACAAGGTTACAGCGCGGATCAACGTCATTTGATCGCTGATGACTCCCTTAAACGCCCGGGCCGTGACTGATTCTCCACGTCCCGCTGTCCACCGAGATTCACCCGCGAGTTTTTTTCCACCCCAGAAAAGAAACAGACTTTAAATAGTTTGAGGAGCAGGTAAGAATTACGCGTTTTCGTCCCCTCCTTTCCGCGTCTCTCTCTCCTCTCTCTCCGTGGCAATCGCTCTCTCCCTCTCGGATGGATAAAAAATTCTTAGTTAAAGGCAGGAATGCAAAGTAGTGACAAGCGAAGGGGCTGATGTATGTCTCCGTAACGAGTCTGACAATCAGAATGTAGCTCTTGGAGAATAGATAGATTTTAATAAGTATGTTTACATGAGCTCAAGGTCAGAAGCAAGCTGCGCTGTGTTAAATGGTTTCTTAGTTGCTAGACAGAGAGAAAAAATGGACGACCACACACCATTCTTTGTAGATTATTATATCAAGGGTTCAGTCTCCGGCTCATCAAAGCTAAATGCTGAAAGACCTATCTAGTTGCTGTGAATTACGCCAGGGCGACAATGGAGAGCGTTTTTAATGGTACAATGCATTTCACCTACCAGATAGGGGGAGGCCGAGCAGGGGATGGGATGTCTGCTGGGGTTGGATGATGAGTATCAATGAACGGGGCGATTCTGAAATGAGGTTGATGAAAAGCGAGCCTGCCCTGCCCGGGCTGGGCTGAGAGCAGTTGGCCAGGCTCTGGCGAGTGGGCGAGCGAGGCGCGCGAGCTGGGCGCCCGTCCCCCCTCAGCCCCGGAAAATGATCAAGTCAATCATGTGGACATGTTTCATTATTCATTGAACACAATCTTTTACAACGCTCGGTTTACGTGCCCGAGTTTGCTCCCGACGCCCGCGTTTAATGTTTTAAGGTAAGGCAAACAAAGGTGGTGGGGAGGCCGGGGTTGGGGGGCTGGGGGGGGGAGGGCGGCAGGGTGGAGGGGCGCGCGGGTGCCAGGTGGTGGTGGGGGCGGCCCCGATCTCCGGGAGGTGGCAAAGTGAGTTTGGACTCTTGGCGTGTTTCTCTCCCCCCTTCCCCTCCCCCTCCCCCGGCAGGCGAGGCCTGTAACCCGGTTGCTTCTCATCCCATCGCGATTAAAAAATATGGTCTAATTAAATATCCGTGGTTGTGACGTTGGGGAGAGAAGCTGTCAGCGGGGGTTAAGGGGGAAAGGGGGTGGTGGTGGTGGTGGAAGGGGGAAAAAAAAAACCAAAAGGAGGAAAGCCGGGTAGAGGCGGCCACACGGCATCGAATGGCGCTGGAGAACTTCTGTGGAGAGCGGGACCCGCGCCCTGGCCTCCGCCTCCCCACCGCAGCCGCAGTCCCGGGACCGTTACTTTGAAAGGGAGTCCCCAAGGCCGAGCGCACAGCGCGCCAGGGGTACCCGGCGTCCACCAGGCCGGGCCCGCGCCTCCCTTCTGCGCCACTGGCCTCAGCTCGCGGCTGGGGAAACTTTCTGCAGGGTCGGGGGCCGGGGAAGCCTAAAGAGAGGGGAGGCTGCGCGGAGGAAACTTCTCCAGCGACTTTACCCATTTGCTCCAGAGCTGGAGCGGGAGCGGGAGCGGGAGGGGGAGTATCCCCGGCTACCTTCGCCTCCCGCCACCCCCCCCCGCGCGTCGCCATCCTGCGTGGTGCAATCTGCCCTCCACCCAGGAATCAGGAGGGTTAACTGGCAATTATTTTAAAAAATATCAAAGTTAGCTGATGCTTATGGGGTGCCTAACTTGAGGGTGTAAGGGCGGCCAAGACCTGCCATTTTGTGTTTGCATCGGCTTTCTGCGCCCCAAGAGCCAAGCAAGGCCGGCCGAGGGGGCGGGGGGGGGGGGGGGGGGGACCCCAGGACCCTGGGAGCGTAGAAGCGCCAGCGCACAAGCGCGCCGCCCTAAGCACCTGCCCCAGTCCGGCCCAGGTCCTGGGGGCCCTCGGGGCCTGAGACACAGAAATAAATAAATAACAGGTTATGGAGGGAAATGAGGCGGCCAGTCCCGGGCTGGAGATTCAAGGCCAATCAGAGTAAAGGAGTGCGGCCGTGAGACCGTGTGTGTTTGTGTGTGTGTGGGGGGGGGGGGGGGGGTGGGCGGCGGGGGGGGGGGGCGTGGGGGGGGGGGGTGGTCCGGAGAAGAGAGGTTTCTTTTGGGCGCGGGGGGGCGTGAAGGGGGGGGGTCGCTCATCCTCAGCCCAGCCCAAGACTGGAGCGAGAATGAACGTCACTAATAATAAACCTTGCTGTTTGCTTCAAGGCATTTTTATTTTAAATTTGAAGATGAATTAAGGAAAACAGTCGTAGGCGGGACTCAAGATGTATTTTAGGCAAAAATATAATAATATAAAAATAAAAATAAAGAAGAGGGCTTTTCTTTGATGAGTAGAAGTGTCCAGATCTTGATGTTCCCATCTGTTGCAATTTTGCAAAGAATTACAATATAGATTATCTCCGCATACACGGAGGTATGAGAAGTGAGGGAAGGTGGAAATTAATGCTGTGGAAGTTAGAGAAAAGAAAGGGGGGGGGGCTGTGTCTCCTCTCCCTTTAACTCTTCGGAGGAAATTCCCTCAAGGTTTCTCTGTGGACAGGTGGAAAGTTACGTGTCCCCCATTTTTCACTCATGATTTGTTAGTCCTTCCTGCTGTCCGCCTCCTGACGAGCGCTCAACCAAGTCCCCGAGTTCTCTCCTGGAAGGTTGCGAGCGTGGAAGTCTGGGGTCGGTGCGGGCAGAAGGCGGGGGCTAGGGCCTGGGAGAAGCAGGGCGGGGTCCCGGCCTGGCGCGCGGTGGCCGGGTTTTGTTTGCTGGATATTGTTTTGTCTAACGGGTTCCTCGCAGGAGACGTAATTCGTCAGCCGCCTTAGTTTTCACTTGAGCGGAAAATAACGGCGGCTACGTGCAGTCCCGGCCCGCGGGGCTCGAGCGCGCGGTGCGTGTGCAGCCTCCGAGGCGCGCGCGCGGGTGGGCGGCCCGGGCCACCGGCTTTAGGGCTAGCAGGCCGGGCTGGGGTGAGTGCGCGCCCGAGCTGGCCTCCGGTTCCTTCTGCGCTTCGCTGGGCAGCCGCCGCCGCCGCCGCCACCGCTCTGCAGTTTAGCAGAAATCCGACAGGGGCCGCGTTTGCTGAGCGCATCCGGCCGGCTGCAGCCAGAGCGGGGCCGCGGGGCCAGACCACTCGGAGGAGATATCAGGAGGGGGCCCGAGGGTAGTGGTTGGGTGGGGGGAGAGCAGACTGGGAGGGGCTCGGGTAACGATCTTGGCCCCAGCGAGAACCTCTCCCTGTCCCTGCTGTCCCCTCGTGTCCTCTGCGAGTTGGGTAGCCCGGAGGCACCCGGGCCTTGGCTTAACCCTCATAGCCCCCCGGGTCTACAGGCAGGGCTTAGGGGAACTTGGGGTGGGGTGTGCGTGCGCACAAGTGTGCGTGCATGTGTATGTGTGTTGAAAAGGTTAGAGCGGAGAGTCCTGTTTTCTTTCCCAATTTCTAACAACTGGATTTTGACTTTGAGACTAGCTTCGCTCACTGCTTGGGCTGGGAGGGGGGCGTCTTTCCTCGTCACTCACATCTTTGTTCATTGTTCACTCAGTGCAAGGCAGAGGACTTAAAGAGAGCAAAAAGGAGGGAGAGAAAGAAAGAGAGAGAGAGGCGGGGGGGGGGGGAAGAATAGAGAAAGAAGAGGGACGTGTTGGGGGGGCACACCCTTGTCCCCTCCCGGGGCATGTTGGAGGGTGAAGTAGTAAACCTACGTAAGGAGGGTCGCCAGGAAAGTGGACATTACCGCTTTAATTAACTTCGAGATGCTCCGGCGGCGGGACCTGGCGTAGCCGTGACGCGCCCCCATAAATCTGCCGGGCCGGGGCTGCTCCAAGAACTCGTACAGTAGCCGCGTCAGATCCAACGCGCGCCTCCCAGGCCGGAGTCCATTTGCATAATTGGATTTTGCTTTTTTTTTTTTTTGCCTCCTTCATCCCTGAAACTTATTTGAAAACCCAAGTGAAAACCGCGACGACCTGCACCCTCAAAAGCAAGTGCCAAGTAAGTGCCCTGCGGTGGGCTCCCCGCGCCCGAGGTGAGGGCGCAGTGCTGGGGAGTGAGGTGCTCGCCGGGTGAGTGCGTGCAGCTTGCTGCGGGCGGGAGCATTGCATCTGCTGGGCTGGATGTTCAAGGAACTTTTTGGTTTTGTTTTGATTTTGTTTTTAAAAACTCCCACCTCTGTCTCTGGACTTTTCTGGTGAGGTGAGGTGGCTGGGCCAAGCGTGTAGCTAGCTGAGGCAAGACTGAAGAGGAGATCTTGGGGGACACAGTTCAGAGTTGGGCAGCGTGCTTTGCTGGGAGAGTGGCGGGTCCCTGTCGCGGCCGTCGCTGCTGACACTGCCACCGCCACCGCTGCCGCCGCCGCTGCCGCCGCAGCCACCGAGGCGGATGGAGAGCTAAGCTGCAAGCTAGCGGGGCTGTCAGCTTGTCGCGCCAGCGCCATGGTTGCAGTTTGTCGCTAAATGCCTCCCCCCATTATTCTAAGGTTTGTGTCTCCGTGTGTGGGTGCGTGATTGTATGCACGCGCGCGCGCGTGTCTTTTTGCTGTGCTTTAAAAGGAAGAAAGGCAACCAAAAAAAAAAAAAAAAAAAAAAAAAACAAGAGCGGGAACGCTTTCCTTGTAGTCTGCCTTTTCCCTTCAGTGTCCTCTGTTTCTATGGCTGGAAAGAACAGAGTGAGAGCTGTTTTGCCTAAGACAGTGTCACCACCAACAGATTGACAATTCAGTTGGCAATGCTAGAAATTCTACAGCAGAGATGCAGCTGCAGGCATGACATGCCGGCTCCACCCCAGTCAGGGAAGTGGCTTCACAATTTCAAATTATTTAAAAAAAAATACTAACAATAAGACGTTATTAGTAGTATTGTTGACAGTGAGCAGGATGTAGGGGGAAAGTGGATTGCTTTGGCGAAGACTGCAGCTATCCTTCCCATCTTTAGGCCTGCCTGGGAACTTGCTGTGGACAAGACCCACCACCCTGCATGGTAGGGCCCCCCCACTCAGCTTTCAACTCTGGGAGTTGTAGGGGGGCTCCTCCCCCCATAGCCCTTTAGCCTCTGCTCTGAGGGAGCCTGGGGCTTTGGCTGAAGGCTGCTTTAGCTATGATGTCATGCTGATAGCTGTGCAAATGTCTCTTGATCCCACCATTACCCGCCTGAGCACTCTGCCCAGCTCCCTGGCAATCACAGGACCCAGGGCCCTAGGAATTAACGCCACCCCCCCCTACACCTGAGCGATAAAGAGTCAGCTACCAAAAGTATGCCTAACTGAGCCCAGTTTTTGCATTGGTGGGCCCAACATAGACACTAGTGTGGTTGACAGACTCCTGGACCGAGGGCCCCCTGGCTTCCCAAAGTTTGAAAAACTTTTGGAAGGCTTTGATGCACAGAACATCCTTAATCTGGGGAAACTGGCCTCACTGAATGGCAGAGTGCTCAGATGCGATGCTTAATGAAGACCTCAGGTCTTGCTCTGGTCGTTGTATGGGAAGAGGGACTGTGACATTCGGTTCACTAACTGTGACTTTATGTTAAGATAGCTGCAAAGGAACCGGATTTGGCGTTGATGTTTAAATAGCGTGCAGTGATTTAAGGTTTCTTTTGATTTACTGTTTAAATGAAATTTGCATAAATGTGATGAAAATGAACTTAACATCTGGGCACATGAAAAAAAGGTTAGTGCCCTCGTATGTCATCCTCAGAGCAAGTCTTTAAAAATGCTTTCACCCTAAACTGGGTTGGGGAAACAGTTCCTGGAGACATGATGAGAATTATGCAAAAAAACCTGGAAAAAAAACTGCTTTCGATACATTTGCCTTCTCTTGGACCACTGCTCTGAAAGCCCATCTTGTTGTGTGCCTGGAGCGCCTAACTTCTGAGCAAGCTTGAGATCCTTACAACTCAGCAGTTTAACTGCTGGTCAGAGCCGTCTTCACGGATGGCTTAGGGCAGGCAGGGAGCAACTGTCATGCTGGGTTGTTCCAAGCCAGAGGCCAATAGCCCCCATTATGGGAGAATATAGGAACTGGTGAAGACATGGGGCCCTACTAGTGGTGTCTGCCCATTGAAAGCTCAAGACAGAGCTTAGATGTGCACAGTCGGCCAAGCCTCTGAAAGCTGACCCATCGGGTGTCTCTTCTGCCTTAGGTAATCAAGGAAATTTCATCAGCTCAGACCCATAAAACCCACAAGCCCTTTCCCGTGAACTCCAAACTCCATTTTACTTTTTTTTTGAGTGAGATAAGCTTTTCTCCGACATCAGGAAATCAGTTAAACAGCCTTCCCCAAGCATGGCTGCCTTTTGCTCAAAAGTTGTCTATGAATGGCACAGGTGTTTTTTAAAGTGCCTTGAATGGAAAGGGGAAAAAAAAAAAAAGACAGCAATGATGCTTGTGAGAATATGGATGAATTTGTTTTATTTTTTTAAAGAAGGGTAACATAAAAGAAGAAAGCGAAATAGATTTATTTTTCTAGTTTCAATGAGGACAATTATAGCTTTTAAAGATCTTTAGATTTAGTGTTTTTAATAAGCCTTTTAAGTAAGCTGAAATATCAGCTTGCATTTTGTTCTTAACATTATTTAAAGAGAGACTTGATGCAAATTTAAATCATAAGTGAGTTTCCAGTAGGTCACTTTGGGGCCATGCTGAGGACAGAAATGCCCTATCCTCAGCCAATCTGCTGGGCTGGAAGTCCTTGGGTGCTGAGCCCAGCTTCATCTTGTGCCCAGGTGAAGTCTTAGATTAGGCACAAGGACATGTGCCCTTGGTGTCTGATGGTGCATTTTGGAGGGGGGAAAAGCAAACCAAACAAACCAAAGAATAAAGTCGCTCACTTTAGTGCAGTTTCCCCCTCCCCTCCCCCCTCCCTCCTCCTCCCCTCCCCCTCTCCCTCCTCCTTTCCTCCCCCTCCTCCCCTCTTCCTCCCCTCCCCCTCCTCCCCATTTCCCTCCCCCTTCCTCCTCCTCCTCCTCCTCCTTCTTCCTTTTCTTCTTCTTCTTCTCCTTAGAGCCCACACCTGCCCTCTACAGTGGCATAGCATGCCCCCTCCAGCGCTGGCTGCTTAAGCTATGGCTGGAACTATAGTAGGCAGGAGGAGGAGGTGGGCGCCAAGGGCTCACTTCAGTTGGCTAGCCAGACTGTGAAGAGGTCTAGGAAGTGTCCCAAGGAGATGTTCTGCCAAGGAAACGGATTGCCTTTCATGTCTGGAGGCTTTGGCCTACTATTACGGTCCCCTTGCTTTCCCTGCGGTGAGCCAGTAACGAACGTGTGGGGTCAGAAGAAGCTCTCGCCCGGAAGTGACTTTTGCCTGTGGTCTCTGTGTGGCATGGGGGCGGTGTACACTCATTCACGCGCACACGTGTGCAGGGGGGAGGGTGCCGCCTGTTAGAAGCACCTGCTCTGAGGTGATTTTCCCTTCGTCCACAGTTTCAGTGTGTAAGAGAGAATAGCGAGCTTGTGTCTGGGCATGCCAGGTGGAGGGCTCATCACAGGAAGAGTGGGAAAGCACAGGTATTTGTCCTTAGGATGTGCAGGGCAATACTGCGCTCACATCCTACTTTATTTTGTATTTCCTAAATGCAGGCAGACCTATGATCTATATCATATTAAAGACACCTCAGAAAGACGAGCCATGTGGCAAGCTATCTGCTGTGAGCCCCAGGGAGGCCTAGCGTAGTGTTTCCTCGGGCCAGTCTGTGTCACTCATGGACTTCTGTCGTGGCTTGAGTGCTGAAGGAAGAGAGGCTACTTTTGGCTGGCTCTGTGGGCTCTCTCCAGATTGCGCTTTCAAAGCTCTTCGTGGTCTTTGGTCTCCCCTCTTGCATTTGAGTAACTTGAAGAGCCTCTGGTACTCAGCTTTCCACACACACTAGGCTTGCTGCAGACAGCCCTAGAAACGGAGGCTTTCTGCATTGCCTTAAGAGGCCGGACTTCTGTAAAGATGAGGCCTTGGGCAGAACGTGCTGGAGGAACCCGGGCACCGTGTCTGCCGGGCTGAGGGCTCTCAAAGATGGTAGTAGGCATGTTTTCCACTTGTGTGCGTTTGCCCTGTGGGATGTTTAGCAACAAGCCAAACCTCAACCCACTAGATGACAGTAGCCCTCTTGATTATGGCCAGCGGGAACTTCTAGATATTTTCATCTATGCCTCAGGAGGGGGAACCAAGCTGATGCCCTGAACTGTGCACGCGTGAGGCCTTGCCCTGGACCCCTCGAAGGGGGTCATGGCGATCAGTTTTGATCTTACTCCCAAGAAGTACCCAGGTGACTTATAGATTCGTCTTGGTGCCTGGTAGACCAGATGATTCAGCCCTGCACAAAATGAGGGTAGCCCTTGGCGTCTGAGAGGAGGACGTTTTCCACGCCCAAACCCCGCTCCCCCCCATTGTGTAAAGATAAATGGAAGAATAAAAAGATTTCCAGTGCAAGATGTGGTGCTCAGTTCCTGCACTTCTGAGTACCAGTTATACCTCTTAAAAAAGCCCTGCGGGTGAGAGCTGCGTCCGTGGACCACGTGCAAACCAGGAAGCTGGAAGTGACACAGTGCTCAGGCACTGTGATGAGGCTGGGCACCCTGTTGGCAGGATAATGACAGTCATTTGTTTCTGAGCTCTTATTTTGTACTTCCTTAGGAGGGCAGATTTTACATTTATTCTGAAGGTTTCATGAAGGGAAACTGAGGCAGGGAGCAGGAGAGCTCCCCTTTGCCCTCACTTAACTCTAAGGTTAAGAAGCATATCTCTGTCTCATATCCATCTGCCCCTCTTACACCAGGGACTGTCACAGAGAAGGCAGGAAGGTCATGGATACCATAGCAAGCCAGGTCCCAGAAGTGCAAGACTCCCCATAGGTGGGGCGGGACAGACGGAAAGCTATGCGGATGCTTCCCAAGCTGTGAGAGGTGGAGGCCTGCAACCCAGTGTCTAAGCCCCTCCCCCGTTCCTATTCTCAGTATATAGCTTTCAGATGAGAAAATTAAGTGCCGCTCTGACACAGGAAAAAATGACCACCGTAGGCCTGAGCTGCATTAACCCGAGAGCTTCCAACCGAGGTCCATATGCTTTGGCTAGCTGGGCCCTGATTAGTTGGGTCTTTGATTATTGAGGTGCAAGTGGGCCTGTCCCCTGAATTCTGTTCCTACCCTGCTCTTTCCCTCCATGGCCCTTCCATCAAGGTGCTGGCCTATCAGCTCGGAAATAGATTAGAGAGATAGAGATAGATACAGACAGACAGACAGACAGACAGACACACACACACACACACACACACACAGACACAGGCACACACACATGTACACACACACATACACATGGGGGGAGAGATAGGCACACACACATACACACATAAATGGGATGGGGAGAGATAGGCACACACACATACACGGGGCGGGGGGGGCGGGAGAGAGAGAGAGACGAGGGGGGGAGATAGGCATACACACACAGAGGAGGGGGAGAGAGAGAGAGAGAGAGAGAGAGAGAGAGAGAGAGAGAGAGAGAGAGAGAGAGAGAGAGAGAGAGAGAGAGAGAGCGCTCTATTTTGGTTGTAAAAGTGAACTCATGGATTCTCTAAACATTAAGATCAACCACAGACGACTCGCCCATTCAACTTTGATTAGAGTGACTCATATTTCTAAGGTTCCTGTGTGATTCTCAATTTCTTTTTGCGGGGGGGGGGGGCTTATGCTTGTTTAATGACAGGGTCTCGCTATGCCTGAGACCCCTAAGGGTTAGGATTACAGACGTGTGTGCCATTAGGCCCGGGTGCCCCCACTTACAGGCTCCCCTGCTTCTCAGTCAGCTCTGGTAGGGCCTGAAGTATGCATTACCTCAGTAGATATTGCTGCCTGGAGCAAGGGCCTTGACAGAGACAGGAGGTGGTCACAGTGTTATAGCACCTGCCAAGTCAGTGCTTGATGCTGGGCCCTTGTGGGGCCACATGCTGCCCTCTGGACGTGTTGTCTTGTTCGAGCCACTTAGCCACCAAGGTAACGCAGTTTCCCAGTGTGCAAACTGAGTACGTGACAACTTGTTGCAGCCAAGAGATTTGAAGACAGCCGCTGTGGCAGGTGAAACTTCTGCTCATAGCCTTGCCTGCGTCCTGCCTGCCTTGCTGGTCAAACCCCCTTTCAAAGCAGTACCAATTCCCCTTTTAAAATGGAAGGGAAAAACAGAAACCAGAACTGGTCATTTTGCAAACACGCGCATTGTTGTAAATCTATTTGCACGAGGGAGAAAATATTTGGAAACTCCCATCAACTGACGTCACCATAGAGACAGATCACATGCATGCTACATAGAAAGTATCATCTCTTTGAATGACTTGCTGTTTAGTTTGTCTTTAAAAAAAAAAAAAATCCAGAAAGTTATATTGTTGTTTACGAGAGGCAAATGTGGCCCATTTTTTCTAAGATTTTAATTCTTTACAAACAACCTCTTCCAGTTTAACCAGCCAAAGCTGATTATTAAGGCCAGAGTGGGGTCTGTGGGAAGCCTACAGAAGGAGTCTGGGGGAGGAGTTGGGGGCGGGGTGGGGTGGGAGGGGGCCAAGGAGGAGCTGTGTTATTCCCACCTCTTCATTTTTGGGCTCTGATTTGGGCCTTTGGTGTGTGGATGCCAAGCTGCTGTTTTGGCTGGCTCTAGTATGCTCTGACCACACTGGGTCTCCGGTGAACATGGCTGGATCTGCTAATGAAACTCATGCCTGGTCTCTGGTGCGCCTGGGAAACTTCAGTCACCAGCTTTGCCACCTGATGGTGGTGGGTAGGTGTGGTCAGCCTGGGTGGGTGGGTGTGTCAGCCCGGGTAGGTGGGTGTGGTCAGCCTGGGTGGGTGGCAGCCCTCCTCCAACAGCCCAAGAAAAGTCCCAAAGTGTGGGAATGCTGGAGGAGAAAAGCGACCACAGGTGGATATGAAAGGGTTCCACCTGCCAGGGGAGACCTCTGATAGTTGAGGGTAGCTCTGTGCTGGGCTGGCTAAGCTGCCCTACTTGCTCTTTCTCTCTTTCTACCCTGGCTAATCACTCGGGGGTTCTGGGGGTTTGGAACCATCTTGTGCGGAATAGTCACAGACTTTGAAGGCGCTCTTTGTCAAGGATAAGTCCGGTCACGCTGTCTGCTGTTTGCAATTCTTCTCTTTAGCTGTTGATTTGACAACTTAATATTTATTTTCTCTGAGTGCTTCTTTTTAATTTAAAATGAAAAATTTTGTATCAGTCTCCATTTCCTCTGTTTTGTTTCTTTCAACTCTTTGCATATATATACAGTTAGACTGAAAGTATTTCTTTCTTTCTTTTTTTTTTTTTTTGGAAAAGGCTTTAGTTAAAGTATGTTTTGGGAGGAGAGAGAAAGAGCCCTGCGGTATTAATTCTATTTATAATGCCTGTCTAGCATATTTTGGAGTCAGAAGAAATGGTATAGGCAGGATGACAAGGACAATTGTCATAGCTACAAATGTATTGATGAAGCATGTTAAGGCAGTGACCTTCTTTCTCCCTTAGCAGCTACTGTCACCCAGGGAACAGCACAGTGGTCTTCTGAGAGTGTTACCTTGTGGGCCAGGGCAGCGCCTGGGCCTCCAGCCAGTGTGACGTACCCGATGGGATGGCACTGGCTGTGTCCTGGGCCTATTCGGCATATTTATTTTCTGACCATGAGACCAAATAATGTTTTCCAGATCTTAGGATATAAAGCAAACGCTTCTGGAAGAGCTGGCTGCACTTTGACAGTCTGCCCTTTAGTCTCTCTGATCCTGGCAGCTTGATCCTAATATTTCCCGCATATTCCTCCAAAGGTTGACAAACGCTGGACCATGGGGAGACGTTGTTCACAGGATTTGGAGGCTGGCTGTTCAGGTGGAGGATTTCAGGCCCGTGTGTCGATCCTGGGGACAGGGAGGGTATGCGCATGTCTGTGGTGAATAAAACTTTTTCTATTTTTTTTTCATGATGCTACTGCAGAGATAAGCATCCCGACATCTTTGTGTGTGATCTCCAGCTCACCCCCTCCGTTCTTTGACCTAAAGAAGGTGTGGTCTTGAGTTACTCTCAGCCCCAGACTAGACATTCAAGTTGGAATCTGCCCCTTATACGCAGGTGTAGTGGAGGCTGGCCTCCCTTGCCGGGCCTCAGGATAGGAGGCTGGGGTGGACTGAATTCTCTGTCAACGGAATATGATGCAAAAATCCAGATGTGGTCGTTTGTGGTTCAGTGTGCACAGATCATGACTCCCTCATCTTCTTCTCAAAGGTGGAGGAATACATACATTTTTTTTCTGGGCTTGGGAGGGGTATAATTGCCCCCTCATTTATCTCAACCATTGGCCGAGCGTTCACCTGTAGGTGAGCAAGAGGCAAGTGTGAGCATTTTCTCACTAGCTGTGTCATTGCTTTTGAAAACACAGTCTAGGGAAGTCTTTGTGTGCATTTGATTTGCTAATTAATTAAAAAAAACAACCCAGGTTATGTGGTACACACATGTTGCTTGATATAGCACCAGCTCTAAGTTCATTTTTTTGCATAATTTAATATTTAGGCACTGTCTCTCCCTCATTCCACTATTGAAATACTTTCTCGTTACTAAGCTGGAAACGTTCCGCTTGTGAGAGAGAAAAGAATGTCTTGAAGCATTTTTGCTTTGTTTCTTTCGTTTCTGTTAGGGAGCAGCACTGTAGAGTGATAAAGAGATCAGGGCCAGTGAGAGGCGAGTGAGTTCGAGGCCCGCCCCTTCCACCTCTTTGCTGTTGGTAAGCACACATGATTTTGATCCTCAAGTCTCCTTGTTCCCATTGGTGTCTTTAGGATAATTTTTTGTTTCCCACAAAGCCATCAGGATTAAAAGGGAAGGGCCCAGAGCACCCGGGCAGCACCAGTGCCTGCCTTCTAGAATTTGGGGAGATGCACTCCACACACAGCCGTGGGCGCTGATCGCTTCAGAGCCCACAGGAGCGGCTGGCTTGCCTTTGTGGCCCTGGCTGCTCTCCCTAGTTATTTACCTGGGGATCGATAAGGATCGGCAGATTGATTCCTTCTGTTTCTGAGGACACATCTTAAAGGGTCGGCTTAGTTCAAGGCAGAGTCTCAGGTGGGGGTGGGGCCCCCACAGTCTTCTCTAAACAATGGTTGTCAGTCTAGGCCCACAAGTGTTATCCCAGGTTCCAGCCCCTCCTCAGCGCTCACAGGCACACACACACACACACACACACACACACACACACACACACACGTCATATCACACGTATGAAAATGCATGTGGACACATGTTGTAGACACCACATGGGGACATGTGTGCGAGTCTGTACATGTTCACAAACACACATGTTCACTTCCAGATTCATGATGGGAGTGTAAATCATGTTCTTCATCTTTTCCAAACTCCAGGGAGCTGTTCTCACTCACTCATTCATTCACTTGCTCACTCATTTCTCCGTTGTTTGATGCTGTGACATACAACAACACTTAGCCAGGACAGGAGGTGCAGGGTCTGATAACACAGCTCCTGGGGAAGCTGAGGCAGGAGGATTACAAGCAAAATCAAGGCCAGCGTGGACTACTTAGCTAGACTCTTACAAAGTAAAAAGTCTCTTAACATGCTTGAGGTGAGGCCCTGCGTTCAATCTCTCGAAATGAGATAAAGCAAAGCAAGAAAAAAAAAAAAAAAAAAAAAAAA
>OU015759.1:586636-602715 GCA_907169655.1 Acomys percivali
CAGACATGCCACAGACACACACACTCAGACACAGACACACAGACACACACACACACACACACACACACACACACAGATTTGAGAGCTTGTCCCTTGATGCTCTGGGAAACAATGCTGTGTCACGAAGCACGAACTCCCTGTCCCATGACACATCCTTTGTTCCATTGTTGGGGACCAAAGCCACAGCTGTGGCTGGCTCTGAACTCATAAACAGGCCACCACAAATGACAGAAGTTCAGAACAGTTGTCTCTGTATCAAAAGTGTGTTAGTGTCATTGCCACATTCTCTTCCCCTCCGAGAGACAATGGCGCAGTTGAGTGTGCTCCCTCTCATCTGTCAAGGTCTTTCTCACCTGGGCCATATTGTCTGAGGCAGACCGTGGGATCTCCACCTCTGGCAGCAGTACGGTGGGCACGGAGGGCTCTTGCTGGGTTCTTTGCTGCTGCTGAGAGCCAGCTGTGTGGGGCCCTGATTAACAGACAGCTTTGTTAGTTGCTCTGCGTTCTCGCCTTTGGCAGCTCTTGATGGGGGGTCCCTGGGCAGAGGCGTCGTGGGGACCCGCAGAAGATGCCGGCTTGGTGCCCTGATTGGTGAGGCGCTCATCTGACTGATGAGTGAGGTGGAGTAACCCCACTGGCTTCAATGAGACACTCGAATCACTGAGCGTGATTGCAGACGGGGAGAGAGGACTTTCGACCTATGTCACATCCTGTTTCCCTAGTGACTCCCATCTTGGGGAACTTTATGGGGTGGTGCTCCTGCGACTTCAAGAACCTTTTTTCTGGAAGCCTTTGAGGCCCTTACGTTCCTCCTCCCCATGAGTTGACAACAAGCCAGAATTCCTAGAGAAACACACCACTGAGGTTGAATTGAGGATCGAGGAGCCTAAAGAGTCTCCGTTTTCACCTGCTTGTTCCGTAGAATTCTTCCATGCTATGAAAACCCCTCTCCCTTTCAACCCATATTATTTGCTTAGTAGAAAACTTAAAACCGGAATATATCTTTCATACGCGTATATGCACACGCATATTTACACACGTGCGTTATGTCTATGTCTGTATTAATATTGCTTCCACCCAACTAAAATGCAAGTTCCTTGAAGCTAACACCATGTAAGCAGGTATCAGGATGAGATGGGGAAGTGATACAACTAAGGTTGTAAGTGTATGAAGCAAGCAAGAGTGCAGGTCTTCTGAAAAGGACGGGGAAGAATTAGAACAGTGTCCCACCAAACTGCTCATCACTTTATGCACAGGCTGCCGGGCTAAAAAAAAAAAAAAATTTTTTTTTTTTACTTAGTTGCTTATTACCAATAAGAAACTTCACCCAATGGAGTTAACATCTACTATTAGGAGTATTTTATTTTATTTTTATGCCATGCTGGGGTTCAGATCTGGAGCCTTGTATGTGTAGATGCTGAGCTACAGCCCCAAGTCCTTATAGTTTTGACTAAAGACTCTACCCTTCCCTATGGATAGGCGCTCCGTTATGACACAAAGCAAGAGCTGTTGAAGGCTAAAAGTCTTGTAACAAATGGGTCCCCAAGAGTAAAAAGAACTCCTTGGTATTATAAGATGGAGACCACAACACCAACCACTGTCTTTGGTTAATTATTTGCTTGGGCAGTTTCTTACTCCTCCTGGGCCTCAGTTACCCTACTTGAAAAAGGAGGAAGGGGAGCTGGAGAGATGGCTCAGAGGTTAAGAGCACTGACTGCTCTTCCAAAGGTTGTGAGTTCAATTCCCAGCAACCACATGTTGGCTCACAACCATCTATAACGAAATCTGTATACATAATAAATAAACAAATCTTAAAAAAAAAGAAAGAAAGAAAGAAAAAAGAAAAAGGAGGAAGGGAAAAGACATAATTTGGATGCTCGTTAAACACCTCAGTCTCTGAGTCTTACCCAGAGCCCACTTGCATGGATAGTGCTACACCACACGGCCCCTTCCTGTTTGTCCAATGAGCCCAGAGCTGAGGGATGCGGTTAAACCCTCCCAAACCGTACCTACTACCTACTTGGCTTTTCTCCAGGTTCTCCTACCCTGCTAACAAAATTAAAATACTTTCACATGCCACAGTCAGACAATGCTAGGTACACTTCACCCAAAAACCTGTCACTTTGCAGAATGGTGACAGTATTAGGTACCTCCCCGGCCCCCCCCCACTGAGTCCTCAATAAAGTTTCCCACCTTGGAGCCCCACACCTCAAAACTGGGCAGAACTTCCCATGGCTCTGGGCAATATAAGAGGGACACTTGTACTGTGGCCAAATCCTCACGTCCTGTTCAAGGCAAAGAGAAAAAACAGTGGACAGTGACAAGAGACTCTCCATGATCTGTGCCCAGCCTCCCGTGTAAAGAGACAGACCTCACTGGATCTACAAACGAATACACCCGGGTTGGGATGGCTCATGGGGCCACTAGGTTTCTATGTGAGGTTGGAGAGGCGTTCTTGAGAGACCTGGCTGCCTGGCTCACATGCAACTGCGACAGGACTTCAACCATCCCCTCTTCTTACCAACTGCCCATTCCACGCGAGTTAGAAATACTCTTCAGAACTCCCTAATGGAGCAAGTGGAACAAGATGTTATTAACACCGCGGCAGGTGCATTTGGCTTTTGACCTCGGCCGGCAGGGGTACTGAGGAGCCGTTACTTTGGATGCCTATTAGATTTCATCTTTTAACAAGGAGTACCCTCAAGTCAGCCCACGTCTAGCCGTTCTTTCTGTCTTTTCAACACCCCTCCCCCCCGTCCCTGAAGTTTGGCGACATTAAGCACCGAGGACAAATCATCACCGTGTACAGATTTCGTATCAAATAAAAGAACTCAATTTGCTGCTGAACAGGGGTTTGACCTCTCCCAGATCTTGGGCTGTGCATAATTAATGTATCGTTCAGCATTTGACTTTGGTATTCTCCGTACGGAGGGAATTCACCTTAAAGTATGCGTGTGTGTCCTATGCCCACAAAAACTGCATTCGGTTTATTTAGTGGGGTTTGTCTTTGGTTGAAAGGATGCTGTTGTCTTATTTTTCCTTAAGGGGACTTGTATGGAGAAAGCTCTTTTGTTTCTGCAATTTGGCAACCAACCCTTCACTCAGTGCCTGGCGTGGAGTTTGGAAACGCATAGACACAAACGGTTAAAGTGCACTTGTAGATAACTGATGCTAGAAACGGGGGGTGGGGTGGGTGATGGCATTGGAGGGTGCCGTGACACAAACTGTGGCGTGACTCAGAGGTGACTTTGCCTGCGTTTTCTCACCGAACCTTCAGCAGTTCTGAGAGGCAGAGTCACGGGTCTGGTTTGCCACACAAGGACTTATCAACACCACACCGAGCTTGGGGCAACCTACATCCTGGACCCCCTGGGGCACCCCTTCTTAGCCGTGTTATATATGTCATGGCCATCGCTAGAGGATTTGGTCATAGGGATGGACCCTGATAGTTTGTCTTACTGAGACTGAGATAGAAGTCTTGGGGGGACAGGTCACAAAGTCCCCTGGGCTGCAGTGCCTCTCCTTGCTGAGCTACGGCTGCAAAGCTAGTCTCTACCTAAGAATTCTGTGCTAACCACAGAGTACTTGATCAAATCAGCTTAACAGAGCAAGGGTTTAGTTTGGTTCAGTCTGAGAGGTATAGTTCGTTGTGGAAGAAAGTATAGTGGAGTTCGCTGCCACAGGAGTGCATTCTAGGATCCCCATCTCTCTCTCTAGATCTAGGAACAGAGATCTGGGGGAGGAGGAAACAGGGATGGGTGGTAGCCCCAAGACCCAGACAGGCCTCACCTCTGCAAGGTCCCTCAACCCCCCGTAGAACACATGCCACCAGCTGGGATCCTAATGTTTAAACACACATTTCACACCCAAACTGTAACCTCCCCCAATTCACTTCTTGGGTAGTATGTTGTGGGGGGTTTCTTTTAAGTGCTTTCTTGTCTGGGCAAAGGCCGACCTCTCTGAATCTGCCCTCCTGCCAAGTTGATGAAATGTAAGGAGATGCTTTCTATTGATTTTTAAAAGGCGGTGCAGGACTCAACTGATAATCATAGGTGTGACCTGTGCTGTTTTGCAGGCAGACACAAGCAGCTCCGAGCCTTGTTGTATGACTCTGATGTTTGGGGTATGCATTCTTTGAAGATTACTTCTAAAGCAAGGCTTCCAAATCCTTAATTCACGATTCTGTCTCTTCCTGTGGTGTTTACATTCCACCATGGCAGAAGATCACTGTGAAAGAAAAAGATGAAAAATGCGCTTCTAAAAAGGGCTTTCGTGCACGGGGCCTCCTTCAAAGACCCCAGCCCTGTCTCCCCTCTCGTCAACGCTCAAGTCTGGGCTTCGTCTCCAGGAACACACGCATCAGCGTGCAACTTGAAGGGTTGTGATGCTGTGTTGGCACGCCGAGGATGAGCTCTTGGGGCGTGGAGCACATGCGGGTGGGACTTTCATCTGCCACACGGGAGGGCTCACAGGTATAGTCAGGGATTGATTTTTACCCCCTCCCTGTAAAGACCCCGCAGGAGTGTAGTTAGGGATTGATTTCATCCCTTTCCGGAGTAATCCTGGGAAAGCGGACTGATAGGGCCAGTGGACTTAGTGATGAGGGATACTGAGAGGAAGAGAGCCTCATGCTTTGAATGGTCGCTGAGCTCCAAGCCTGAGAGCTGAATACCACCGCGTTGTCACATGCGATGGCTCTTGGTTCACCGACCTCCCAGATGACTCTGTTCTCTTGCTGTCTGTCTGTCTTCAAAGGGCACTAAAATGCACAGTGAGTGTAAGGACCAAGTTAGATCAGATAATTCCCAACATGACTGCTTTGGAGATGCAGATGGGGAGATCCCTTGGGGTCACAGAAATGTCCTTAGGTCCCAAGTGCATAATCCCAACGGGTGAAGGGTCCAGCCTTGACCTGTGATTATACACTCGCCTTTCCTGTAATATAGGTTCAGAAACAGAGAGCAGGGCCATGTGGATTTTTATGGTCATTTCTGAACTGTTTCCTTAACATTCTGATCACTCCAGAAGGCTCAGTTTAGTCTTAAAATTAAAACATAAAACACCAAATTATTTCACTTTTAAAATATGTTCCATTTCTGGGGAGTGCATCCTGGTAGTTCCATTGGCCTTGGCTGGCTCTGGAACGAAGCGATGCTCCAGGTCCCCTTAGGTCCTTTAGGAGACATATTTCAGAGGATGGAGGGGCCTGGGGTGGAGCATCAGCCATCATCCTTTCTATCTCCTTCACAACAACGTCACCCAGGCTCATTAAAACCAACTCCTCGGCTCTTTCCTGTTTCCCTCCCAGTTGTATGGTGTGGTACAAGGGCACATATCTTCCTTATCTGAGCAACTAGACATGCTAAAGACCAGCTGGTGAGGTTTGTGGCATCTGTGGTGGAACCGTCAGTGACGGAGCATACAAGGGACCCAGCAGGAATAGGACTAAGTCTGTCTGACAGACAGCAAAGATGTTGTGACGGTTGGAGACGCAGACACGTAGCTCTTGGGTCATCCTACCTGGCCATCTCTATAGCATTTGAAGATTCAACTTGGGGACACTGGAAGAATGAGATGAGTATTGAGGGCGTGTCTATTTTAGAAAGTTTTGTTGTGGATCTCACAATTATAATTCCATTTAAGGCCGCTTGTTCCACGGCTCTTTGGAGAGGATGGGAATTGCTCGAAAGTGACAATGGTGACAGCAGTGGTGGTAAGCCACAGAGGGCTACGAGGCCCGAAATCTTGCCCCAATAGGACTCTTGCCCTTTGTCCAACTTCTCCACCACCCAGCACGTCTTGGCTTTTTGATGGTCTCATTGGTACAGGGGAGACCTTATGGTGGAGTGGAAGAGGCTCCTAGCTGGTATTTCTAGAGGGCGGCATGAATGATAAATACTGTTAATATTCAGAAGGAAGAATTGATTTTAAAAAAAGTGCCTTTGATTCACTAATCTCTGACATTGAGACTTTTTTTTTTGAAGTCCGTTGCTATAATTAGATTCTATAAGCCATTTTATGCCGCTATCAAAATTTTAAGAGACATAGAAAATTTAAAGTTTTTTTTTTCTTTTTGTGGTTTGGGCTGACAATCCGTCAGATCAACATGAGTGGTCCTGCGGAGGCTTCTGTGTGGGAATAGGGCCTCGCTCCGTCACAGGGCTGTGGCTGACAGCTTCCCTGGTGCTGCCCAACAAGGCCCAGCCTGGATTTTAAGAACCGCTGTAGAGTGTTTTTTTTCCGGCTTGCTCTCTTCTCCGCTGAAAGGTGGTGGCTGAGTGGCCAAGTGAGAAGTGACTATGCCTGTCGGTAGGAAGCTGGGACTCTGACCCCATCCACTGGTGATGTGGGTGTGTCCTGGCTGCCTAAGGGAAGGGAGGAGATGAGAAGGTAAGCGACACCAACAGCTTCTGCTTGTGGCCCACAAGCGGTGTGTGAGAGGCCTTCCTTAGTTGTAGGGAACAAGGCTTCACCAGATTAGTGAGTCAGAAAAGACAACAATCCCAAAACTAGTGTGCTTCATCTCAACTTTAAAAAATTAACAGCTTCCTAAAGCTGAAGCACTGTTTTGCTCTTGAAGAAGAAGAAGAAGAAGAAGAAGAAGAAGAAGAAGAAGAAGAAGAGGAGGAGGAGGAGGAGGAGGAGGAGGAGGAGGAGGAAGAGAAGAAGAAAGAAAGAGCAAAATGATCAGTTTGCAGAGGAGACAGATTTAACTCCAATTGTGTGTGTGTGGTGGGGGGGACGTCTGCCTTGTCACCACGGCCCTGTGACGATTAGCATGAAGGCCAGCTGCACTCTAGCCGGCCTGAAACTTGTTCCTAACAGAATGTTAAAGACGCAGTGAAAAGGGAGATTACGTCTATCTAGTTACCCCATTCCTTGATATAGACTCCATGTCACAGGCTCATTGTCTCCTGGGTAAAGGCAGAGAGCTCAGATGCCCACTATCTCTCCCCTGGTGCTCCAAACGCTCCGCTTTGAAGTTTTTATAATCCATCTGTCATCTTCCAGCGAGGAGGGCACATGTTCTGTACCACTCAATTACAGAATTCTCCTTTGCCGGCTCCAGTGAGACAGGCGAGAATGTTACGGGTGGTTGAGAGAAACTGTCAGATACACCGAATTCCTGGGACTCACACGGGCAGTGTTGTTCCAGGCTAGGGACAGCCCGTCATATTGTTCAAGTGCACACAGATACATTTGGCATTGGACTACAAAGCCTTTCATTTCTTTCCTCCCCCCCCCCCATCCTGCCTTACGTTTGATTGTTCACATTTGAAAAAGAGAGTCATTTAACCCTTCCACTGGAATGTGGACCCTCACACGCAGACTGAAAAGATAACATTTGTTTTTTTGCTAACAAGAAGCCGGTAGCCCAACTGTGCCGAGCTTGGGAAGTCGGGAGGCTTTTGTTTTCACTTTGATGAAATTAGATTTTTTTTTTTTTTTTTAAACTTGGGCTTGTTAAGGATGGCAACCAGATGCAGCTGGAGTATCATGGGATGGATTTTTATCGTTCTAAGAATGGACAATCTATTAAATGGTCTGCTGTCTGGGGAGAGAGGGGAAAGCTAATGTGGTCTGGACAGTCTTTGAAACGGGCAGTCGTGTTTAGGGACGGTCTACCTTGGAGTGGTTGGTGATGCTAGAGCTCTCGTTACCTTCACAGTCACTGAGTCACGGGTGGTTAAATTCGTTGTCTTATGTGAAATGAGTCTGATGATCTCGGCTTAGCCTCTAGTGGGTATTAATTCACATTATGAAATATCCCAGAATAATTTAGCACCGTGTGGCATAATTTGCATTTTTACTCAAGACAGGGGCAACGGTGGCTGCACGCCTTCTCTCTCCCTTCCACGCGGAGGCCAGTTCACGTTGGTGGCTTTCAGGATGATGGTTTTTGTGGGGCTAACTGCTAATGGTTTGTGGGGAGCAGATGGCATAAGATCTTGGGGATAGTGAGAATAAGATGTGGCAGCTTGGGCACTGAAACCCAAGAATAAGTCTTCGCAGGGATGTGGCTGCTGGTGGTGTGAGCTGTGATTTCATAACTCTGTCCAGCCAGCGGTGATGCAGCCCGGACGCATGTGCCACTGCAGAGACACATATGTGCCCCTAAAGAAACATGTGTTGGGATGGACGCGTACAATGTGAGGACATGGGCCCTGGGCACCCCACAATTTGTAAAAAGAATGCCTTCCCTTTAACCAACCACGGAGGGTTTCCAGAAAGGCAAGATACTATTACAGTAATTAATTTAGTGAAACTTCTTAAATCTGATCTTCTGTTCAAACTAATAATGGGAGGATGGGGTGGCTCGGTGTCGTTAATTGAAATCTGGAGACAATAAAAAAATGTATTTTTGCAACTTCAATACAGCAGTCTGGAACCGTAGGGTCAGGCTGTGAACCAATTTTCTTCTCATTACTTTTGATTTTGGAGTCAATACAAATTTCATCAGTGATTGTAGGGTGCAGATCTCTGTCTGCAAGGACCCTGTCATGGGAGAATATGTGTGCATGGTGGAAAGATTTACAGAAAGCTTTTCTGGAGAGGCACGAGAAGGTAGAAATGCTGAAGCCCACAGCTTTTCTTGCTGTGGCCCCTTCACTCAGGGGGTGATTAAGGGGAGCTGGACCTGCGAGGCTCAGAGTCGGCCTGCCAGCGGGGGGGGGGGGGGGGGGGGGGGAGGCAGCTGGTGCCTGCCTCTGCCCTCCTTCCTTCCTTTTGAGCATTTTCTTCTTCGCTTCCCTCCTCCCCTTCAAGTTACAAATGTGTGTAGAATATTCCTGCAACCCACAGAATGTCAGTCCCCAAGGAAACATAATCATAGGACACAGGCTCAACTTTACAGGACTTGCTGACATTTTGGACACGTTCTGAGCAAAGTCTTTCGTATGGAAGTGTGGACCCAGGGTGTGTCATGTGACTCCTCAGTTTTGCCTGTGTGGGGTTTGCATCCTTGCAAGTCATAGGATCGGCCCATCTATCATCAGATATTGGCCTAACTGGACATTTTTTACGAGCCCGGTTTGCTATTTACGTTAAAAGCAATTCGCAGCAATGCCCTGTCTTCGTGATTCGGTATTGGCAATCGCGACGTATGTTTAATCACATTTTCCATGAGTAATTATCTAATTCACATGATTACCAATATAAAACGGGGCAAATGGAAAGGAGGTTTAACTCCATCCTGCTTGGGCAGTAACACAGGCACACTGAGGGACCTGGGTGATGGGTGCGCTTGTGAACTCTCTTTTGCCTCTGCCGTATCGTGGAGATTTTTTATTAACAAGCTTTTTGAAGCTGAGCTTGAGCAAGAGAGAGGCTATTTGGAAGTCTGTGATAATGCAGTTTGAGGTTCACTCTGTCTGCTTTTTTTTTTTTTTTTGCGATCAGGGCTGTCCTTCTGAAGATTTCCGGGAGACGGAGGTCACATTTTTTTTATTCATGTTGAAAAATATTCATTTATCAGTATTGGTGCAACTGTAAACAAGCGATAAACTGACATCTACAACAGTAAAACTGACAGCATTTACTTTAATTTTCTGTCATTTTGGTAATTATATCAATCAAGACCCAAAACTAAAATGATATTTTAGCATGCAGTAAGAAATGAGGAATTCAGATCTTAAAAGACCATTACAATTAGCTTTGAAATGTTCGCCATTTTAACCATAATTGTTTCATATAGCTTATATGTCTTCATTTACAGCCGAATATTCCGTTGATCTTTTATAAACAAAGTAGCACCCATCTGCTCCTTGAGACACTCCTGGCGTCTATTCATTGCAAAAATAATACATGTCCTAATGACTTCCACATATTTTGAAATCTCCCTTTTGAAATTGGACTTGGCAGATCGTTTGCAGGTACTTGAGTTGCATCTGTTTGCAATTTTGCAAACGCGGAAGACTTTAATGTTGAGCACTGCAAGAGGGCTATTTTAATCCTCAGATAACATTGGCTGTCATCAAAAGGCACATTTATCTTTTCGAAGGTGGGGCAAATGTTTAATGTTAGAAGACAGTGAAAGGCCAAGGCCGAGGCCGAGGTCTAAATATCCTACTCTCGAGCGCCATGCCTTCTGTGGGGCTCCCCCTGCCCCCCACCAAGTTGGCTTTCGTTTTTCTTTTCCTTCCTTTCTTTCTTTCTTTCTTTCTTTCTTTCTTTCTTTCTTTCTTTCTTTCTTTCTTTCTTTCTTTCTTTTTTAAGTTTTAGCTCCACCTGCGCTGCCAAGAGGATTTTTTTTTTTTGCTGATAAAATGAAAGATCAGAAAGAGAGTAAGTCTGAAGTCATTGTGAACTCCAGGGTTCTTGGGGGGCTCATCACCACCATGTGGCTAGCAGCTGACCAGCTTGGGGTCGACTCTGTTTACAGGGAAGAACTAAACAGAATAGTGCTGCAGAGTACCCTCCGGGAATGTGGAAGATGGCTTGCCACCCTCCCGGGGACAGGCTGCCACTCTTTGGGAGGGATGGCCCAGCCGTGAAAGGCCAGGGACTGGTCAGCTAGCTGGTGAGACCCATCTCTAAATGGAGGGATGCTTGGGGGGAAATGTCTGTTTCTTTGTGTAAAGACTGGAGCTTGAAACTGGAGTCAGTGAGTGTCTTTTCTCCGTGCTGTCTTTGATCCTGTCGCTGGTTTATCGGTCCCTCAGAAAGCGAAGGCAGGACAGGATACTTCCCTCCTCTTTCTTTCCCCTCTGACCCTCCCTTGGATCTACACACCTCGCGCACCTTGCAGGAAGCTTCCTCCTTGTTCACCAGTCGGCGGTGAAGTTTCTCATGAGAGGACAGGGCTGTTGGAGGCAGACAGACAGAAGCTGTTGGTCATGGGAGTGTCGCCAGCAACTGGTAACCGGAGGGACTTTGGAAACCAAAACTAGCTCCATCTTCCTGAAGACCTGAGTGAACATAACCCATAAGCAGATGTGGCTCTGGTGCCCGACAACTATCTAAGTGAAGGGAGGTGTGTCAGAGGCCTTCCTGGGAAAAGATTATCTCATAATAAAGTGCACAGTGTAGGGTTGCTGCACAATTCATTGTAGCTGGAAATGCCTTTGGGATGGAAAAGTCCACTAGAACAGTGTCCTGGTTTTCTTAGTAGGTCACCATCACTGGATATGGTTAGGCATCAATCATCAATGGTTGAAAAATGTCCACTTCTCTGATATTAGTAGCTTGCTAGGTAGGTTGTAGTCTGTGTTTCCTTTTCATGAATGTTCTTAGACAGTGCAGCATTAAAGGCACCATAGATTTCTGAGATAAATCTTTTTTTATTTTAATTGTTAGTATCTCAAGCATTTAATCACACGAGTGCTGTATTTACATCATCACTACTTTCTCCTGCCTCTCTCCAGCTCCTCCCACGATCCCCCAACTCCACCTCCACCTCAAATTCATGACTTTGTCTTTATTATGTTTTACACCCCCCCCCCGTCCCGCCCCACTTCTGAGTCCACTTAGTGTTGCTCCCACGTATGTGTGTTTAGGGCTGACCACTGTTGACTGGATAATCTGTTGTGGGGGGGGTCTCATGGAAAACATTGACTATCTTCTCTCTCAGCCACCATTGGTTGCTTGTAGCTCTTCACAAAGGCCGGGGCCTTGTGGGAGTTCCTCCATCCACGCGGCCATGCCAAATGGTTCTGTCATTGTGCTGGTCTTATTTAGGAGATCACATCATTGAGACATCATGAGTGCAGCTCCCCTGTCATGGACAGAGGACGCTATCTCGCAGTAGACACCTTGGTCCTCCGGCTTTTCCGATGTCTCCTCTTGTCTTCTGAGATGTTTCTTAGGCTGTAGGTGTAAGGGTTGTGCAGTAGCTAGATCACCTGAGGATAAGCACCCACAGGCAGCTGCTCTCTGCACTTTGACTAGTTGCGAATGTCTGTAGGGGTGTCCATCTGCTGTAAAAAGAAGGCCCCTTGACGAGGGTGAGAGCTGCTGTGTGTCTGGGGCTAGTCCTGCCTATGAGCTGTTGGGGTTAAATCTAAGGGAAACTGGTGACAACACAATGTCCCCTGTCTTGTTTTATTTGCGGCTCTGGGGAGGGGAGGTGGTGATGCGCACAGAGTGGGAACTGGCATCCGATGTCTTTGCTTTTTCTGCGTCATTTGTATTCTGATGTTCTCATATATGGGTGATTACACTTTAAAGAGAAGAGACCTCACACTCCTCAGATGATCAGAAATTTCACATTACCAGAGTGATATAGTGGGGCGCAGAGGAGTGAGTCTCTCTGTACAGCAGCAGGGTCCTGAGGGGAACACAAGCAGTGATTTTTTTTTTTTTTGGAGTGGGGACCTGGTTGGAGAGGGCAGAGGGCACCTGGTTAGAAGTGCAAATTCTCATGCCCTGGCCCTCAGAACGGTGCTGAGGGTGAGCTAGGCCTCCAGGGGTTTCTGATGCACACTCCAGGGTGCAGCTGGCTGCCTCAGGGCATATAAAATAGGATAACTTTTTTCCCCCATTCACCACTTGATCGCAAGATATTGGAAACCATAGAGGTGGTGGACATCTTAAGTAGACTTATCTTATGCATGTGTGAACTCTGGGGAGTTCTGCCTTGTGTGCTGCAACAGGTGAGCTGTGGAGTGGCTGATCCGTGACTTCCACAGCCTGTTTTACGTGGGTGTTAGGCATCTGTCTGTCCATACTGGGGACAGGGGGTGACTGTTGCTACCAGTGTGCAGCCACTAATCCATAGAGTCCCCACAGTTCCTTGCAAGCGGTGAAAGAAGATTGATGTCATGGCTGAGCTAATACTAAGACAGAGTTGGACAGAAGCTACTGTTATGTGGTTGGGAGGCTTGAGGAAGAAGGGCTAGTGGCGGAGGCAGGAGGCTAGCCACCTTTGACATCTTGGCCATTTGCTTTTTATTGTAAAGTGTATTATTATTATTGTTGTTGTTATTGTTTATTGTTTATTATTATTATTATTATTATTACTATTATTATTTCATGTGTATAGGTGTTTTGCCTGCATGTATGTCTGCAGCATGAATGTGCAATGCCTGCAGAGCCCAGAGGAAAGAGGGTATCAGATCTCCTGGAAACTGGAGTTATAGATGGTTGTGAGCCATCACGTGGGCGCTGGGAACCAAACCTGGATCCTCTAGAAGAGCATCTAGTGCTCTTAATTGATGAGCCCCCATGTTTGTTTGTTTGTTTGTTTGTTTTTTGCAACCAGAACTTCCCTGGCAATGACTGATGTTTTGGGTGGTAAGTTTAAGATGGGATGGTAAAGCTGGGCGTGGTGGCGCACGCCTTTAATCCCAGTACTCGGGAGGCAGAGGCAGGCAGATTGATGTGAGTTCAAGGCCAGCCTGGTCTACAAAGGGAGTCCAGGACAGCCAAGGCTACACAGAGAAATCCTGTCTCAAAAAACAAAACAAAACAGAAAGAATGGAATGGTAACGCAATTCGCTGGCTGTTCACTGTGTTGCTGTTGAGAATCTTCCTCCGGGCTGGCCACAACTCTTTGTTAGCAAGTTATTGGCTTGATAATCAACCAGGGTTGCCATATTTAAGTCTCTGGTGAGTCCACGAAGCTGCCCCTGAAGAGAGTGAGGAACTAGCTTGAAAAGTTGGTGACATGTCCTCCGTAGCCCCAGACTCAGTCCTGTCTCAGGGACAGTGAGACCCTCTGCAAAGGCCGTAGGGTCCCTGGCTTGTCTCGTCTATCTGTGTCTCAGGAGTACCTGCTGGGGTCTTTCCAAGTGAGGCTTGTACTCTGCTGGGCAATTACGGATAATGCATGGATTTTTAAGCTTTAAAAGTTGGGTTTCTTAATCCCTGTTAGACATAAGGAACATATTGCAGTTATCACTTCACAGTTCTAATTTCTCAAGGTGAGAGTAAGTTTTTTTTTTTTAAATGACTTGATTTAAAGTTAATTTATAGCACAGTATTAAGTTCAGGTGGCCCAAGGACAGTGGTGAGGAAGCGAGCTGTGGGAACAGCAACTCAGGCCTCCCCTGTGCAGCTCCTGCCCCAGGAAGCTGAGGCGAAGCCACACAGGGGTGAATGCTTTTTGATGGAGTCCCACCCACCCCCGGAGGCTCATGCTGCTGCTCATGGGTGCGCTTCAGTATCTTGTTGGTAAAGCAATTACTGGCACTGCGGGAGGCCCACGGGTTCAAAGCTAGTGAAGAAATCTCTGGTTCCCCCCCCCTTTTTTTCTGAGACATGGTTTGGTTCGGGGTGGTGCTGGTGGGATTTCATAAAGGAGAAAACAGCACCCATCCATGAGTAGTAAATAAGAGCAGAGTTCAGTTCTCATCCTTGGCTGAGAGAACTCAAGGTGAGAGGGCCAGACCTCAGCTTCCTCTCTCCTCTCTTTTCCACTTCCTGTTGGAACACAGACCCTAGGGAACAGGGAAGGAGCTGTCATTGAGTAGTCTCAAACATTCCCCCAAGGGATCGACGCAACAGAAAGCCTTCTGCTAAGTGGCATTGGCTGACACATGGCAAAGGCGTAGGGTTTGGGCTGACTTTGAGGCCACCAAGAGTGCCTGCCTGGTCCCTGCCTGGTGCCTGCCTGGTGCCTGCCTGGTCCCTTCCTGGTCCCTTCCTGGTCCCTGCCTGGTGCCTGCCTAGTCCCTGCCTCGTGCCTGCCTGGTCCCTGCCTGGTCCCTTGACTGGTGCCTGCCTGGTGCCTGCCTGGTCCCTGCCTGGTCCCTGCCTGGTCCCTTGACTGGTGCCTGCCTGGTCCCTGCCTGGTCCCTGCCTGGTCCCTTGACTGGTGCCTGCCTGGTCCCTGCCTGGTCCCTGCCTGGTCCCTTGACTGGTGCCTGCCTGGTCCCTGCCTGGTCCCTGCCTGGTCCCTGCCTGGTCCCTTGACTGGTGCCTGCCTGGTGCCTGCCTGGTCCCTGCCTGGTCCCTGCCTGGTCCCTTGACTGGTGCCTGCCTGGTGCCTGCCTGGTGCCTGCCTGGTCCCTGCCTGCAGGCTGTGCCTGTACCTGGCTTTCTTGTTTCAAGGCTGTGTCTTTGGGGGTGCTTCTGAGTTCAGCTGCTTTGTGGGTTCACTGGAGAGGGAGAGGGGCACAGTGGCACCCTGCTCGGGGCAGCAGCTTGGCTAGGGCCTGGATGTGTGTTGTGGGTCCTGTGAAGGTCCTCAGTGCTTCCTGAGCTCCTCGGTTGCTCAGTGCTCTTTGGCAACATGGGTAATTGGTAACTTGATGGACGAGCAATAGTGTCTCTTTCTCACAGCGTTAGGGACTTCACCCTCAGAAGGGACGTTCTAACGCTGCTATTGCTCACACCTCCTCTGCAACCAACTCCTCTGTCCAGGTGGCTAGCTGGGTTTGTTTAGTTCAATCTCTGGAACTTTCCAAGGGCGACTCTAAGGCAGGTGAGATGTGATTTTAAGTTTCCTATAAACCCGAGCTCTCCATCCTGCGCCCCAGGCAAATGGAGGGTAACACCAACTCCCATGGAAACGACCCGTCAGAGACAGGCAGGTACACTGGAGCCCAGCTGATCAGTCTGAGATCTCAGGAACAGGCAGATTTGGAGATGACTTCTGTATGGTGGGGAACCGTGAAAGGGAAGATATTCCAGGGGCACCAGGCAAAGCAGAGTACTAGGGCTGGGCCCAAGAAGATGACCCAAGTTTTCACACAGTGTCTGACACATAATAAAAGTTTAGTAAATATTAGTTATTTAACTGAGTGGGATCATAGCCTTGGTCTGTTTGTGGGTTTGAGAGCCAGCCTAGTTGTCTGCAGAGTATGTACAGTGTTTCTGACTTGCCCTGGAGCTGGGAATCCTGCGGCCACCAGCGGTCTGATGGCCGGTGCCTTCACCTGTAGGATTAATGCAGGCACTTACTAGAGGCAAACTTTCAGATAGGAAGGTGACAATGGCTGTGAACGAGGATGCTTTTCTCTGCCTTGTGACTCTCTTCCTCTGCATGGTGAACTCTTTTCTGACCCACTCCTGACTCAGCCCCATGTCAAAAATGCTTGCGTTCATTAAGTTTTCAGCTACTCCTTTTGTAAGAATAAAAGTCCTGTAGCCACAAGTCTGTGTATATGTGTGTGTGTGTGTGTGTGTGTGTGTGTGTGTGT